>CM023455.1:25948365-26045701 GCA_013339765.2 Haemaphysalis longicornis
TTGTAGACTGCCGGCGTTTCTTTCTGTATTTTCTAACGAGCCCCTCATTTCCAAACCCTATTATCGTGCGAAAGCTTAGCGAGGGCCTCGGTTCTGGCAGCCTTGATGCCAAGGTAGCATAAGAGGGCTTCCCGCCAGTTACCCGCTTATGACAGGCTGTAGACGTTCGCGTCACGCCCCGGGGGTAGAAAAGAAGGTCCCCTTCTGCCCGTGTAGTCTGAGTGGCGCTGGCTACCACCCTCAAGCGTCAGATACAGTTGTGGTAAATATAAATACCCCAGAAAGTGAAGCAGAACACAGTCGCCCAGATAGCCGAATTGGTAAGGCATTCGAGATCTAATCGAAAGGCGTGGGTTCGGTCCCCACTCTGGGCGCGTGTTTTTCTTTCTTTCTTTCTCACGTATATAATGAAAATAATAATTTAACGTCACTAACGGTAAAAAATATTCTAACCATTCCACTATGCCCTCTTTGGCGTTGTAGACTGCCGGCGTTTCTTTCTCTCTCTCTCTCTCTCTCTCTCTCTCTTCTATAATATATATATATATATATATATATATATATATATATACATATATAAGAAACCTTTTAACAAGGTAAAAGCACGATTGTTGCCAACGTTTCAGCAAAGAGACTCTTTGCTGAAACGTTGGCAACAATCGTGCTTTTACATTGTTGAAAGTTTTTTTTTTCTTGTGTTCTCTACCATCTTCAAAAGTTCAACTGCTCCCTATATATATATTGTAGAGGCACGAAGCTTTGCGACAAAAAGCTGCAAGCGCAGTCACCGGCCATTCCTCCATCAGAGCGACGAGGATGGCGGCCGACTGGAAGCGAAGAAAAAAAAAGCGCGAGGCTCGTTCGGGGAGAATAAACATGGCGTCGTAGGAATCGGACGTCTGATTCATTACAAGTGGCGCAGTCGGCAAGTCTTGGACACCGAGGCGACCCAGCCTCCGGACCTGCTCTTCCTCGCGGCAATCCAGCCGCAGGAACGCCCCTCAGCAGCGGCCAAGGCCTGGTACGCCTTCCAGCCCTGCTGCCTGAGTTCATCGGTGGGGCCGCGGTCCCAGCACGAGCGCCGAACGCAAGGACAACCCCCCAGGCGAGCCAGCCGTGGGCGCGACATTCTCAAGCGGCCGACGTCTTCTTGACTCGGCGCTGCGTCCGCCGTTGGCGCGTGATTTCTGCACTTCGGATTCTCCACCGAGAGTGACCGACCTTTCCCGATGGCGACCAGTGCTGCGCGTGGAGGCTACCCTTCTTGGGCTGCCCAGGCCCCGAAAGAGGTGTGCCGGCGGCTTGCCGACGTCGTGCCTGCCCCTGAATACGCGGTTCGTGGCAGTGCGTTTTCATCGCCTGCCGTCGCGGACGTACCGGCGTTTCATAGATTCCAGGACGACGCTGTTCGCTGGGTACAGCTCATTGACAGCCTTGCCGCATGCCATGCGTGGCCTGAGAATATCAAGCGGTCAGTCGCTGAAGAGCGCCTGCGTGACGCTGCTCGGGCGTGGCATCTGTACGAGGGAAACACGCATTTTACCTGGGGAAGCTGGAGCGGGGCGTTGATCGCAGCGTTTGGTAACTTCTCAGACACCTACAACGCCAGCTACATGGAGATGCGCAGCCGGTACCAAGGCCACAGAGAGGACAGAAAGGCCTACATCTATGAGAAGCTCCGCCTGCTCGTAGACTGTAGCCTCCCTTGGCTGTCTCCCGCAGCGAGACAGTACGTCATAGATGGCCTTGCTGACCCTGCCCAAGCGGCAATCCTCACATTGCAGCCACCAGATGTGAGCCTGCAAGATTTTATCGACCTGGCCGTAGACCTGCAGCAGAGTGCAATCCGGGAGGCACAGGAACATCCCCTTCAGGCATCGCTACATACCCCGGCGGAGGCTCCGAGCCCTGGTCCTTAACTAAGTGACATGGCTGTGAAGGAGGAGGAGACAACCAGCAAGACGACCCCAACTGTGACTGAGGAAGGGGCCCCGCGACCAAAGTATCCGCACCAAGCCCATAACCAGCCGGTGGTTTCCTGCGTGCCGATGGACGCCTCCCCTGAAGATGATCCACCTTCGGCTCCCGAAGTTTCGGAGAGGTGGTCGCCGACGGAGGGCCAGTCACCTCCGCCACTTAACCTCTGCCTTCTGGAAGGCCAAGAAGCAAACGAGCTCGAAGTTTCCCAGAGCTGGAACGACGAAGAGGCCAGTCCAGAACTGAAGTCGCTGAAAGAAGAGGAGGTGAACATCCAGACGACACCGAAGGTCACGGAAGGCGGGAAACCATGTCCAGAATCCCCCGAAATGACGCCGAAAGACAATTTTACGTTCTCCGCGACGCGTAATGCGAATTACCCAAGAAGCGTATGTTGTGTCGACCAGAACGCAAGAAAACGATCGAGAACGACACCTGGAGCAATTCCTCAGCAATGATCCATGAAGACTCCGTTAAAGGCAAAGCCATCGTTTCGATTCAAAGGGATGACGCCGAAGCCAGAAACGAGTTAATGTCAAACGTCCAAACAAAACACGAAAAGCAAGTCCAACATAACGATGTACTTGCCTCAGACAAGGACTTTTTAGAGACCCTCCTTGAAGCATACAGCGACAAAACGGGAGGCAAGAACACCCAAGAAAGGATGGACTTCTCAGCAAGGACAAACCCGAACAAGATAACACCGGCGGGACAAACCCACAGGACCTGATCATTCCGAAAGCCGCCGTGGCATTCTTTGCAACGACAGCAAGCATATCCCTTGCACAAGCTAGAGAGGAAGAGATGAACCACAGAACCACGAGACCCACACACCGAGAAAAGATGTACAACGACCCGGGTGTAAAAATCAAGAACCCACGCCAAGAGCTCGTTGGTGCTCGCCATCGCAGTGTGGCCGAGTGTAGAGGCACGAAGCTTTGCTAACGAAAAGCTGCAAGCGCAGTCACCGGCCAATCCACCATCAGAGCGACGAGGACGGCGGCCGACTGGAAGCGAAGAAAGAATCGCGAGGCTGGTTCGGGGAGAATAAACATGGCGTCGTAGGCATCGGACGTCTGATTCATTACAATATATATATATATATATATATATATATATAGTGAAAGAATTCGACTGACACATTTCCGGTTTTGTTGCCAACAGTTTCGGAGTTAGAAACTCCTTCTTCAGGGCTGTATTTTAATTTCTCACATTTCGCCTTTACACAAAACTTCTGTGAGGGAGGGTTGCTTCCCTCATCCATGCAGGAGAGGTCGCGGGTGAGGGGTCTTTCAAACAGTTTGAGCAAGTGAGGTATTTCGATTGGCTAGTAGGGTGGAAGGTGAGGGAAGGATATGAAAGGGAAAAGACGAAAATGCAGCACGAAAACACGATAACAAGCAGCACACAAGCAAACACACAACCAAAAACAAAAGTGAGTCCTTCGTGCTCAGTAAATTGTGTAAAAGTAGTCGGCGGGAAGGGAAAAGGGTCAAAAAAGGGGGTGAAGGGAGACGGACATAAGATGGCGGCACAGGCATAGATCTTCGATTCGGTGAACTGCAAGACCGCATGCATGCACGGCCCGCCCAGTCAACACATAGTCCCCGCGCCATACTCGGAATTTCCTGTCCCATTTTCGATTTTGTTTTACTCCTGGTTAAGCCTACACCAAGCTTTGCAAGCAAAACTTTGCTGCACCACTGGACCAAGCATTATAATTAGAGCCAGATTCGGATGCAGAGGGCGGTGCTAAGTTTACCGTGTGCGTGGCATGTATATTGAAATAAATGTTTCAAACAGTCGTGTTATCACTGCAAAAATGTACAGTTTTTTCGATTATGTCTTAAAAGTCCATAATAATTTCCCAGGTTCCACTTTTTCCCTTCCTTCGCTGGGACACATCATACCCGCTGTCCAACACCTCCCTCCCCTCATCCGTCCCTCTCTCTCTCCCGTCTTCTTCTAAGCCGGTCATTCCTCTGAAATATAACGAAAGGTCACTCAACTAAAAATCCGGACATTGCATATTCACAAACTCGGAAATGCGGTGTCAAGAACACCGCATGAAGGGGAACACAAGGATGCGGACTTTGGCCGACTTGTGTCTGAATTTCAAAGTTCGTGCGTTTGCTGCCATTTTATTCCTCCAAGAAAGGCGTGGTATGTCTGGACGTATTCAAGCTTGCGTACATTACGCAATAGGTCGTACTGTTGTGCGGTTTTTGCTGAACGACAATTTTTTTCTGAATAACTGGAGCTATATTTCCCGTTCACCCTTTAGTTAGGTTCCCTTTGCGTACAAAAGAAAGTATACCCTACCAACGTTTAATAATTTCTACTTGAGCACCAGTAGTGAGTAAAATATTTTCTGCGAGCTACCCAGAGATAGACGAATGTGCTGGGAACAAAATACATCTAAGGGAATCTTGCCGTCATATACCAATTGTGTACCGAGGAAGAGATCCATGGTTATTTCCCTAGTAAAAATTGAGAGTCAAAATTAGGTTTAGCTAAACTCGCGCTGAACCTAGACACATGTTGCACAATGCAACAAAGTTTGCGCAACGCAAGACACTTATATTTTAATAGAACAACAGCAGGAATGTGCATGCTTACCGAAAGTGCGAAGAAAGCCTAAAAATGTTTCGTGTAGCTCTCTTTTTGGGCGAAGCTCGCGGTCACCTGTGTGGCGTTGTACACACGCGTTTCCTGAGCCTCGTACTAACAGCTGCTGTACACTTCTATGTAGAGGCAGCTGCAGCGAATCCGCCGAGAGCACCTGAGGTGAAGGTTGAAAGCATGCGGTGCCAACTGCTGTTGTATGCTGGTTTTTGCAGGTACAGAGATAGGAGCTAGGCGCTCGAGCATTGCGGGAACTGCTGGAGAAAATTCTAATCGAGGTATTAGGGTTATTTACATCTTTAGATCTCATAGATGTCCGGTATTACCGGAAATATTGATTCGACTAGCACAAAGTGAGGTTGAAAACATCGCCCGGTTATGGTTCACAACAACCTAGAGCAAATCGTTACATTCTCAGTACGTGAGAACATTTTTCGTGCAAAATCCCAGATATCGCAAGTGTATTACAGATTAAAATGTTTCTGAAGCTAAATGTAAAAGAAGAATCGCTAATATTCTGGCAAAATTTTCTTCAGAACCGTTGCAGCTGTATGGCCAGTCACAAAAAAATATGGAGCGGGCTCATGCAGGAGCAATTATAGTCACTTTTGAAATATATAAGATTCTCCAAAAACTAACGGCTTTAAAAGTTCAACAGCATACTCGCGCGATTTTTTTATCACGTTTTCTAATGCTGCACATTGCTGAGCGCCCCGAGGCCAAAACCGGAATTGAAAAGCTTCTTCATAGTTCAAGTTCACGCCGACATTTCCACGATCGTTTTTGCACTTGCTTACCTTGTGAAATCTTAATTTCGAGCCTAAATTCAAGCTAGTTGGGCTCCAAAGAAACGGGGTCATAGTTTTGTCCACTAGTCAGACCAAGGTGGAAATAAAGAGGAGGACGTGTTCAATGACTTTACACAGGATAAGTCAAGTAATACACTGTTTTAACCCTTTGGCCTGGTGACCACCACACGGGCGGCAGCAAAAAAATAAAACACACCAAACGAATGATATCAATGGCCTGAAAGTTGGAGAGGCCAATAAACATATGCCCAGGCGGCGTAAGAGCCCCATTAACTAAATATTTTCCATATTCGCAGAACGGAAGCAGCTACAATTTGTGAGAGGCGGAAGAGAAAGACGAGAGAGAGAGAGAGCACCTTCATTGAGTCGCCTGCAGAGCTGTTTCCGGCGACGCTCTCACGAGAGAGTCATCCTAGCCGTGACGCGGCCTGGACGTCCTCCCGGCTGGACCCTAGGACCTGCGCCCTTGCTTCCCCGCTCGGGTCGGATAGATCCACCACTGACCCTCCCCTCTGCGGGGTCGCTCGGTCGCTGCAAACCTAGGACCGCCGAGACCTCCTTGACTGTCTGGAGTTGCACGTAGTAGTCGTAAGTCCACTTCGCCGCCTCTAAGGGTGGTGGAAGCGTCGTTTCTTAGTCTGCCTTCGTCGCGTTGCTTCTACAGTCCCACATGAGATGGGTCAGCGTGGCCCGCTCACACTCACAGAGTTTGCACACATCACTGTCGTACACCATTGGGCATATCTACAATGCGAGCACCGCGGTGATCACGGAGTCCGTCTGTAATTGTATGTATAATACGGCCCCCTCCCGAGTCAACGTCGGGTGGGGAGGCGGCATCGTTCGTCGACACAGTCTGTACCACCGCACAACGTCGTTGTAGCTGGTCGTCGTATCTTTGGTTTCGTCATAGTATTCGGCGCCTTCGTCCACGTCGTCCGATAGGCCTGCTCGCTGTTCGTCGTGCGGCGTGCAAGTCCTCTCGCGACGCCGTTGGCCGTCTCGTTGTGGCTCGTGTTCTCTCCCTGGCCCGCCACGGTTCGACCCATGTGGGCCAGGAACAACTAGAGCAGCACACTGCCTCTATTGAAGCTGCCGTTGACTTCGGCCTTGCGCAGAATGCGAGCGGCCTCCCCGCACACTCCGTTCCTGGCGTAGTTGCGGATCGCTGTTTTCGGGTCGCAGAGAACCGTTGTGCACCCGGGGTCTGCTAGGGCGAGTGCTACCGCTACCTCCTCGGCCTGATGTGTTTTCTTGGCCCGAACGCTCGCCCCCGTCTTCGTGTCTCCCGTCGTCGCTGTCACCACCACCGCCACGTAGACGTCTTCCTCTTCTTGGTGTCTCGTAGCATCCACGTACACTGCCCTGTTGTCGCTTGCGTGTAGGTCTACCAGGGCTTTGGCCCGAGCGGTTCTTCGTTCCTTGTTATGTTCTGGGTTCATATTCCAAGGGATCGGACAGACGACGAGCCGTCCCCGCGTTCCCTCGGGCAGCGGTTCCCATGCTAGTTGTCCTCCCTCCTGGGGCAGGTACCCCAGGCGTCGGAAGATGTACTGTCCCGTTCTGGCACCCGACAGGCGCTCAAACTGAACCGTCTTCTGTGCTTCCGCGATTTTGTCTAGGGTGTTGTGCACACCCAACGCCGCGAGCTTGTCCGTGTTGATTCTTCTGATGAGGCCGAGAGCCGTCTGGTACGCCTTACGTATGGTCGCCTCAATCTTGGCTTTCGCGCATGCCCTCCAGTTGTGAAACCCGGCGATGTACGCAACGTGGCTTGTGACGAATGACAGTATAAGCCTCGTCAGGTTCTCCTTCTTCATTCCTCTCCTTCTGTTGGAGACTCGGCGGACAAGGCGCATGGCCGCGTCGGCTTTCGTGGTCAGCTTGGTTACCGTGGCGCCGTCGACCCTCGTTCGTTTTGAGAACACGGAGCAAGTTCGAGAAGCATGCCAGCACCCTGATTTGGTCGACCTCAGGGATTACCTGTCTTTTTGCCCTGTGTATGACGATGCTTGACTGGTCGCCTCTTTTGCGTTATCTAACGTCCTTCGGTAGGATTATCAGCAACTCCGACTTGGTCGGAGAGCAGACGAGGCCCGATCCGTCGAGCTGTTCTTCGATTGCGTCTATAGCTTCTTCAACATGGTCGCGATGTGTCCGTCGGTGCCTCCCAGGACCCACAGCATGACGTCGTCGGCGTAGATGGTGTGGCGGGCGGCTGGCCCCCTTTTCAGCCGATTGGCCACGCCGATCATCACCACGTTGAACAGCAGCGAGGAAATGACCAAGCCCCGCGGCGTGCCAACACTGCCGAACTTCTTTTTGGGCAGCTGCAGGTCTCCCGCGAAGATAAGGAAATTTTTTTAACGCTGCGTAGAACCATTATACATTTGGTTTTTTTTGCGAGACGAAATCAAAGCCAATCAAATGACACGTGATGGCTTATTTGCGTATGCAGGCACGCGACATCGATTGTTGAGGGGTTAAGGTTGTCTCCTTCGCCAACCTTTTTTATGGCTAAGAAAAAGTGCATCACTAAAATTTTCGCATCATTAGTACGTCATCATGTGTAACTGGTGCCTGTAACTGGTGGCCCGTTGGGCTGCCAGCATGCTTTCTTCTATTTCAAAAGGCAAATTTCACATTAGCCAGAAACATGGCGCGTGTGGTGATATGCGCTGTGTGCACGGTCTACTTAGACAGTGCTTCCTTATGGAGTCCTTCACCTAGGGCGTTGGAGCTCGGCTTACAGTTCGACCGCGCGCTTGGATGTTTCGCTTGCTATCTTCCCTCTACAACAACACCCTACCATCCTTATGCTAACCGATCAAACTTCGTCTTCTCTCGGTCTATTCCTCTCAAGAGACACCTGCCCAGCCTACATAGGTACTAATCCTCCTCGTCTCAACGGTTTCGGATACTGGTAAAGCTAACTGTCCGACAGACGGGGTAAACTGTACCCTGTACGCATCCGTCGATCCTATGTGCACCTGAATCACCTATCTCCTGGTGGGTGTTAGCCGGGGGTCTGGTTGTGAAAAGGGTCCGGAGATTAGGTGTCGTCACTCCGTCGCGGGTTCTCCCTGTTCTTCGCTGTCGGAGCTCAGATAGTTGGAACCGATAGTGGGGTCCGCTGAATTCCAATTGGAATTGTCTAATGCCCATCCTGAGTTTTCAGGCCTATTTTAGGAGTCAGACATCTAAGGATTAGAACGAAAACCTCGCTGTCCCCATTCCCACCCACTTTCCCATAACCCATTCCTTATTACCACCATCCGCATCCCTCATCCCAACCTTTCCTGCTACCGTCCTAGGGGAGATCAGGAGAGTCTCCCCGGGCCCGCTCTCCTGGCTGTGGTGTCGCTGTGTAGCATTTTTCTCTTTTATTTTCCACTTCGGTGGGTTTTTCCTTCTCTTCAAAACTCTAGTTGATTTCGGTCCAGTTTGTTTATTTTTAATTGGCGTCACCTGTGATACGTATGTGGTACGTGTTGGGCTTTTATTTTATATTATAGCCCTTTAGATTTATGTCTATTCCTCTGCTTTTAGTTCCGCCAGAGAACGGCAGCGCTGACTACGAGCAAAGCGTAAGTTTTGACAGAGCGAAGCCAAAGGCAAGCAGCAAAATTAGGTCGCATTGAGAGAAGTCGGGTCGACAAAATTCAATCTTTTGGCAAAGCCAGCGTTTTAAATGTTATGTACACTTCAATTTAAAGCACTGATCTGTAAATGAAATAGTAAAATTGACCGCTGGAATCATTCCATCGTGACACCGAGCTTCTACTAGGTGCTAGTTTTGGGCAAGTGCTTGTCGCCGCCAAGCTCCGTCGTCATCCTTCTTCACGAAATGGAAGGGCAATAAATTTTGGTACGACCATAGAGGGGTCGAGGTGCAGCGAATATTTCTTATCACTAATAGTATACGATGCGAAAGCTACGATAATCATCCGATGGTAAGTTATTCTTGGTTGCGCTCATTGAGGTTTCGGGAATGCACTGGTAGAAATAAATGTTTGTAAACATGGGGGTCATTTTATTTGAGCGGTTAAAAATGTTGCGCAGTCAAGGATACACAAATGGTTGATAGAGTGGCTTATTGGAGCAGTAAGCTTGAAATTATAGAGGAAAAATACCGGACCAAAGTACGACGTGCCAAACATGATTTTGGCATGTGGGTGCTAGGGCACCACCACATGAAATCACTAATGTTGTTCTGCCGTATAATGTGAACCGTGTCAATAAGCCAGGATTGCGGTATGTGAAGGATGGAGCGTATCCATTCAGGACTAAGTAATTTCGCTCAAGCAGTAAAATGATTGACGAAGGGCAATCTCTGTGCGTAACACGAACTGAAAACTGCCCAAAAGAACCATACAGACGTAACATTCAGTCCGATGCCCACACGAATGACAACAACATTAAAAATACATTTATTTCAGCACGGATAAATCAAAGGCGGTGTGCTTGGGCAACTGGAACAAATATTCCTCAGACCGTCCCCTATTTCAATACGAGATAGTTAGGTGCTTACCTCGTAAAATCAGCTCAATATTCCTACATAGAACATAGCTTTCGTAAGGGCGAACCCATTATTCGAATGATGCGCCCGGTGACCTCATGCTCTTGAGGCCTCGATAAGCTCTCTTTCAACTACGCCATGTTTTTTATAATCACGACCATGTGATGTCAATTGCCGAACGTCGTCCTCCCGCGCATTGCATGACGCTGTTATCCGCAAGATAATAAATTAATAATAATCAATCAATCAATCAATCAATCAATCAATCATCAATCATCAATCATCATTTTTTGCGTGCCCAGGAACAGCCGGGGGGCCTTTGTGCTGGCGCACGGAAACAGAAACACACGTAACATAATGTACACATCTCTCAAATACAAAATAAAATACAAAATACAAAGGGAAAAAAAACGAAAGGATAGCTTATGTTGAAGTTACGGAATGAAAGTAATTTAAGTGCATGAAGTCAAGGATAAAAGACAAATGCAGAATAAGAGAAGTTGGCAGTTACGCCAATACAAACTCACAGACATGTTTGCGAAACAGAGTAGGGCAATCATTAAATATATCAAGGTAATCCGAGTACCGATTGTACGTGCATTGCAGTCGGAACACAGGGCACAAGACACGCAGACAATTGGGGTTGCAAAAGGTATCATGTTTCCTGGTCCACTTTTGCGGCACATAAAGACGAACATGCTGTAGCAGCTCACCACAAGACACTATGCCGTGCATAATTTTAAAGAGGAAGAGAATATCAGCCTTGTTCCGCCTGGAAGTTAAGCATGATAGCGTCAATGAAGAGGGCGATCCAGGGTTATAATTATTACTATCGCCAAAGCGATGGTTGAAGATAGATATGAACTTAATTTGGACCCTTTCTACAAGCTTACGGTTTGTTTTGCTCGTGCTGTTCCAGACAACAGGTGCATATTCAAGCTGAGGACGACATATACTTGTGTACAGCTTGAGAAGAGAAAGCGGCTCCTTGAACTCCTTAATAATATTAATAATAATAATAATAATATTATTAATGTTTATTTTCTTGGTACAAATACACCCAAAAAAGGTTTCTATTCATCGGCATGACGTTCGGCCAGACTGGAAAGCTTGTCAAAGTAGAAGAGCAAAAGAGTGCCGCACGAGCAAGCAAGGCCGTTGCTCTCCGACAGGTTGCCTTGGTGCGTCAGTCATTCTAGCAGAACAGCTCCAGCACTTGCAAACGGAGAGTTCCGCAGCAGCAAAGGGTGCGCAGAAGAGGAAATTATGGCGAGGCGGTTAGCGCTAATATCGGGGGTGGCCAGGTGACGTGGGCTCATCTCCCCAGTTTGTGCAGCCCATTGAAGGGACCCTACAACACTTTTGTCGACCTTTTTCACATCCTAAAGGCGTTCCCGACCTAGTCAGTAAACACACTCAGTGCTTAGAATAAGGGGTAACAAAGCACCTTAGCCAAAATGTACCGTTCTATGCCCATCAGATAACTTGGAACCGGCCTCAAAAACGTTTTATGGCTTCCCCGGTCTTGGCATTCTGCGACTGCTGGAATTACGTCCCTACAGCGGTGATTGGTCGGCTTTCTTTCAATTGCAACACTAAACGCGTTCCAAAGGCACTTTAAAAAAACCGTGAGCTGCCTCTTTTTCCTTGAGAGACGAATGGGCGTAATCCCTGAAAGCGTGGAGGTCGACAAGAAAGGGTTGATTGTTTGTGCAGCAGCAGCTCCCGAGGCCGCTTACCCCAACCGGTCACGGCACCGCGTGACTAGCCGGGCGGAAATCTTTGTTTTTCCACTTCCGAAATCTTCATTTCGCTTCCGTTCCGTCGTGACGTAGATGAGCATGCGAAGATTCAGGCAAACGAAGTGCGTCGAAACAGGCATCTTCTTTTGGTTCTGCACTGTCACACCTGATTGTCTGCTTTCAGCCAATCAGTCATCGATCAAAACGGACACCGAAACAAACATGAAATGGGCAATAGTAAGAATTCTGCCCCAGTACCTGTCACTAGTTTAAACCCTCGACGCACCATCCGCGTGGGCAGAAGCGGAATTCTATCCACCATGCCGGGAGAGACAGTTAGGAAGAAACTTTATCTACATTTGAAGTGAGCATTTTTGTGGTAGGGTCTTCAGTCCAGGACTCCGTTGGTGCCGCCGCGGCGTTTCGGTGTTTTGGTGTTTCTGGAAAAGCGGTGTATCGGGAATAGAGATGGCCAGCGTACTCATCTCATTGCGGATAGGGTCAGATCTAATTTCAGTTGACATTCTCAGACAATATGATACAGTGTGCCTGGTGCTTGGCAGTGAGTGCATAGGGGCTCAAAAAAGAAACATCCCCCTCGCGAGGGGCACGGTCAAATGCAGAGCATTTTCGGGGGGCGCAAGACCGTTGATCGTTCAGGGTCAGGCGCAAGGTCTTGATCCCATCCCGTACAACGCTGACTCCGACGACAGCAACTGAAGAGAGCGCAGGCGATGACTGGTTTGCAGCCCCGCACATACCCGATTTTATCTGGTTCGAAAGAAATTGACAGCGAGAGCGAACGCCGAGAACCGCCCCAGCACGGCACGACCCGCGCCACGACCACGTCACGACTACGTCACGATCACGCCACAACTGTTGTTGCTCCCGCGCCAAACTACGACGCATGCGCGCCCCACCTGTTGCTGAACGCGATCCGAGAACGCAGAGAACACGCGAGGAGCAGCGGAGAGCAGGCGAGGAGGAGGGGGGGAGAGGGCTCACCTGGAACGGCTGTAGCGGACGCCGAGGCACGCCAACGCCGGGTGACATCGTGAGTTAAAAAAATGCTCTGCATTTAAAATGCGGTTCCAGCGGAACCGGTAACACACGAAAGTGAAATGTGCCTTCACAGAGAGAAGTTGATGGTCATTGTTCGTTGATATTAACTTGCACATCGCTATTTACATTTCGTCGGCATGGCAACGTTTTACATATCAACGTTATCACTGGATTGCACGCGCCGGAGCATTGCCTGCATCCGGCTGAAACCACCGGCGCTCGCAAACCGTCCGTGCGAACAAAACCAAACGGTTTTTCAGCGAATCGTTTGGTGAGCACACGGTCCGCTGCAGCAAAAAAAATCTGCGGACCCTGCCCCGAGCGCGACATTCGCAAGGCCTCCACTGCAGCTTACGCTGCGCGTCCCCCGTACACGTAGGCGCTGGCATCGAGGCGCCAACTGTC
The DNA here is from genome assembly GCA_013339765.2 of Haemaphysalis longicornis. Lineage (NCBI taxonomy): Eukaryota > Metazoa > Arthropoda > Arachnida > Ixodida > Ixodidae > Haemaphysalis > Haemaphysalis longicornis. Next base: position 25,961,505 of record CM023455.1, read on the forward strand.
GCCGCTCAATAGCGTCATGAAGCGCTACATCGCTTCACCTACACGGCCAGCACCGTCTGAGGTGAAGGATATAAGGGCGTTTTGTCGTCCTATTTACGCGCCTGTTCCTAGCGCAGTTGGGAGCGCGTTTTGTATCTTGTCACGAAAGAGTTCGTGGTTCAAATCCCGGCGGAGTCACGTCAGTCAGTTTTTCTGGCGATGCCAATTCCATGACGGATATGACGTCACTGAGGTCTTGGTGAACCGCGGCATAAAACACTTTCGTGCTAATATCCAGCTCGCGTAAGCCCTCAGGCTTGTGTGCGTAGCTGGGTAGCCTCAGCATTGGACATAGAGGAAACAGATGCACAAGCACCGTAAAAACAAAGCAAACAAGCAACGCACCAACTTGAACATTGCAAGTATCAATGAGTCAAAATACAAGATTAATAGAAACATAGTCAATTGTACCTTCTCGACATATAGCGTCTCACACACACAGGAAAATAATAAAGAAGAATCTGACCACCCCAGAACAGCTACAATTTCCCGGCAAAAACATACTGTAATAAAATTGACTGAATACATTGCTCTTCACTGTGAGTAGCAATACAACCATCAAGTAAGGCATCATGTCACTCGTGAAGCATATATTCAACATAGTTAAAACAGCAGAAAGCGATGTACAGAGAATGGCGCATAAGTGCTCAATCTACATTTTTTAGCCATCACGGAATAAATCCTGAAGCCCCTTTGTACGTTGTGATAGACGAATTGAGCGGGAGCTTATTTAAACAAAAGGTACATAAAAAGTCCGGCCTTTTTGTCGTATTTGTTTACAGCCTCGGCACCATAAATTTTTCTATGGAACGGAGAGGCCGCCGGATTTGGTTGCTAGGTTCGAATTCAGAGGAAAAGTAATTTTAGTAGAGAATGTCAAAAATTAACTGTTTTTGCGCAGGTAACATATCAACACAGTCCATGATAACCAAGGGGTGTTCCCCGTGATAAAAAGTGTCATAACTTGTACTCTGGGCAATACTTTTTAATGTGCTATTTAGAGGTTAAGTTTGTAAGGCGAGGCAAGACCGCAAATGCTAAGCCTATAGCTTAAAATTGATTCAAGGAGGCTCTTAAAACACATTTTTTTACTACGAAATCACAGACAGATCTGAAATTGTACATATAAGCACACACAACACATGCGCACACACAAGCAGACACGCAGGATGCGTCCCTGACGACTGGAAGGTCGCAAATATAGTGCCTATACTTCAATCAGGTTAACCCACAAGCCGCAGTAATTATTGTCCAATTTTTTCAACGTCTTTGTGATGCAATTGGTAGAACACACAAACTTCAGTCAAATGGTGTCCCTCATAACATAATGTATAAGCTATTCCAGGAAAATCGACACGGATTTAGATATAAAAAGTCCTGTCAAACGCTGCCTTTCGAAAAAGTATCTGAACATGCATTCATACACCGATTTCATTTTGATTGATTTGTCCAAAGCTTTCTAGAGGGTTCCTCATAAACGGTTACTTCCGAAAATTTCCAATCTGGCCGTTAAAAATAAAATTACGACATGGATAGAAATTTTTTTTTTCAAATCAGTACCAAACGTGTAATAAAACTCCCACCTCCCCTCACGGGAACCCCTGTGCAGATGCCACGCATAGGCGGAGCGGCGAAGGGACCGCGTTTTATAGCGGCATAACGCTGAGGGGGCTGTGTAAGCCGGTCCCAGTCGATGACGACGTTGGCGTACTTGTAAAGCGGCGTGGGACTCTAGGTGTTTGAAGCCAAGCGTGGATGTTGCTTCGCGGGAGAACGGCACGCTGGTTATATGCGCAGCGCGCCCGAAGGAGAGGAAACCGCGGAAGAGAGAGTACTGCACATGCGCCGGCCCCAGCGCGTCTGCCGCGGCTATGATGCAACGTGCCGCGGCTATGACGCAACACAATCCAACACAATCCACCTTCAATCCAATCCAATCCAAATCCAATCCAATCCAATCCAATCCAAGCCAAGCCCAAGCCAAGCCAGCAAGCCAAGCCAAGCCAATCCAATCCAATCGAATCCAATGCCCCTCGCGAGAGAGTGTTCGCTGTGGGAGAGGAGAGGGGGTGAGCGGCGGAGAGCGCAGCTGGCGCGGCGAGGAGAATGGGGGAGGGGTGGACAACGCCGACGACGACAACGACGACGACGCCGGAGGGACAAGGCGAGTGAATCAGATGCTCTGCATCTAATAATGAATTTAGCTCAAGTACCAAGCCCGTCGTGTCGGGTGCACCGCAGGGTTATGCATTTCAGCCCATTCTTTTTTTTACCTTTATAATGATATTCGCGGCAAACATTGGCTCAGCAATAAGTCTCTTCGCATACGATTCCGTCGTTTATAGGCGAATAACTTCTCATGATGATGTAACTGGTGTGAAGGCCGACCTAATCAAGCTGACCGAGTGTTGCCATCATGGGAGATGGTAATCAATGTATAGAAACGAAGCCTATTTCCTTTTCTAAGCTCGCCAACACGCCCCGGTATTCTTATACGATTGACAACCTTGAATCAATGAAGTTGGCTGTTTTAAATATCAGGGCATACTTTCACCTCTGACTTTGCTCCGGATACGCACGCAAATATATCACAAAAAGGCTTTAAAAGTAGGCTTTCTGAAACGCCGACTGTCACTCGCAAACGCTGAAACGAAAGTGCATGCTTATACTTCCCTGATAAGGACATCTTTAGAATATGCATCAATCATACGTGGTCCAAAAAACTTTACTCTGACCAACGCTGGAATCAGTTCAGAATAAGGCTGCAGGTTGTTTTTTATCTTCTTACTCACCATTCAACAGTGTTTCCCTTTTAAAACACACTAAACCTTTTAAACCTTGACACTAGACCAAGTTTTTGCACTTGACGTTTTTAAAGCAAAGCTTTTAACCTCTACCCCCCAAGGTTTCCTACGTGACCGTTGGTGTCACCAGAAAACTCCCGCGAACAAATAAAAGAATATACCGGCACCCGCCAGGAATCGAACCTGGAACTCACAGAGTAGCAAAGCCAGAGCCCGTTGTCTTACCGATTTAGCTACGAGCACTTTTTTTTCTTTATTGCAATTTTTCAGTACAAAACAAACACCCTCAAACAAAAAACCAAAATTTAGCTTCGAGCACACGCGAAGCGGGAGACAAGGGGGCTCACCAAGCACATCGAGAGGTTACCCCTGATTTGGCTGAAGGCCACTAATAGCGAATAACGAAGCTACACCAAATCCATGCAGTCTCACTTCAGTACGAAGTGCAATCCTTGTGGCTTTTTGTGACTAAAATCTCAGCTTTGTCGTCCACCCTCACGCCAAAACACTCGGGCACTTCAAAACTCCTGATGGCCAGGCCATCACTCCCAAACCCTGCATCAAGAGCCTAGGCCCACATCTCCAGGCCAACACCAAAACTGACGTATTGCAGGCCTCAAACACAGCATGAATCAAATTATACACTATCAGGCGAGGCACCAAGACCCGAAGCCTCAAGGGATCCGATACCTTTCGAATAATTCATGCTATTGTGCTCCCGGGAATCGCTTACGTAATCCCCCTGTTTCTCAGCAAGGAGGAGATAAAGATACTTTATATAAATAATTAGCAAGGTGGTTGAGCCAGCCATTGGTCTTGCTCTGGGTGCGTCCAGAGAGGCTGCTTAGCACGCGGCTTTATACATGCTGGAAGAGCTGAGAGGGCCATATTTATCCAGAAGGTCCAAATAGAGAACTGCGGGAGGGCCCCATCCTTCACAGATTGGCTGCGCAGCACAGAACGTCACTCCACTTGATGTACTCCTGGACCTTTGCGACAAGAACTAAAGATTCTCCCTTTGCTCAGAAATGTGGACTCCCACACACGGGGGTCGCCGACAAGCACGGGCTCTGCGCTCAACACCACCCTCGGGGAATGATGCAGTTATCTACAGACGCCTCCAATGATGGATTACAGTATGCCATCATCGTGGCTACCTCAGAACCAGCTCTTGCTGCGCCTCACTCAAGACCAAGACATGATGGACGGCAGAAGAAGCAGCCATCGCGTTGGCTCTTACTCAACAGGGTTCGTACGTAGTCACCGATTCCAACAGGCCTACCGCGAATTACCAGTCGGTTGGTGTCCCGACCCGCACTGCGTGTGTAAAAATCACTAACCACTCCCCAAATTATTCCATTCAGCTTCCATGGAGGGCAACAATACGCCCATCAAGCCGGCACTTTACCCCCCCCCCCCGTGCTATGGACGGCACAGAACAGTCACCGCTCGAACGTTCAGGGACATAACCCAGCATTACCCTTCTGAGACAACCCTAGGTTCGCCTTACCTGACCTTTCCAAGAACAACAACCACTTACGGCTCTACACTCCGGCTCCTTCCCACACCCGAGCGTCTCACTTAATGCACCCGAATCGCTACGACTCTGAATGTAAATTTTGCTCAGAAGTACCAACACTCTGCCACATAATCGAGGTGTACGACGTTAGCCCTGAGTATCCTCCTCTCTTTCCGTCAACTACCCAACAAGACCAATGGGAGATGCTGCTGTCCAGCCCCTATCTGCTTACCCAGCTTCAGCTGGTGGGCAGAGCACAGGCGGCGCGGAATGAATATGGGCTACGGTGAAGAAGGAACCACTCAACTGGGCCGCACTGTGGGCCGTTCAGAAATCTGAATAGAAGTATTTCCTTTTCCTCCACCTTCTCCTCCTTCGTCTCTGCCGCCGATCTCGTCGCATCCGTCGGCGATGGCAGAGACGGAGAAGTGAGATCGTCTAACAACGGGCTATTTATGTAATTTTATTTAAAAAAATTTCCGCTCCTGTGCTACACCAATACAACTCAATTAACCACCGTTCATGCATCATGCAATAATTTAACCTTACCAAGAATATCTCTTTGAAGTAATAGAGGGCGTGGTTAAGAGCATTTCACTTCTCTCTGGTTTCACTATTTGTAGAGCCACGTACGTGAGTGAATTGAAATGACATCGCATGGGTAATCGTTGTGGGTGCCGTTTACAGCTTTGCTTACCAATCACATTCACAGGGTGGATTGGCGCTATTTTTTTTTTCACTCTATATATTTTAGTGACTCTTCATTTGCGGCTACGCGCAATCTTCCTGCGCATCACATTTCCGCGCGCATTGATCACATTGACAAGGTATCGCCACTCTTCGCAAGAACAGTCAAGCCTGAAATTTTCCCCTTTTATTGCAAATCAAAGAATGGAATGCATTACCGGAATGCATTGTGGCAATAAGGAAATCTCTTTTATTTCAGAAAGCCCTTTCCGCCTATCTCGAGTCAAAAACTGTGCATTGATTGTAGGCAATTTTCCATTTTTATTAGTGACTGTCGAATATACGTGACTTTGACCCGATTTCAAACCCGCCATGTTATCGTTCTAGTTCACCGCGATCTCCTGGTTCCTGGGTATGCCTTTTCTCCCTTCTGTTGTATGTGTTTTAAATATTAATTGTGTAAATTCCCCCCCTATGTTATGCACAACCGGGGCTTTAGAGTATTAAATAAATCAATAAATAAAGGTTCAGCTAAGTGCTCTATCTGTACTTTCCAGGATAAAGTATCATCTAAATGCATTTTTTGGTATTTAACACTGGTCTGTGGCTTTTTAGGTGAATAGGAAGAGGTTATACTTTAAAATTAAAAAAATATATATTTTTTCTAGATTTTCTAGTCCCTACTAGCACCACCCATCTTTCACAACTGTGGTTTATCTACATGGTCTAAGATATCCCTGACATTGACAGCAGCCATCAAGGCTTAATTAAGCCTCTCGGAACCTTCCTCAGGCCGCCACATCTTCCGCAATCTAGGATTCCCACCCTTTCACTACGACATCAGCAGCATCCTCTAGACAGGAAATTTCTCCAACTTATCACTGTATCCTTGATTTTCCGCTACATGTACAAGACAAATTATACGAACTACCGTACAATTCCTGCGGCATAATATACCGAGAAAATCAACAGAGGTACCTCAACCGAGGTCTTCACGCTCCCAAGGACGCGGCATTTCAGGACACCCTTGTTGCTCTTGCTTCAACCACCTCCAGGGGTATTTAAAAATTACCACTCAGCATCGTTCTCTGTAGATGAAGGCGAACTTGTCTCAGTCGCATTTGAGCTGTTGAAAATATATCCCGCGTCCGCATTAATCAATCCTGCACGACATCAAAGTCCGAATTCTACCATATCACTGGGGCTCTCGCCTTTCCCTCAGAACTCTCCCTTTGAAAGAATGTAAACGGCATTTTCACGTACACTAGATTCTTTGTCACTCAGGCGTCGCAGGGAATGAATGTAGCCCTCAGCCAGACCGCGGTAGTCTCCGTCGGCTCCATGACAACGCCCGCGAGACAGACCATTTTGCTCTAAATCCCTTCTACATCATAGGTCTAAGCAACGCAGCATTTTCGGGCCTCTCATGCCGGGCTTACGCGTTGCAAGCGAATAGTCGCCGCGGTGGCGAATTTTCTGATGGAGGAGAAAAGCGAAAGCTTCAGTGTGTGAAGATTGCGACTTTAAGATTCCGAGCTGGCCAAAATTATTCCACAGCCACCTACTACGGGAGCGCCTCAAAGCGCAGGTTTAGCTTTGGCACCCTAAACTCCACAATCGATCGATCGATCGATCATCAATCAATCAATCAATCAATCAATCAATCAATCATCAATCAATCAATCAATCAATCAATCATCATCATCAATCAATCAATCAATCAATCAATCAATCAATCAATCAATCAATCAATCAATCATCAATCAANAACAAGCAAGTAAATGGAGATTCGACATGTACAGTATTGAAACCAAACCCAACCGCTCGCCTGCAGATATTTCAAAGCACGCCTGTTCGTTCTCTGTATCCACTTTCCTTATACCATCTACCAAATGCCACTTTCAGTTCGGCGGCCTCCACAATCCCAGTGAACCACACAGTGCACCTTTTTACTCCATGTATAGCGGTAATGGCGGGGACTGAAAAATCAGAATTGGTGGCCTTTGCGACCACGACTGCCGACGACGCTCTCGTCCAATTTTGCTACTTGCGGGGCGCGGCCGTGGTGATAACTTTGAGGTTTGTTTTGGATAGACATCGGGCTCTACTTCGCTAACTACATGACAAAACTTCGCACTGTGGGTCAGCAGTTGATAAAGTTAGGCACGCTTCCCAATGCCAATGACTGGCCTTGCAATGACTCAGCGCTTTTGCAGTGGCCACCGAAATCTAACCAGAATCTGAAACTTGTCACTGTGCAGACACAAAATCATTCAGAAACCGCAGGTCCGATAACAGCGAGCCACCAAAAGCAATCGCGGCGCCTGCAAGCGCATGCGCATATGAAGGTCCTGGAAAATACCAATTGCTCTTCATAGAAACTGCCTGTTGCGTGGGTTGGAAGTGCAACGAAAATTTCGGCCCTCATCATCAGGGCATTCAGCCTGCCTGCCCCGATGCGACAACCCCGTTATCATGAATTTAATAAGGTTTATATTCATCGGCATAACCTTCGGCCAGACTGGGAAGCTTGTCAATCAAAGTAGAAGAGCAAAAGAGTGCCGCACGAACAAGCAAGGCCGTTGCTCTCCGACAGGTTGCCTTGGTGCGTCAGTCATTCTAGCAGAACAGCTCCAGCACTTGCGAACGGAGAGTGCGGCAGCAGCAAAGGGTGCGCAGAAGAGGAAATTATGGCGAGGCGGTTAGCGCTAATATCGGCGGTGGCCAGGTGACGTGGGATCATCTCCCCAGCTTGTGAAGCCCATTGAAGGGACCCTACTACACTTTTTTCGAACTTTTTCACATCCTAAAGGCTTTCCCGAGCTAGTCAGCAAACACACTCAGTACTTGGAATGAAAGGTAACAAAGCACCTTAGCCAAAATTTACCATTCTATGCCCATCAGATAACTTGGAACCGTCCTCAAAAACGTTTCACGGCTTCCCCGGTCTTGGCATTCTGCGACTGCTAGAATTACGTCCCTACAGCGGTGATTGGTCGGCTTTCTATCAATTGCAACACTAAACGCGTTCCAAAGGCACTTTAAAAAAAGGTTGCCATCTCCCGCTGCGAAAGTGGATGCCCATCGAAGTTGTTGTAACCCACGACACCTGCTCATGGAGGAGGGTATGAAATGTTCCTCGTTGCCTGGGCGGGCGTGTCGCTTGCACTCGACTTTTCTGGCGGCAAATGGTGGGTCGTGCCTACCCTGACGCTTGCATTCGGCGTGTTGGTCAGGAAGTGCTCTATTTAGTGGCACTAGTCGTGTCTAGCCTTCTAACATAATCTGCAAATATAACCTTTATCAGGAACACAAGGTGGGTGGGGGACGCATTGTTCATAGGCGCCTTATCATCCATAATGCGATTCAGATGCTTGTTTGGTTTTTTCTTAAATGAATACTTAGCCCTATGCTATATGCCCGATTATACTGACGCATACGCTCTGCGTCTTAGGCGCGAACTGCTTGGTCCTGCCTGGGTTTCTTTGTTTACGACACGAAATTTCCCAACCAACGATACGCTAACAGTTTCACGCGTAAAATTCGTCGCCACCGCGCCGTCCGAAAGTGCATGTCCAGCAAGGATGTTGTAAACCACAATTAATAGGATTGGAGGAGGAAATGAAATGTTTCTCTTCATCTCGGCCGGCTTGTCATTTCCACTAGGTTAGTGTCCCTAGATAAGGGTACAGAGTACAGGAACTCTTTCCTCTCTTTGTTCTCTGCCGCCGCCAGGATTATTTGCCAGTTCGAATTACGTGACATCTGTTTACACTGCAACGGTTTATGGGTGCCGCCATTTTTTTGTTTAAGAGTTTTAGTGGGACAACTCTGGTAGTCTTAGCTCGTCCTCCCTGCTCTGCGGGTAGGCGCAACTCACCTTGTTCTGAGCGCGAGTCAAAGATAACGAGAGTAACAGCTGAACTGCTGCATCTTCGGTTGTGTTGACAAACGACCCGGTCGAAGTCAATAGCAATGCCGTAGATGCGGCAATATCGCAATACTGATAAACGCCAAATAGCCGCTCACGCTGACTTGCGTGACTCAGTGGTGTACTTTATTACTTTGTCTACTGACAATGAGTGCACATCTCTCTGCATCGCCTGTCCGGGCCGCCGCTGACACGACAGTACAAGGCCAACACTTTTTACTGTACATTGGTACTGCCACACGAAGAAATGGGCAGTTATAGCATTGACCTACATCGGGGCGCCTGCGTGCTGGCTAGTAAAATAGAAACTCAGGTTGTTTAACAACATGTGTATGGAAATATGCAGAACGTGGAAAATGCCTGCAGGATGTATCAGTAGCGCGATCCCACGTTTTATGTGCAGTCGTAATAAGTTTCACTGGACGAAATTATTCTTGAATTTTAATTGCGAGTCCTGCATTGAACACTGTGATTCCTTGCTCATAAACGCAGTCAACACCTTCCATCAGCACGGAGCCAAGGAAGTCACGAAAGAACTGTGGCGAATTTTGCAAGTTTGTAAACCGTCCATGCACGTTAACGTGAAATGCTTTTGGGATAGAGCAGTTCAATAATTCTTGAATTGTCATTAGCTTTTTCTATTCGTAGCTAAACTAGATTACACACCATGGCGCCATGGAGGGTACCAATAAACGTCGATGTCTCCTACCGAGCGGCTAATTTCTTTTTTTAGTATCTTGTCGAGAACGTTTTTTTGTTTTTCATTCCATCAGTGAGTGTGATCCCGCACGGGTTCTACAACATCGGTTCCACAGCTTCTACAAACCCTGGTTCGTCAGTTAACGTTTGGGAACACGCCAACTAATACCTGGATATGTATTTTGGGGGTCATTGGTGTTTGCTAGTGCCTCTTTGAGTCCAATCAGTTCAGAAAAACTTTATTATTGCCGCGGATTGGTGATTTCTCCGGTCAACGTACCTCCTACCGATGAAGTTGCCATTCACGCAGTATACCGTAGCATCTTCGGCCTCCTGGGTTAGTGGGGCCAGGATCAAAGGGGCTGTGCTGAGCAACCCGGTCTTACATTGCTCATCGTTCACCGTGTAGTATAAAATGGAATGCTTTTTAAGAGTTTGTAGGCGTTTCTCTTCGTAAGGCCCAACAACCTGTGTTATGACTGTGTTTTATGGTAATAGATGACATTTGCAACAGTCCAGCTCGGGGTAGCAGATTGATAGAGACACAGAGGTGAGAAATATGTATATTTGAAGTTGGCACCATACTACAGCGGAGCAGGGGAAGAGAGGGGTCGCGAGGTCGAAAGCGAGCTAAAAACATGCTGTAGTGTTTGAGCAGAGATCGGTAGGTGAAGAGATGATTCTTAAAGGACAACCCTTGCGGGGAGGAACTGCAGCGTTACTGGGCTTTCGAATGACCAGTTCTCTTGGAATGGTGTGTGCCAATACATACCCTGGGAGTTCAAAGAGTGGCGGTGCAAACGATGTCAATTTTTCATTTCACTAATTCGCGTGCCCGCAGGAGTATACATATTTTTCGGGGGCAACGCACCCGCTGCAGTACTTTAAATTGCCGCTTTGAAGCCCTTATTTCACTAGTAATTTATTAACTGGAAATAAAGGCCCGATTGGTAGGCACTTCGAATAGTTTGATTTCGAAAGGTATACACCTAGTTTGTATAAAAATGTTCTTTACGGTAGCTGTAACCACTACAAAGTCCAACTGCAGTAGCGTTTAAGTACGACTGAATCCCTCTCCCTAAAAAAACTTCGCCTACAGTAGAAGGGGCACAAGAATGAGGAATTTGCCCAAACCATCCTGTGGTGACATCTCTCAAATATATTACATTAGTTTCGCCAGCCAAAACACTAATGTGGTTTCTTGGTGCCTTCTCATTCTCATTAGCTAAATGCTTTTATGAGTAATATTTTTGAGACGCAGATTTTTGAGAGGCTGAATGCAAATATTAAAAGGTACCTCTTGACTGAGCATTAGATTCACAGTTATAAAGTCGACGTTATTCAGTAGTTGCATGTGGTTGCTCTTGATACCATCACTTTATTGTTTAAATTTATTGTTTGGAAAGCTGGATCAGAAAGCAATGCCTTCGTTTTAAGCTGCAAATTCAGGCTATCCAATATTAATCTACCGATTGGGTCGCCTATTTCCTAGGGTTCTTTATAGCATCACTCACCTCACAATTCGTAAACTGCGACGGAATACTTCGTCACAAGCTAAAGTTTCTAAAAGAGTTGAAGGAGAAGCCCTCCATTCCCAGGGGAGTGACCGTAGTCAAACCTAGAATTTGATTCTAGAAATTTTCTTAGAGTATTTATAAAACTTCAGTACCTTCTGATTCAGGGAGTACCATTTGACGAAAGCGATTTTTAGGTTGTGCCAGCGAAATGAATACCTAAATCCTTGATTAATGCCGTCGTTATCCGCATCCCTCTTGTTTTACTGGAGATCTTGACCCAATAAACCAGAAAGTAATGTCGCAGAAGGCGTACTAATGTCGAAGTCACTTTTCCTTATTTGCTACTAACAAAGTTTTTGCAAAACAGGGTGTCCATAAAACAGCAGTGGTGAAGAAGGATCCCCAGTTACCATGTTTCTGGTTAAGAGCTGCCTCAAATATCAGTCACAAAAAAGACTGTAAACACAAATAACATTTATGCATAGCGTCACAAGTCATTTTTCAAACTAATTCATGGCTTTTTTGTACGTTTTTGTGTAACCCCACCCCTTATGTAATGTCCCTCCGGGGACCTTTAAGGTAATAAAATGAAATGAAATGAAATACGTCTACACCAAACTTTTCAAGGTTGTGTGCCACTGATGCGGGAGTAGAAACCTATTGTTTCCGGGAAGTCGGGCTTGGAAGACTTCTAAAAGAAGACATCAAAAAAGCAGGCAAGCACCTGCGCCATCTAGCACTGCAAAAATGAAATAGCCTGGTACTTTGCAGTGTTGTACACGTTCCTCATAAATAGGAACGAAAGCTCGTTCCTTCCAAATTTGAGACGAGTTCCGGTTACAAGTTCCTTTATTGCGAAAGGAACGCGTTCTAGCTACACTTCCAATTATAGAACGTGTCGTTATATTAACGTTACATTTGATTTCAAATTAAAATGTGGTGTCGAATTCCTGAGGCGAAATAAAGTGACAAATTTCAAACTGACATAGAAATACGTATATTACAGGAATATGAACGCCGCCGGAAGCAGTTTATCTGGAGGTAAAAAGAATCCAAAGAAACTCCCCTAGACTATTTGTTTTTCAGGGAGCACCGGACAAACGCCCGACATTTCTAACTGCAATTTTGGTGCTCGTCCATTACAGGTGCAACACATAAGACACTTCCAACTTTTGGCTACATATGTGCAGTAAGTTTAGTGCGCTTCAGATATGCGAATAGAGAGTTACTAACATGAAGGAAGGTAACGAAATGTCCTAATTTTGTTACAAAATGCGTCGAAATGAAGAATACATAGTCCCTAAAGGCTTGCTGATATAATGTTACAGTTTATTTAAAATACCTTACAGGCCCGTTTGCTGAGAATTTAGTAAGGGGGTTACGAAAGTGAAGCTTTGAGGATCATACAGCACAAACTTGCGAGTAACAAAACCAAGCAGAGCAACTAATGACTACGTGGTTCGCAATCCAATATTAGGTCGGAAGGCAATAACAAGAAAAAAATTACGCCCACCTACCCTCGCGGGAACCCTGGTGTGATGCGACGCTGAAGGGGGTTCTGTTGGGTGTTTCCGTTGGGTCGATTAGTCGAATTGCGTGAAACTCGTAGTGAACGTGAATTGCGTTTCAATCACATCGTTGGGTTCCACGCGAGGGGATGCGGTCGTAATTTTGAGCATAATGAGAGACGTGCGAGAGAGCAAGCGCAAGCGCAAGCGAGGACGAGATGTTGCAGTTAGCGGAAGGCGACAAGGAGCTCTTGGAGAGCGACGAGGAGTGAGATGAGTGAGATTACTTCGGGGAATAAATCGCCCGTTTCTCTCGCATTCGTTTTTCTTACTCACGAAGTTCCTCGCGCGTTACAAACGGAGGTGCAAGTTTTTCGGTTTTTTGCCTGGAAAATCGGGTGCGCGTTAGAATCGGGTGCGCGTTAGAATCGGGTAATTACGGTACTAAGCATGCGGAACACAATCAGGGTAGTAGATAAAGGAATCAACCACAGGTAGTCAAGTAGGTGGATGTAACGCACGAATCAGTGGCGATGGTTAGAAATACGCATAAGGGAAAAGCACAGGAAATAACACGGAGCCTAATCACGCAAGTAAAAAACATTGATACGATAAAAAATATAGTCGGACACAAATTGCGAGACAATGAAGTAAAACAGCAAGCACAAATAAATAAAAAGTGATAAGAAAACAAGAAAACACGTGCAGTGGAACTGAAACGACAGATTCTTTGGTTCTTCAAGCAGAAAAAATTTAAGTAGACACCAAAGTTACAGGATATGGCAGAAGAGAAAAAAATCTGTAATGAATGAAAAAAATATGATAACAATGAGTGAGAAAAAATGCCCGAATGCATAGTCGCAACTAAGTAGAGCCCCTTGTTTGAGCTCAGCAAGAGTTGCATCTCGATCTTGGGGTCAGGCAGACGAACCCGTTTTTTCGTCAGCACTTCGTTGGTAATGTTGTAGAGCCGTTCTACGGAAGCGCTTGAGGGTACTGATGTGTTCATCAGCGACAGCGGGTAGTCAACTGGTACCAGCAGGTACCGCGAAAGCTCATCCTGTGTCTCGGCTGGAAGGGTTTGCTGCCCAAAGGAAAAGAAATCCTCGGGCGCGAATGATCAGGCAAAATCTGCGCTGGAAGGCTCAGTCACTGCAGCCAGCACTGTCTTTGCTTCGTTGGTCGCCTTGTCTCGCATAGAACAGTCTGGGATCCATGATAGCTTAAACGTTGGGATTAAGCAACTGGCGACAACGAGCTCGCGCTTTTCTTTTAGCGGCCCAAACCTGCAATTCTGAACAATTTCCGGTGACCCCATGACCCTTCGAATGACCTCACAGCGAGAGCAACTCCATCAACCACAACGCACCCGCAGTTCGCGCGCTAATGCGCTGATTACCCCTGACAATATACGGCGGTTATACAAGGTACCTGTAGCTCCTCTCGGACTTGAAAACCCTTACTCGGCAGGGAACAATTCTATCGGCCAGACAAGCATCGTGGCCTCTCCACACAAACTATGAAAGATGGAAAGCATTCGCTCGGCTGCGCTATTCCGCCGTCGAACGCCGCGTAAGCTCAACCGGCATTAAAGCAAGCACAAGCTGCGGCCCGCTGCGTTGTTACTCTTCTGCCTTTCACAATCGAGGGAGCACGTTCCGCTGAAGGGCGGGAAAATGGCCCAGCATATAGAAGAGAAACGCAGTAGCGACTTGTAGATTTTTGTATTCAAGCATTGGAATAAAAAACAGCCCATTCCTACGATGTAACGTTTGCAAAAGGAACGCCGTTCCTGCCATTCCTTCAGAAAGCTAATGAGTTACCGTTACAGTTCCACCGACCCGTAATGGAATGGTGGCGTTCCTCCATTCCTCCAAGGAGGAATTGTTCGAGGAACGCCGTTCCTTACAACACTGGCTAATAGCATGTATCGGTGTGTCAGTTCCCATTGTAATGCAAGCCATGCGCTCTAGGTGTTTCAAGGTACAAGTTCAGTCCGCGTCTCGACAACTACAATGCCTTCGTCGTCATTGAATTTTTTTGCTATTCGTGTCAATCGCGTGAACGTTGCCGTTTTTGAGGAAGCTAAGGAACTTTGCAAGAGCTCCTAGTCGTGGCGAAATCCATTGGATTTTAGTTCCTTAGCTTGAAGTATAGAGCAGCGGAAATGCTGTGGATTGGATGAGACCAAATTATTCAGCTGCACTTGTCGTTTCCGTGGTGACGGAAAGCAGAGTCCCCCGCTAGAAATCAGAAAGGAAGGAAGTCAGATGGAGTGTTCAAGTTTTTCTCATTTTATGGTCCTTGCTTTGAAGTAAAGAACCACTGGTTATACGCAGGGCAACCATTTCGTATTTACGCATGGATGCAACACCTGGGGAGCATTTGCACTAGCTTTAGAAACCACGTTACAGGATTTCCTATTGGGCTACAACCGCTTTGTTTTCAATGCATTTCAAGAGATTACAGGCTTAGCAGGAGAAAATTCGCAATCCCACTACCAAGCCTCACAAAGCACCAAGATATAACTCTACAACTCCTTGAATTAAATAGATATCGTCATCCCACCCGGCTTAAACTAATGGCCCAAGCCAATATTAAGCATGTTGCAAATTCTGCCATCAGGCAGGGACACTCAGGCATAATATTGTAGACTGTAAAGTTACGCCAGGATTGTCATCCCTAATACTACCTTCCCTACACCCCCAAGAGTAGTGGGAGACGCCGCTGTCAAGCCCCTCGCTCCCGCACCAGCTCATCCTCGTCGAGAGGCAAGCCGTGGTAAAGATGGCCAATTGATTCCCGTGAATAGGGAACCACTCCCAAATGATCTTCTGATCAATGCTCATATTAAAACTTCTCTCTTTCTCTTTCTCTCTCTTGCGGGTACTTTGGATGCCTCTATTGCGTCTTCGCATTTTAAATATAACCATACAAGTAATATAGAAATTCAGCTGGAAGCAACATCCCGCTTGGCCTTTGATAATGTTTCCGTGTTCAACCATGATGGCACCCGAACTAGTTTTGATGCAGTGGGATTGGCGCCATCGTCGAAAAATGTCAAAACACACGCCTAGAGATGCTTTTTAAATTTTCTCGTTCTTGGTGGATTCACCGCTATTGCATGCCCCAAACTATTAAGGCGCCCTGCGTGACAAAATGGATAACAAAACTTACGGAAAAATCTTCACTGTCGAAATACATGAACTAGTAGGGCGGCATAATTGGATAATCATTTAACTTTCGGAATATAAACATAGGTAAATATTATTAGAAAAATGTTAATATAGTAAAATATTAAATGCGCGTATTTTCTCAGCACAACAACATCCCTAACGAACTACAAATATTTTAACCTGATATCACACAACGTCCTCATGTGAAGTTCTTTTGTGCACTGGATTGTGCAATCAAAATCTGTGTCGGCACTCCTGGCAAATTCATTTGTAAGACAGCTAAAATTGAGATGTTTGCTCAAGTACACCAATTGACCACTGAAAACTCACGTGGTAGAAAGAGCTTGCGTGCTTTTTGTAGTAGATTGAATGGCTTATTGCAAGCACTTTGTCTGAATAATTTTGACGTTATTCTGCACGCCCAAAAATTGCGGGAGAAGAACGTATGCCCAGACATTGCGCGTCTATAATTAACTCCACGTCTGACGAATACAGGAAAATACTATTTCATGTAATGCGAAATATACAATGCCCCTTTGTTGGCGACAGTCCCTCGCGAAGACGCACTTCAGGAAATCAAACTTGATGAAATTGGTTTTACGCGAGAATTATTATAAGCGAAGGCACATCAAGCGCCTCTAGAAAAGAACGCTTCCCGTGGTCACAATTTAATTCATGTTCGCCGTGGTATGAAGCCGATGTCGTGCTTCCGGGTTCGGCCATTCTCACATTGTCGAGGAAGTTTGGATTATGGACTTTCTTATTCAATCAGGTTGCACTAGAAAAAGCTTCCCCTTTCAGCCATTTTTTGTTGAATAAAGGGGCTTTGAATTGCGCACGTTGTAAAATGTTCACGCCTGTAAACACTTCAAGACAGCCAAGCCAAACCGGTCTTTACTTTCGGCATGTTTCGTTCGCGAAGTCGCTCTCTTTTGGCTCTTCTGCATCAGATAATTTAGGCGCGGGATTGACGTTGTCTAACCAAGCGATGCCTTATTTATTGCAAGTCTAAGCCGTGCATGGCAACTAAGTGATCATTTTTTATGTTTATCGTCGTCCTGAACTGACCGTACTGGGAATTTCTTCTCGAGGAGTATTTAAATTATTCGGCCGTAGTCAAATATACTTCGTGTTAGTACCGCGCCCTTCTACCGGATTCATTCAGTCTGAGCTGAGATCCAGGGAGAGGCGGATCCTGACTGCCATTTATTCCCTCATTTTCACACCGCCAATTACAGATAATATTGTATCAAGCAGATAGCGCCGGAATTGAGAAGTAAATTTTATTGTTTGTTCCATCATTCGGGCTTTCCATTTCCGTTTCGTAATAGTGCTTTAATGGAAGAATGTATTCGCTATTCGATAGCAATTTCTTTCGCATAGGCCAAATATATTCATCAAAAGACATCAGTCCGTAACTCTGGGTCATCTATATTACGAGCTTTTCGATGAGCCTAATGACAATGGATGCTGTATGCTAATTTATAATGCAAATGTCTTTGTTATTCCCCGCAATGCCCCCATGAACCAAGAAATATGCCACTAGCTAGCTTTTTAGGAATGCTGGTGAACACAAAATATTCTGCCATAGGAAGCGTTATAAATATTTCACCGATCATTTTCACATGGTTCAAACCTATCACGTGCAGCTGCTCTAGGAGAGCTTCTGTAAAAGAACAGATATGTCCACTTGTTTCGAGACTGTTTCGGCACTGAACGTGACAATAGATTCGTCGCCTGGCCCGACCCCAGAGATTCTTAGTACCTTTAGCAGTATTGGTTTCATGCAAGCAAAACAAATTTATATTTAAGAAATGAAGCAACAACGAGGGAGCAACTACGTGTTCTGTGCTCGCACTGTATTTAGACAAAACAAGACAAAATATCCCATGGGACTACAACCGCTTTGCTTTACCTGCAATTTGGTTTGCATGGATGACCTAGCATTATAAATATAAGCAAAAAACTCTTGCAGGAACGCGGCAGAAGTCTGTAGTTTTACAAATAGGGTATAAGCGAAAACCTACTGCACCACTGTCATAGTGTCCGTGTTCGCCAAAAACGCTTAAACCAGTATTGACGCAATGGGTTCGGCGAGATCGCTGGAAAAGATGAAAGTACAGGCGTTTAGACGCTTTTTGAATGTTACCATGTTCGGTGCATTCACAACAATCCCATCGTGTAAACTCTGCAGGATACCTGCGGAAGGTAGAGGACAACATATTTTAACGTTTAGAACTTCCCTTCGCACAAATTATGAACTGAATAAACGGAATATCAGGCAAGTAGCCCAACCTTTGGGATATATATATATATAGGTAAGTGTAATTTACTTCAAGCAATTTCCGACCAATCTGAGGTTCGACAATAACACGGAAACTAGAATTTAAATCTTTAATTTTAAAAGTTTTGCGCTTGACATTTGGACCGGGACTCCTGGCATAGAGGTCTGTACGAACACTAAAATTCACATGTTTTCTGGAGCACTCTGATTTCATCGCCAAACGCTGACTTTTTGGTATCTTGAATGCATAATTGGGGAGTAATTTGGCTTACAATATACCGCCATATTCTGTACGTCAGGAATTTGCGGGAAAAAGGGAGTCGGCGGATTCAGCGTCGACAATTTACTCCACGTGTGATAAATACTAGGGAATTCTTTCTTGTTAATGCGGAATGTTTTATGTTTTGCTGATGGTGACCGTCCGGTCACCGAAACGCACCACAGGATATGGAATGTAACACAAAGAGTTTTAGAAAACAAATGTGATGAGAGGAGGCACATCCAGCTCCCCAGAAAAAAAAAATGGTTCCCGTGGTGAGAATAGAATTTGGGTCTCCCTGCTATGAAGCCGAGATCGTGCATCCAGTTTTGTTTTGCCACATGGCTGAAGCAGCTTAGAGTTCGGACTTCGACTTCCAATCCGGTTGCGTGCTACAATACTTGCGTTTAAGCCATTTCGTGTTGAAAAAAGGGGATTTTATTTGCGCATTTATGTAAGAGTAGCTTCCTTACAGGCCACGTCCGATAGTCTGTTGGAAGTAAAACTAAGGGCACTGAACCCCAGTCTCGTAAACGTAATCTTTCCAGCAATGCGGATATAATCCTTACCTTTCGCACGACCACTATTCATTCAGGGGGAAAGCCTGCCGAACATCGTAAAATAGTTTATTCATTGCACCGCTATTCAATGGAAGCCCTATCTGCTGCATTTCTGCGCAGTTCAACTCTTACTCCCACAGAACGCAGTGGTTTTACGACTGGTTCTAAATTTGCTTATAGGTAAAAGTTAACCAGTAAGCGTAAGACAGCTGACATACGGAAGTATAATATGAAAAGGTTCGAATACGCTGTAAAGAACGGCGGTATCCCGAATGTAGGGTAGAGGCGTCTTCGCGTGGGGAAAAATCAGATGTATGCACTCAAAGACAAGCAAGGCAATGTCATCACAAATAGGGATAAAATAGTCACAGTGGCCGAGGAGCTCTACAGGGATCTGTACAGTAGCCGGGACATACAGGATAAATCCGAACGAGAAAGTAGTTCACAGGAGATAGACATCCCACGAGAGAAGAAGTAAGGAAAGCTTTAAAAGAAATGAAAGGGGCTATTCACCTGGTGAGGATCTGATAACATCTTGAAGGACGGCGGAGAAATTGTACTTGAAAAATTGAAAACCGGTATACGCAAGGCCTAATGACCTCAAGTGTACCGGAATCTCGAAAGAACGCGAATATTATCCTAATCCATAAGAAAGGTGACATGAAGGACTTGAAAAGTGACAGCCGATCAGCTTACTGTTAGTCATCTGCAATGTACCTACCAAAGCAATCGCTAACAGAATTTCGGCCACCTTATATTTCAGTCAACCTAAAGAACAAGGACGGTTCCGTAAAGCCTATACAACAATGGACCATATTGACACGATCAATCAGATTATAGAGAAATGCGCTGAGTATACTGAACCTCTATATATACCCTTCATATATTATGAGAAAGCATTTGACTTGGTCGAAACCTCCGCAATCATTCAGGCATTACGGAACCAGGGTGTACATGAGCATTATATTAAAATAATAGACGATACCTACAATGAATCCACAGCTACCATCATCCCCCATAAGTCTAGCAGTAAAATACCTATCAGGAAGGGCGTTAGACAAGGAGACACAATCTTACCAATGTTATTTACAGGATGTTTACAAGAAGTATTAAGAACTTGGATTGGGAACAGGTGGGAGTAAGGGTTAGTGGAGAATACCTGAGTAACGTCAGATTTGCTGATAACGTTGCCTTGCTAAGTAACTCGGGGGACGAATTGCAAAGCATGCTTTCCGCACTTGACAAACAGAGTAGAACCGTGGGCTTGAAAATTAATACGCGGAAAACTAAAGTAATCATTAATAACTTCGGGACAGAACAGCGGTTTGAAATACGTGGCAAGGCAGTGGAAGTGGTAAGCGAATATATCTACTCAGGACAAGTTGTGACCCCGGATCCCAAACATGAGGCAGAGATAATATCGAAGGATAACGATGGGGTGGAGTGCATTCGGCAGGCATTCTCAGATAATGAATAGCAGCCTACCATTGTCCATGAAGAAGAAAGTGTATGACAACTGCATCTTACCGGTACTCACCTACGGGGCAATAACTTGGGAGCTCACTAAGAGGGTTCAACTGAAATTGAGGACGACTCAGCGGGAAATGGAACGGAAGATGATAGGTGTACCATTAAGGGACAAGAAGAGAGCGGAGTGGGTCAAGGAACAAAGGCGTGTTAAGGACATATTACTAAAAATTAAGCAGAATAAATGGACGTTCGAAGGGCAATAATGCGAAGGCAAGATAGCAGTTGGTCATTAGGGTAACAGAGTGGATCCCCAGACAAGGCAAGCGTTGCAGGGGTCGGCAGAAACTTACATGAGCAGCTGAGATCAAGAAGTTTGAGGGGATAAATTGGTCGGAGTTAGCACCGGACTGGGATAATTGGAGATTAATGGGAGAGGCCTTTGCCGTGCAGTGGGCGTATATAGGCTGGTGGTGATGATGGTAGTGATGGTGACAACTAGTTGAGGTAAACTTCCAAAGCCCGTCCGTTCCAGAACGACCCCAGGCCATTTTAGCCACATTCGCAAATTTATTTCGTGCCGCCTAGTATCAAAGGTACTGCATATACCACGTATCTTTGTATTGGTGCTCATTTCGGTATTGGTTTAATTGAGCAAATTGATCTTCCAGACGCGCCCACTGCCCCAACACCTTTTCAGTTATTTCGACAACATCGTACTCTGGTCTGTAGGCCACTACTCATTTTACTGGCCCAAATATGATGCACTTCCCAATATTCAGCCACACGATTTGCATTTACGTAAACAAATCGGAACTACACACTGCCGCATCCAAACCGAGCGTACAAAAATTAGTGTTTCGGGCATTAACTGGCACCACCACTTTTATTTCTTTCTTATGCAGCTGCCTACAATATATGTAATCTATGGTCCGCAAAGGCAAAAAATAGTTCCCCAGAATTCCATTCAGATGATTATGAATATACCCATCAGTTTCTGGCAATACAAGAGAACGTCCCAGGAATGTTGTGGTTGCAGTGCTGTGTTTAAAATCTCACAAGTGCAGTTTTTCTCTGGGACCCACGTACACTTCCATTTTAGGCCTTAAAAGTTGTAGAACCCATGGGCGACAGGTTCGAAACCATCCGGAAATCAATCAATCAATCAATCAATCAATCAATCAATCAATCAATCAACCAACCAATCAATCAATCAATCAATCAACCAACCAATCGATCGATCGATCGATCGATCGATCGATCGACCAACCAACCAATCAATCAATCAATCGATCGATCGATCGATCGATCGATCAATCAATCTATCAATCAATTACCCATCAATCAATCAATCAATCGACCGATGGATCAATCGATCGATCGATCGATCAATCAATCAATCAATCAAATCAACTTTATTTGCTTTACAGATGGGTACAGGGAAAGGAGCCGCCACGAAAAGCTGCACAGAGCAGCTTGACGTGGCGGCTGCCCACCCTGTGATTGACAGCAACGGGTCGAACAGATTAAAAGATACAGCAGAGGAAATAAAAAAAAGAAAAGAAAAAAACTTGAAACACGTGTCAAGTAAAACGTAACAAAGTGTGCTTAACAGTCATGGTAAGCAGGGCAACAGAAACAGAAAAATGAATTCAACAGGTGCATGTCACAGGTATTTATAACAACAAAAATACAACAGATATGTAACACACGTTACAAAAAAATATTCTTTGAAAGTCGATTAGCGAGTTTACCGATCTTAATTGAGTTACTTGTAAAGTTATCAGCAGTCTGGGTGAAGTGAAAGTTAAGCATTGACGGTCGTAGTTGTTGTGGGGTGTAGGAGGTATACCATATGTCTGGATTGCGTGCGTTGTATGCTATAATATTTTTCTTTACCTTCACTAGGCCCTCGTAAAAGCGGTTATTTTTTATAGCTGCAAGGTATGACTGGGCGAACTGGTATTCGTAGTAATTGCACCTTTAATTATTTTACACTTCTTGAAGAGTTCAGGCACGTGGAAATTATATGACACATTCGCTATTATCTTTGCAACTTTTTTCGAACTAGGAAAAGCTGGTTGAAGTTCTTGTTGGTTGTCGTTCAAAGAAATGCTTGAACTATCTCCAATGGTAGCACTACTGCATGAGTCTTATGTTTTTGTGGACTCTAAAGGCGGAATACTTAAAGTACTTAAAGGCGGTAAAGTACTAAAGAGTGTTTTGCAATTCTTAAATAATGCGTTAGCCTTCCCTGCTCATCAACCATGGACGTTTACATTGTTATCAAGTTTACATTGTTATCAACTTTAAAGGTTCGGGCGATTGCTTTCCTCCAACTGATGGACCATCCTAATCGAACTCGTTTATTCCGACGGCAGGCCAATTCATAGTGAAGATTCTGCATCCGTTCTGAATGACTACTTCACATCAACGTTTATTCCGCGAAGGCAGCTGCTTCCTCCTCCCCTCTATCTCCACCCTCCCCTACTCTCGCGACTTTCGAAATACGCCCTGACGGAATTTCAACCCTGATTCAGAACGTCAAGGCTTCTTACTCTGCTGGCTGTGATAGCATTACTCCCATACTTCTAAAAACACTCTTGGCTAATCTACCCTTCTTCAATTTTTCAGTTTTTCGCAATCCACTCAAACACGTACCGTTCCAGACAATTGGACAATCCTAGATAGCACCAGTTTTCAAGTCAGGTTGCCGGTCAATGCCTTCTAACTACCGTCCAATCTATTTGACGTACAGTTCTTCAAAACTACTTGAACATAATATTGCCTCTAGTAATATCAACCGCCTTGAATCAATTAATTTCTTCTATCCGCAACAACACGGGTTCCGCAAACAACATTCTTGTGATACACCGCTGGGCGAAGTTACGCAACACATACTTAGTTTCATAGATAACCATCAGGTAGATGCTGTTCCTTGATTTCCTTCCTTGATTTCACCATAGCATTCTATCGTGCACCTCATAATCACCTGATTCGCGAGCTAAGCTCTCTCGGTGTACCTGCTAATTTATTAAGTTGGATTGAGCACTTTCTATCAGGAAGCATGCAGTTTACCTTCATTAGCAACTATAAATCAGCCCTCACAAATAACTTCTGGTTTACCGCAAGACGCCGGTTTATCGCCCCTCCTGTTGCTTATAAACGCTAATGATCTGCGCGTTCGCATAAAGTCCCACCTTCGACTTTTTGTTCATGATTGCGTCATCTATACTGTCATAAACAACCCCGAAAATGTTACAAATCTTCAGGTTGACCTCGAATTCATTTCTGCATGGAGCGATAAATTTCTCATGCCACTAAACATAGCCAAGTGCAAATCATTGTCATTTACTCGTAAAAGTACATCAGTTGCCTACCCTTATTCTATTAATTATCCCTGCTTCTATAGTTTGTATCGTAGTGATAGAAATCCCACGGGAGGCGGTGTTGCTATGCTCGTAAAGTGTGCTCTTGATGCGACGCTTCTTAATCAGATCCACGACCATGAAAGCCTTTCTTTTAAACTATCCTTCTGCAGGCGTTCGTTCCTTATTTTTGCTCTGTATCGTGCACCTGACTCGCCTCCTCAGTTTCATTATGACTTACACGAGTACATGGCGTCATTCAAGCAGGACAGAATATTTCTAGTGGGTGATTTCAACATGCCTAACAATAATTGGGTCTCTGCTTATGTTAGTGTTGGACAATCGCCGCATGTCTCGTATCTAATGGTTATAATGATGGGCCATGGTTTGCGCAAAGTAGTGAAGCAACCAACACATGTCGACATGACCTATGCTTCTGTACCTGACCTAGATGCATTTAGTGAACCGCTTTTCGCGCTTTATGCGGTGGCCAGTATATAGGCCAGACCGGACGGTGCTTAAAGGAGCCATGAATAGAAAATGCAAGTTGGTTTTATTCGAAAGATTTCGTGTTTTATAGTGCCCCCAGCGCTTGTCCGGATACAAACGGTGCTTTATTCACTGAGAAATTAAACAATTTAGGTTAAAATTTTGATTTTCCCGCTCAATCGTGCGTTTTCGTGGTCCCAAGTGACATCACGGGAACCGACCGCTCTGCAGCCTAGAGTACCTTCATTCACGCATCCGCCGTACAGGGTAGAGACACGTATACGCTGGCGCCGCCATTTTCGGTTGCTCGCTCGCCGCCGAAGCAAGTCATTGTGTCAAAACCGCGCTAAAATTACCGCCGCAACGCGGTTTACTGAAGAAGTTTGAATCATATTGTCTGTTTCGCGTTGCTAGGTCTCGTGGGAAACGAAAAGAATAACGCGTTGAGCCCGTTGGCCCAATTGCGGCGGCACGGGACCGTTCAAAGGTTTTCTCCACTCTGTACAATGGTGTTGGTTTGTTCCCGCGTTTCTTTACGTTCCGTAACCTAGATGGCGCCACCATACCGTGGCAAGCGTTTGGTTTGTTTTTGCCCGCATTTAAACCTGGCTTGTTTTTGTTCTGGGAGAAAATATTCGTTCCCTGAAACAGTGCTCGCTCGACAAATGGAGTCACGTAAGACACCGTTGCTTGCGTC
Organism: Haemaphysalis longicornis; assembly: GCA_013339765.2. Taxonomy (NCBI): domain Eukaryota; kingdom Metazoa; phylum Arthropoda; class Arachnida; order Ixodida; family Ixodidae; genus Haemaphysalis; species Haemaphysalis longicornis. Next base: position 25,986,509 of record CM023455.1, read on the forward strand.
AATCGGCCAGTGTCGTCTGAGACAACCCCAAGCCCCGTAGTGCTGTGCAGCAGCTAAACCAAGCATGCTGTGCGCAGTACGAACAGCAGAACGCATCAGTACTTCTATGTTTACATGTGCTTTCGTAACTTCCACTGTTGGTCCCATCATTCTTATTGGTTTGTAAAGAATGTGCCCTAAATTTAAGCGCAAATCGCTCGTTCGTCTAGTTTGTAAGCTCTACCTAATTTTCGTCTGCTTCTGCCAGCCTCCGCCAATCGCAGAGCTTGGCTCATGTGACATCATAGGTTCAGTTGCGGGAAATGAGCTGGTGGGTCGCATGACCATTCCCGTTTTTCCTAATTATGTAGCTTATTTGAGCGAAGTTTACTTTAAAAGTGGTGTCAGTATGATTCTAACGAGACAATCTTTTGAATGAACCAAACTTGTGTTTTCTCTTCATGGCTCCTTTAAATGTCCTGATTGAGAGAACATGCTGGGTCTCTCAAGGGAGTGCCGTCGTCAGACCTCTCCCTTCGCTGCCAGGAATGCGGTTGCGCTCCCAACTTTGAAAAAACGGTCGTGGTGATGAGTAGCAGAAGCCAGCGCACAAGGGTTATTGCGGAAGCGTACAGAATTATAAAAAGCGGTGACAGGTGCGTGAGCCAGCCGTCTATCACCCTAATAGATGAGAAAGTAGATTTCCTAGTCAAGTCGTGTGAGTAAGTGCGTATGTGATATGTGTATGTGTGACACTTGTATGATTTTGTGGCTACCACTGCGCACAAACCTGCGCAGCCTCCGTCTCGTCCCTGTTTAGCCCAGCGTGAGACGGCCACTCGCTGCAACACGTTTCCGATAAGGGGCAGCGACACCGCAGTTTCGCCGGAGGCTTACGTCACCACTGGGGTCGATAAAACCCAAGCCGCTAAGCTCGAGATTATGATTGTTCCTCTAACCTTTCGAGCGCAGGCCGGCATGCTTGTCCCGCTGCTGCTTCCACGTTAATAAACAGTTATGTTTGACGTTGGGATGCTGCCTTCTACCGACGCGGCACCCCACATCTGGTGACCCGGAAAACGAACTAACCGCACCGCCATGGCCGACGCAGAAGCCCTCACCGCTCTCCGCCAGCAAGTACAACAACTTCAACAGGAACTGCAACAAACCAAGCAACAGCAACAATCTCGCAACGCCCCCGCAAATGAGGACGGGCCTACCGGCTCCGCTGGGGACGTCAGAGCTCCTACAGAAGCCTTCCCGGACGCTGCTTCCTGGCGTGTTGCTGTCAAGCTTCCGCCGTTTTGGGCGGACTCGCCCGAGGTCTGGTTCGCCCAGGTCGAGGCCCAGTTCTCCTTGGCGCGCATCACGCAAGACCGGACCCGCTACGATTACGTCGTCGCTCACTTGGACGCACGTTACGCCAACGAGGTCCGGGATATCCTTGCCAACCCACCAACGGACAATCTGTACGAACATCTGAAGACTGCACTTATCCGCCGCTTGTCACTCTCGGAAGAAGAGAAGATACGACAACTGCAGTCAACAGAGCTCGCTGAGCGCAAACCTTCGCAGCTCCTGCGCCACTTGCGTGCGCTCGCGGGCAACATGCAAGTCCAGGATTCTTTCCTGCGATCGCTTTGGCTTCAACGGCTCCCGCCGCACGCCCAGGCGATTCTGCAGGCTCAGGTCAAGCTACCTCTCGACGAACTTGCGGAGATTGCTGATCGCGTCGTCGAGGCCTCCTCGCCGCAGTTGTCGCCCACCATCAAGGCTGTCGCCGCACCGCTGAACTCCACGGAGTTTACACGCCGTATCGACGACATCGATCGACGGCTCACCTCCATCCAACAACACCTGGATGAACGTCTTCCGACGCCACAGCGCCGCCGTTCGCGAAGCCGCGACCGTAACACCACCTCGTCACCACAACCGGACATCAACGGTCCGTGCTACTACCACCGACGCTTCGGTGACAAAGCCCGGCAGTGTCGTTCACCCTGTTCCGTGGGAAATGCGGAAAACGACAGCGGCAGCTCGTAGAGACGGCCGCAAGCTGCCAACCCGGAGGCCGTCGCATCTTTGTCACCGACCAAATCACGAAGCAGCGTTCCCTGGTCGACAGCGGTTCCGACGTTTGCTGCTACCTGCGACACCACCTTCAAGGCCCTCGTCCGCCGACATCTTTTGAGCTCAGCGCGGCGAACCAGTCCACAATCAAGACGTACGGCTCGCTGCGCCTGCACATCCAGCTCAAGAACCTATGCCGCGACTTTCACTGGAACTTTGTCATCGCCGACATCGCCGAGCCAATCATCGGCTCAAACTTTCTGGCTCACTACAACCTCCTTCCGGACTGCCGCAACGTCCAGCTAATCGACGCGACAACGGGACACTCCACACCAGGCCAGCGAACGACCGCCCAACAGCCAAGCATCAAGGTGCTCAGCATTGACAATCCCTCGCCGTACCATGCCATCCTCGCCGAATTTCCCGGTTTTATGCGCCCCAGCGGACTGCCACGCAAAGTGCAGCACACCACCGTGCACTACATCCGGACCACTTCAGGTCCCCCAGTTTTCTGCCGTGCCCGTCGCTTTGCCCCGGACCGCATGCGCATAGGCAAAGCAGAGTTCGAGGCCATGCTCCGCGAAGGAACCGCCCGCCGCTCTGACAGTCCATGGGCTTCACCACTTCACCTTGTCCCGAAGAAGACCGAAGGCTGGCGGCCCTGCGGGGACTACCGCACCCTAAACGCTCGCACCATCCCGGACAGGTACCCCGTCCGCCACATACAGGACTTCGCCCATCGCATTCATGGCTGCCACGTGTTCTCCGTGCTAGACTTGGTGAAGGCCTACACATAGATACCCGTGAATCTGGATGATGTCCCGAAAACCGCTATCATCACACACTTTGGGTTGTTCGAGTTTCCCTTCATAAGCTTCGGCATGCGGAACGCTGGACAAACCTTTCAGCGCTTCATCGACGATGTCGTTCGCGGCCTCGACTTCTGTTTCGTTTACCTTGACGACATACTGGTATTTTCCCGCGACACCGAAGAGTACCACAGGCACCTTCGCCTGCTGTTTTGAATGCCTCGATGACCACGGTCTACTCGTCAATATCCAAAAAAGCACGCTAGGCACTTCCGTCGTCCATTTCCTTGGCCACGAAGTTTCGTCTGAGGGCATTCGGCCCTTGCCCCAACGCATCTCGGACCTGCAAAATTACCCTCGACCCACCACCGCTAAGACCTTCGCCGTTTCCTTGGCATGCTGAACTTCTACAGGCGTTTTTTGCCACACGCAGCCGAACACCAGGCTCACCTCCACGATGCTTTGGCTGGGCTACGAGGAAACCAACCCGTCACGTGGACACCAACGTTAGCGAAAACATTCGAAGATTGCAAAGCCGCCCTCTGCACCGCCACGCTCCTCACCCACCCTGTGCCAGACGCTCCCTTGGGACTCTTCACGGACGCATCTAGTTTCGCCATCGGCGCCGCCCTCATGCAACGCGTGGACAACACCTGGCATCCCTTGGCTTTCTTCTCGAAGAAACTCGCAACCCCGAAAACGACCCCTTCAGTCGCCAGTTCCACTGACGAAACCATGACCACCGCCCCGACCAATTTGCCAGCCTACTACAGAGAACTTCTGGCGATATACGAAGCAGTGCAACACTTTCGCCATATCCTCGAAGCACAGAACTGCACCATCTATACCGACCACAAGCCTCTCACCTACGCCTTCTCTCAACGTCGCGACAAACTCCCGCCTGTTCAGCAGAACCAATTCTCGTTCATCGCACAGTTCACCACCGACATCCAACATGTCAGCGGGAAAGACAACGTGGTCGCCGACGCGCTTTCACGTGTAGCCACCATCAGCTCGGCGCAGATAACAGCGGACGTCATCGCCGAGGCTCAGACCATGGATGCCGAACTGCAGGAACTCCTCAAGGGCACGTCCTCACAACAGATACAGGAAGTCCCCATTCCAGGGTCGGCAACCTCAATCTGTTGCGACACGTCGACAGGACGAAGCAGGCCCTATGCGCCCCTGTCCCATCGCCGTGGTGTTTTCAACCAGCTCCACAACCTCAGCCATCCCGGCATACGCGCCTCTACACGTCTCGTAGCTGACCGCTATGTCTGGCCCTCTATGCAGCGCGATTGTCGCACGTGGGCGCGCTCCTGCATTCACTGCCAACGTGCCAAAATCACCAGGCACGTCACGTCCCCCACTCGGAATATTCCCTCAGCCCTCTGGTCGGTTCGAGCACGTCCACCTCGACATCATAGGACCTTTCCCCAGGCTGGACCCTACCGCTACTGTCTCACCGCCATCGACAGATACACTCGATGGCCCGAGGCATGGCCCCTCGAGGAATCACCGCAGAAGACGTCGCCTCGGCCTTCTTCACCGGTTGGATTGCTCGTTTCGGCGCCCCCCGCCGTGTAACCACCGACCAAGGACTGACATTCGAATCGCAACCTATTCAGGCTCCTGGCTGACTATCGGTTTTGACGCTTGAGGACCACAGTTACCACCCCTGCGCCAACGGCATGATCGAGCGTTTCCACCGACAGTTCAAGCAGCCATCATGTGCCACCCGGACTCGACGCGGCTCGAGGCCATCCCTGCCGTCATCCTCGGTCTTCGCGCCACCTTCAAGCCGGACATCCACGCTACACCAGCAGAAGCTCGTCTACGGGGAACCACTCCGTCTCCCAGGTGAATTTCTCGCAGCTCTGCCATCCAGCACTATGCCGTCAGACCCCACCGACTTCGTCGCCCGGCTCCGACGCACCATCGCCACCTTACGCCCGTCACCTGCAGCCCAACACAGCAAGCCTACACCTTTTGTGTTCAAGGAGCTAGCATCGTGCACGCACGCTTTCCACCGCGACGGCACCGTCCGTAGCGGAGCCACCCTATAGCGGACCCCACCTAGTCGTTCGTCGCGACGACAAGAACTTCACACTGCGCCTGCACGGGAACGACGTCCGCGTCTCGATTGACCTACTCAAGCCCGCATACATCGCTGGCGAACGAACCGGGCAGCGCCACTCCTCCCCACAGGCACCTTTCCCCAGCCGCCGACGTCGCAGCCCGCTCCTTTCACGACACGCTCTGGACGTCTGGTACGCCACCCAGATTTCTACAGACCCTGAGGGCTCTGTACTCCGCGGGGGGTGATTGTGGCGACCACTGCGCACAAACCTCCGCCAGCCCTCCGTCTCGTCACTGTTTAGCCCAGCGTGACACGGCCACTCGCTGCAACACGTTTCCGATAAGGGACAGCGACACCGCAGTTTCGCCGGAGGCTTACGTCACTACCGGGGTTGATAAAACCCAAGCCACTAAGCTCGAGATTATGATTGTTCCTCTAACCTTTCGAGCGCAGGCCGGCATGCTTGTCCCGCCGCTGCTTCCACGTTAATAAACAGTTATGTTTTACGTTGGGATGCTGCCTTCTACCGACGCGGCACCCCACAATTTCATCATTTTGAATCTCTTCTTGGTTGCTTAAATAACACGTGATCTTCAAATAAAATTTAAGTTGCTAGACAGCGCCTGGGTCGTGTATTCTCTTCTTCGGGCGTTGTTTCCGTTCGCGCTGACCACCATGAATGCTATCCAACTCGCCCATTTTGCCACCTTATTACAGTTATTTGGACTTTCTGTCTTCATAGCAAACTGGATTTATTCTTATCTATCTGACCGCATGCAATATGTTAGTATTGATGATAAATGTTGTATGTTTTTACCCGTCCCTTCTGGCGTGCCCCAAGGTTGTGACTGGGCCCTCTATTATTTTTATATAAAAATGATATTGTTGATGTAATTACCAGCCCAGTACAAATCAGACTGTTTCAGAATGATTGCATTATTTTTAACAAAAAAGCTTGCCACGAGGATCAAATTAAATTAAATTCTAACCTTCTTAGCATACAGACGTGGTGCACAAAGTAGAACCTGAAGCTAGTTGCCGAAAAATCCCTCTTCATAAAAATTACTAAGAAAAAAAAAAACTCCACCCACCTCCCCGAAGGAAATGCGAAGGAAATGCGAATGCATTGGGTGCACCGATGAGTGCGCTGCGGCAAGCAGTAACGGAGAGAGGCGTGCGCTCCACTGCATTTATATACATTTTCCGAGCGCAGCGAGCGGAGAGAGGGTACGCGGAGAGGAGAGAGAGACCCGCGCAACACGCCCGCCCCGCGCGCGAGCTCTCTCTCCCGCCGAGCTCCGCGATGCGAGCGCCCTCACACGCCCGAGCGCGCTCCTCCTCTCCACTCACTCTCCACTACTCCGCCCGAGCTCCGCGATGCGAGCGCCCTCACACGCCCGAGCGCGCTCCTCCTCTTCCCTTGCCCTCCGCTACTCCAGCCCGAGCTACCATCTGCTCCGGCTGCTAGGCGCGCCACAGCTGTTGCTAGGGGCGAGGAGGAGCGCGGAGAGATAACACCTGCGGGCGCACGCCGACGGAGCACGACAACCCCCGACTAAGAAATGCATTCGCATTTACGACGACGACGACGACGAAGGCAGAACTAAGAGGCGCGCGCTCACGTGCGCTCGCGCTGGAGGAATGCAGGCGCACGCCGACGGAGCACGACAACCCCCGACTAAGAAATGCATTCGCATTTAAAACAGCTTGTCGTTTCCCTATGAGCTCCCTGCACGGGCCCTTTGTGAAGTCAGTTCTTTCAAGTACCTTGGTGTCACCATTACAAACAAAGTTTGAATCAGTATGTTTCCAATGTCTTTGCGTCCTATTTTCGCAAGCTCTGCCTTCTTAGACACAAACCTAAATTAGCTCCTCCAAGTGTTAAACTTCTTGCATACACATCGATTATAAGGCCGCTACTTGAATACGCAAGCTCAGTTCTGGACCCGAACAAGCAAACAAAATATTCAGAAACTTGAAATGATGCACCGCAAGGCGGTTCGCTTTATATACTCAAAATATCGTTTGGCAGGCTCGCCTACTAATCTGATGAAAGAGCATGGGATCCAAACATTGCAGGCGCGACGTAAAATAGAAATGAATAAATTTCTTTAAAAACTTTAGAGCAACAACCTTGGCATTAACTCGGACCAGCATATTCAACCATTGACTGCTCGGCATACAGGACATCAACAAAGCGCATCCCTAGCCCCCAACAGTGCCAAAACGAACGTCTTCAAATTTTCCTTCTTCCAAGGCGCCATATCCGACTGGAATAATCTGCCTGTATCTGTTGTCTGCAGCATTGATGGGATTCAACATATAGAAAATTGAGACAGTAGGTTTTTTTCATGTTCCTGTATTTTACCCTGTGTTGTACATGTAAAGGAAAGTTTGACATCCACCTAAATGCAGCCATACGGCTGCAAAGGAAAGCTCTACAGCTTTCTCGGAAACTTCGCAGTTGAAGCAAAATTCGTCCTGGTCCAGGATTCGAACCCGGGACCATTGCTTAACCGGAGCAGTCGCTCTACCAATCTGGTCGATTAACACCTGTCCTTCAGTTCGAGTTGTTGATCAATTCGCTTTCACGCTACTAACGACTAGCCTCCTGGTTAGCTCAGTTGGTAGAGTGACTTCTCCGGGTAAGGAGTGGTCCCGGGTTCAAATCCTGGACCAGGACGAATTTCTCTTCAAGTGCGAAGTTTGCGAGAAAGGTGTATAGCGTTCCTTTGAAGCCGTATGACTGCATTTAGGTGGATGTCGAACTTTCCTTTACAGAAACATACTCCACCATACTCCACCCCTAAAATCTGGTCGATTTACCCTGTGTTGTCGGTTTGTTTATATTTTGGTGAATATGCCCCTCCTGCTTGGTCCCCGTGTGAGGCCAGCAGTATGTCGTAAATAAATAAATAAATAAATAAATAAATAAATAAATAAATAAAATTCATTCCCATCGCCTCGGTGTCATCTTATAAATATTTCGGGGTTCACTTCACGTCATCGCTATGCTGAACTACCGATATGAATACAATCTTCTCTGCAGCATCCAGACCTCTTGGCAACCTTTGACGCAACCTCAAGGGCGCATCCACAGATTTAAATAAACTAGACTATGTCACTTTCGTACGCCCGAGGGTGGAATATCCGGTATCAATCTGGCATCCATCATAAGCCTACCTACCAACAAACTAGAGCCCATCTAAAACCGTGCCGGTCGCTTCATATCTTCTCAATACTGCCCGAGAACCAGCCTCGATGCCATAAAACACTCTCTTCCTCCCAACGCTGGAATCCCGCAGAAGTATCGTCCGTCTATGCCTTCTTCACATCTTTTATCATCATCCCCGCTCTCGACATCTCTTGCTTCAACCACTGCACAGAACTTCAGCACGCCTTAATCACAGTAGACCGACTGCTTGTATCACCTTCAAGACATCAGCATTTAGCATCTCATTTCGCCCCACGCAATAGTCCTCTGGAATGCTCTACCGGAGGACTGCGCATCATGCACCGACCGCGAAATGTTCCGCTCCAAGCTCAATTACCACTTGTCTGAGCAACCTGTTTGTTACTGATAATTTGACTACCTCATGTTTTTCTGTCAAGAATTCCAGGTGTGTACGTACCTTAAAATTGTTATTTTATTTTTCGGACATCATTCGCGTTTTTTGTTGTTTTTACTGTCGACATGGATTCAGGTCTGGTTTATGTATGTTTTCTTTTGTATTTTTCATCTGTTCTATTGTACCCCTTACTATACCTCGTCGTTTGCCCTCCCTTATGCAATGCCAAAGGCTCGCTAGGGTTGAAATAAATGAATTGAAGTTACACCATTTGAAACCAGCATGTAATGATAGTTTGAAAGGCCGTGTTGGCAAATGCTTCCAGACACCACAAAACAAAACGGTTTAGGCTGATCCAATGCTTCCGTGCCCACCGTCGCCGTGTTTCGGTCGCTTCCGCCACGGGAAATATAGGCATAAAAACAAGAAAACGTAACGCAAACAAGAGGTGGACAAATAAGTGAAGATAAAACAGTTATCTGCGCAAACGTCGAGCTGTTTATTAAAGGAAGCCACGCCAATTTATGCATGACCTATCTAAACAGAAAACAACGACAACAAGAATAACAACCAAGGTATAATAACGATAACAAGTGTAGAAGGTAGTGACAATGGCTAGAACGAATACTGTTCCGCGCCTGGTTACAAAATGATCTTTTTGATACCTATATCGCCGTTCTGATCTGATAGTACACCTAATTTCTCATGGACAACAAGCATAACTTCTTCGGCCTCTATGGAGTGCAGGTTAGAATTCGGCCGTTTTACCGGCTTCATTGATTCTCAATCAGATACCGAGAAATACGGCCTCTGAAACCGCATTTACACGCTTGTTTTTTATCCCCCAATAATTCAACGTTTTGTGTGATGTGTGCAGTAGCGGCAAGAAAAACTAAATTTCGCCTGTTGTTCCACCATTTGGAATTTTTATTTGTATTTCATAATAGTGCTTTTATAAAAGAGAGTACTCTTCATTCAAATTTGATATATTTGCCCAGCGAAGCAGCCATGCGCTTTGCCCTAGTAAAGTGCACGGGTCCGGGCCGGCCCGAAAACCCGAGCCCGCCCGACCACCGGGTCGGGGCTCTGGCCGGGTAGCAAGCATTTTCTCGGGCGCGGGCTGGACTCGGGCCTGAACCAAAATTTTGTCGGGCCGTGCTGGTCCGATCCGGCCCGGGCAGTTCTTGAGGCACGGCTCTGCTGTGCCGAAAATTCTAAATTGTTGGCAAGAGACAGTTTTCTTGTTGATATTTTAGGTAAAATGAAAACAAAAAAGGAAGTGCTAATTCACTACCGCGCCTTTAAAATATATGGTAAAAAGATGATTGCACTTAGAAAGCCTTCACACCAATAAAAGGAACGTGTGGGTCCCATCAGCATAGTGTGAGGGAGCGTGCCAGAAAACGAGGGCACTCCAGCCACCGACTACAACATCATTGTATTTTCTCTCTCCTTTTGAAACTAAAACAAACAGAACAAACGTGACCTGGAATTCGAAGTGTGTGCAGAGTTTGCAGAGCAAAGCCCATAATATGTTCGCGCAAGAATTTTTTTAGAGCCATGACTAAAGGCAAGAATTAACAGAGGCGCCGATGAATCATGCTGTCAACGTAACCAGAGGGAAAAACAAAAATCAAATGGTGAAACCGGACGCATTTTCTGATCAAATTTAGGCAAGGATTGGAAGGTCGAAAGGTGCAGTATCTGTTGAAGAATTGCAATAATAAAAAATCCACTCACTCGGAATCATTTAAGGTATCCTGGGGTGCGCCTTGATTTCGGAGACTGGCAAATGAAGTGGCAAATGAAGTTACACGACTACCGATAATACAGCCTCCAAGGGAGGATAATTGTGCAAAGTTCGGTACAAGTTTAAAAAAAATTTATATCTAAAGTAGTCGTATTCGTTCGTGCTTACGCTTTTTAGGTTCACAGAAAACTTCTTAAAGTTCATGTTAATATCCTGTCGCACTAGAGATGATATTTAGCAACACTATGGCGGGCTCGGGCCGGGCTAGGGCTCAGATTTTATAAATTCGTTGGGCTCGGGCCGGGCTCGGGATCAATTTTTATAAATTTCTCTGGCCCGGGCTAAGCCTGGGCCATGTCTCTATCGGGCCGGGTCTGGCGGGGCCTAGAAATTGCGACCCGTGCAGTGCTCTACTTCGCCCATTCTGAGATATTAATACAAATTTTGCGTAAGCAGCTCTCCTACTTTTTGTTTCCCTACTATTGCGTCGAACTCACGTGATGTTTAAAAAATCATATTATTAGGAATTTATTGATTGCCTATTCATTCAATTCGTAAAGACTATATACAGTTTCTTCTTCACGGATGGACATAGGTGCGTTATTCTGGGTCACTTGAATTCTGTGCGTTCTGATGAGCCTAAATCAATAAATACTGCATGGTCGCCGGAGCTGAAAAATTCTTTCACTTTCAATGGTATGGCTCTATGAACCTGGATATCAATCACTACCCGGCTCTTACCGGATTTCCGGGTTAACAAAATACACCTCCCAGAGAAAGCGCTATATATTGTCTACCGACCCCTTCAACCTTGCTCAACCCTCTTATGCTGCAGCTAATATCGGAAGCTCCCCTAAAAGAACAGATCAATTACCTTTTTTCTACATTGTGTCTGCACTCAACGTATTATGTATATTGCTGGCCTGCGCCGTCACAGAGATCCTTAGCTCCAACACTGCACAGTTAAACCTGGATATAATAAAGTTGACAGAGGTTCTCAATTTTTCATTGCATGCAGATATTCGATACATGCAGGTTTCAAGTTAACGATCGCCTGAATAGAACACAAACCAAAGTAGAATCCTACACGTCAATGAAAGTGAACTCGCTTTTGAAGGAAATATTTTACAGTAAGGCACTGTTCTGATAGGTTGGCAAGTTAAATCAGCTCGCTACGAGTGGTTTTGTTGATGCTGCAGTCAATATCTTAAATTCCAGTCTCAACCCTTTCGGCCCTGGTGGTGTCAATTGAAGCCATCACCTAAAAGTTCCTTTAGCGTATAGAGAGCTCAACCAAAACTACTAGTTTTTGAGGAATTGTCCTTCAACAGTGCCTATTGCGATAGATTTTACTGTTGTTTTCTTTTCGTGGTGGTACTCGCTACAAAAAAAAAATCTCCAGTGAAGTCGAAATCGCGACACTGAGGCTAAAAAAAATGGCGGTCTCAGTTTTATTCCCAAGATTGTAAATCTATGAATACGCGCACTATGAAGCTGAATATTTGTTTCTAGCTTCACGTAGTCGTAAGGTTTAGGAAAATGTGCAAAAGTGACGTCGTTGCTCTGCATAAAATTTTTAATTGCAAGATGTCCTAATTTATTGCTTCATTGGTAAATCTGTTACTACTCTTACTTCCAGATCTATTTTTGGTTTGTGGGCTTTTGGGACCCTAAAATTTAGGAAAACACAGAAAACACTGCTTTGTTTGAAATAAAAAAAATCAGGGCCGAATGGTTAATCGGCGAAGTCACTAGTCGATATCGCCGAATAAGCTAGTAATTCACCCGGCTGGACATTTAAGAGTTCAAACTGGGTAAAAAATTCCTCAGCTGAACGGTACAGAAACAAGGAATGACCAAATAGTAACAGCGCTCATTGAAACGGGATGTCAATAAACCACAGATACTTTAAGGCTAAACGGCCAACCCAACGGGGTAATTTTTAAAAGAAAAGGGAATATTCTTTCGAAAGGGGTCAAATAAAGTTGGAGATGCTTGAGAACAGCTTCCGCAGCATCGGAAGCAGAGTTAGAAAAGTAAAAACTCGTAATAGGTTAGCGCTACGCCAGACACGCCGTTCATATTCCTTGCGAGAATACAGAGTGGACCCAGGGTGACACAATTACATGGCTAAAATTTGAATAACGCGACTAGCTTTGGGGCGCACATAAACGTACAACCACTTGTTCTGACTGCCTGAGGGAGGGCTATCTAGATATGCAAAGAATTTTTTAAGTAGAATATGTGGAAATACAGTCATTGCATGCCGGGTGTAGCCCCAATTTCGAAGCGGCTTTGTTTTGCACACTTCCGTAAAATAAGCTATTGGTCTTGCCCTTCCCGATGTCTGCTGAAAGTAAAACTGAACGTACTGCAGTGCGATCGGAGCTTCATCGTCGTTCGAACAATGCGGATATAATTCACCACCACTCTTGTGCCCACTATTCATGCAGGGGATATTTGTGTACAAAAGCTGGAAGGCTGTTAATTCATTGCATGCCTATTCAATACGAGCCACATCTCCGGATTTCTGTGCGCAGTTGAACCCTAACTTTGATAGAAGGCGGGCGTTTTTAGTACTGGTTCGAGATTTGCTCAAAAGAACAACCAGTGAGGCGAAATCCAAATCCCGTATATTCGGGGGCGACATCACGGCCAATTTTTATCCGTGGACGACAATTTGATTTTCAGCCGCTTCTTGAAAGACAGCCAGTAAAGTAAGTACCCTTGTTTTTGTGCGCATTTCTAAAGACGTTGATTTAGCTTAGTCGAGCCAATATTGTTTATAGGATTGCAACTTGCCCCAAGAGCGTCTGATTTATTTCGATGACATCGTACTTAAGTCTGTAATGGCACTACAAACTTTATGAACACATATGACGCGCTGCACAAGGCTTAGCCCTCTGAAATGCTTTGACTTGAAAGAATCGGAAGAACACGCTGCCACCTCTGACTAGAACATCCCTAAAATAGTGTTTCTGATAGCAACCTGCACTGTCAATGTTATTTCTTTCATCTCCCAACTGCCTGCAATGTTTGTAACCTCTAGCCTTAGCGCAAATGCACCACATAAATGCTTACCAATTGCTGTGATATTCTTTCTTAGATAATAGCAGCTCCAGGAAATGTCCCAGGAATGGCATTGTCGATCTGCTGCACGTAGAACCTCACAGCCAGCTCTGTCTCTGGGAGTCATATATAGTTCTATATTTGGCATTAAAACTTGGGATAACCGAACGGCGAAATGTTTTAAAGGATTAACAAATGCCGAAGAATTTCCACCGGTACTGCTACGTCGCGCTGCTTACGTTTCTGTTGCCAGTAAAAGCAGTAGTAGTTCTTCGTAACAAATTTCTTCACAAGATCCATTTTTTGTATACTAATATATGCACGTTTAAACAAGGTCAATCAATGCCCAATAAAAAAATAAAAGAGGTAACGCTACCGCTCCAGTAAGGTTTAGCTTTTTAAAAAAGTGTTTCCACAAGTAATATTTGCATTATACTATTTTATTTACGTCAACCGTAGGCGTTTACACTGTTATCAAGTATCGCCTCTTTATATTATGACGACGTCAGTGTTTGGAATGCAATATATTAACAAAGGCTTCAAGACAGCCGAGACAAAACGGTCTTTACTTTTTGCATGCCTCCGCGCCCGATATAGGTCGGTTTTGGCTCTTCTGCCTCAGATAATTTAGGCGCAGGAATTGACGTTGTCCGATCAAATCAATGATTTGGGTATTTGAAGTATCAGCGTCACCTGGTAAAGAAGTGACCATTACGTTTATTGTCATCCTTATCTTACAGTGCTGGGAATTTCGTCTAGAGGAGCATGTTAAGTTCTGTGGCCGAAATCAAATCTACTTCGTGTTAGTACCACACCGTTTTACCGGATTCATTCGGTGTTAGTTAAGACCAAGAGAGAGGCGGATCCTGACCGCCCTTTATTCGCTCATTTTCACAAGGGCAATTACAGAAAATATTGTATCACCCGTCGCAGTGGCACGGAGGCGCAGTGGCTAAGGCATTGTGCTGCTTTTCACGAGGACTCGGGTTCAAATACAGGCCACGGCGGCCGCTTTTCTTACGCAGGCGAAAACCACAAAGGCCCGGGCGTACGAGATTTCGGCGCACGTTAAAGGTCCGCAGGTGGTCAATATTTATCCGGAGCCCTCCACTGCGGTGCGCCTCAACGCCTGCGTTGCGTCGCCGCGTTAAATCCGACAATCAGTCAATCAATGAAAATATTGTATCAATCATGAAGTCAATTTCACTGTTTCTTGCATCACTCGGACTTTCATTTTCGTTTTGTAATAGTGCTTTTGCGGTAGAATGTAATCGTTATTCAAAGGCGAGTTCTTTCCCAGAGGCCAAATATCCCTGCAGCCCGCTCATTCGGAGGGGTTATTTTAAATTTTATGTTGGTAGGCTCCGTGTCCTGTTATTCCCTTATTATTGCGATGGAAACAAGCTTCTTTGGTTAGTGTATGGTTGTCGAAGGCGGCGGAGGATTAGGCGCTGCTGACCTTTATAGCGATAGCCGTAACAGCGCAAAGACCTGGTAAAGCAATGAGAGCAGACATGCGCAAGAAACCCCGGAATCAGTGACACTTTAGTTTAGTTCCTTGTTTTCTCTTCCTTTATTCTTGTAAGCCCTACATTGTCCGTTTATGCGTACTAATATTTTGCTGTTTCTGTTATAAGCAAGGTCAAGCTACTCGTGCAGATCTTAAGGCGTTTCCAACACGCTTGTAAGCCACAGACCTTACTTTTACATTTCATTTCCTAAGGGAAGGATTCGCAATGGTACTTTCTCTGGTGATAGTGAAATATATTGTTCAGCAACCCTTGCAGAAGTACGAGCAAACAACTCTGTTTAGTTGTTGAGGCTGTTTCTAGAATTTAAAAATTTTCTGCATTTAAATGCGAAAAACCCGCACCTCAAGCTGTGCATGTGCTTTCTACGCAACGTTGTGCTTTAAAAGGCGTATCTAATTTTCATTGACTGCTCGCAGGTAAACATGTTTCAGATGCTGGGTGACGACCTGCCGCCTATGTCGGCACATATTCTGAAGCTCAGGTCGGAACTTGTGCATGCCGACGGTATACATCTCTTTTTTAACGTAAGTTTTCACTGCAAAGCTGAGAGGTGGTGTACATCTGGTACGTTTACTTTGTTTTCTGTAGCGAGTTAGAGCACACCTTATCGTATGGATGAAATATAGCGAAATTGGGTGTTGCGGTTATTGTTCCCCGCTACCTAATCAAGCGCTTATATAAGCAATAACCCCGCATTGATTCAAACTAACACTTTGGTCAGAACCCACATAAAAATGCAATTTCTTGTCAATATGTAGCAAACGTCGCCCCTGGGGTACATCTTGCCTGTTGCCAAATCAAGTTCATCTATAACCCAGAATCCCACTATTATTCATACTATAGCTGGGGTCAGAACCTACCAAACAGTTTATTTTTAGCAAATATGAATAGCATTCTTTATTTTTATCGAAATATCTGAATAACAAACTACTATGTCATTTTGCGAGATGAAGTGGAATTTTCGAATACCTAAATAAATTCAAAAAGATTGCATTGCTAGCTTGCACCACAAGTTGTTTTTGCTAATCGGGTCCTTAGGTGAGTCCGGCATCTTGCCAATTCACTTGCGCCCGTCTCGATCATCGATTTCAACATTGAAGGCAGAAGTTCTGATCTTGTATTAAGTATATCCTCGAGACATTATGTTTCTAAACTCTTTTATATTTTTGTAACCGAGAGTGTGACGTATAAAATGGGACATTGCTCATTTCGATCTCGGATCGCAGTAGGCCACAGAAAGCCGCCTTATTATATTGATCTCACCCGTCAGAGAGCTAGAGGTCAATATCGATTTATGGTGTTTCCCGTATGTAGAATAAACCTGTACGCACTGAAAACAAACAATATATTTCTTCAATTCTCTCAACGTTCCATTCACAGCGGATACACGTCAAGGCTTGCAAGCATTAATATAATAATTTCAGTTCACGCAGCAGCGAGGTTGAGCAGTAAGAATGTGTGATCAAGTCTAAAATGAACTCTCGGCGCGGACACCGCACTTGGGCTAATAATAGGCGCACCGACTGTGTAGCAACGGTTTCCTTACTGCCAGCTGGAGATTTGTAACCCTGGAGATTTGTAACATAAAGATGTAGAGAGGATTACATTTATACGTTATTGTAGACACATTTATGATCCCGATAGTGCTTAGATTGAGGCGGAACCACAGACTACAATATCGTGAAATATAATCCCCATTTGTAGAAAGGACATGATATAAGTATTTCAAGAAGGGTGTCTTCGCTCAAACTAGAAACAGCGACCAGTGTCGGTTAGGGCAACTTGGCGCGTTTTGTAAGAACGCGTAAAAAGGTATTAACGTACTGCACTTGCTTTTCTTTAGTATGCTGAATAAAATTACCTGCAGAAACGGACACTTGGCCTTCCAACTAAATGCAACTTGGAAAAATAACCGACTGAGGCCGCCTCCCTCTCTTAACTTGCAATGTTTTTTTTTATTTTCAGGTTCCTCGAACTGACCTCGGAGAAAAGAGAACCGGTCCGATGGCTCCGTTTGCAGGCCTTTGTATTGCCGTCCTTATGTATCTTCCGTACGACGACACAAGGTGAGGGGCAGAAGAAATGCAATCATTGCAACGTTGCTGATATACCAGCTGTCTTGTTTATTGCCGCAGTGCTCATTCGGACTTCCTAGCCTACTGTCCTACATGTTGAGAGTAAATGCTTATCATAAGACTTCACACCTAACAAATAAAAAAATATTTGTGTTGAATTTCAGCATATATAAAAAATTGAAAAGAAATCATCCATTTTCTTTGAGGACACGAAGCCCAAAACAACGGCGCTCGGCAGACGAATACATCTCGCGGTGCCCCTTTATCATCAGCATCACTATCATCAGCATCACTATCATCAAAATCATCATCATCATAACCATCATACATCATCATAATTGTCGCTGTCGTTTCAAGCGTTGTTTCACAAATATGTCATTGGTGGCGTAAAAATTGTGACTTAAGCTGCCGGTACGCGCTTTTTTGGTAATAAGCGATTGTACACCTCATGCACACAGACATTTTTGCTGAGATTTATGAGCTTGGGGATAGGCCATAATTATTGATGGTGTTGATTTATTAATTTTGATTGAATGATTGATTTATTTATTGATTTATTGATGGATCGCCGTCTTGTGTCCTCTCTTTCTCGTAGTCGTGCTGTCAAGCGCTGTTTAGGATGGACGGATACTAACTTGCCCAGCTGTATATTTTGTAGGAGATGAGAACTTTGTGCAAAAATAATATTCCTCCGGGTACACAAAGCTTTGAGCCGTCCTATTTAGGAGAGCATCACAGACGAAAGGTTTATTCTGGGGGACACATGCAATACAATGGGACAAAAATGTAGGACCCGAAAATTTTGGCACCTTATTATAGTTATTTATATCATCTCTTAGACAAAAACAAGACTCTAAAGATGTGCTTTGCATTGAAATAGTAAGATGCTTGTTATAAAACGGAGTACCCGCCAATGCAGGTGTAATATATATTTCTACAGGCTTGTTGGAGCGCTTCGACAAAATGTCTGTCGCCGCGCGATAGATGATGTCGTACAACTTGTCTAAATGACGGTCCTCTCCCAAACTAAGGAAGAGGCTCACTATACCTACCGGAGATTAGATGGTATGCGATTAGAATCTATTATGCGGAGAACAAAGGTTAGCTACATAATGGCGATTCTCTTAAAAGCTAGGTTGCGAATAGTCAAGGCCTGGTGTAGTAGTCATGTCCTTTCACCTACCTTAAACGGCCTCCACATCAAGTAGGGACGTCGCTGCAGCAGGCCTTTTCTAGACACCGTTCCGACAGAATGCGTTAAGGTCTTACTAAGGGTTTCGCCTCGCCCATAATTCTTTTATCACGCAGTTACCCGCCGAGGCGTAGAGGATATCAAGCTGAAAATGGCTGGCGAATGCCCCACAACCAGCCCTACTTGCTTATCGTGTGGCATTCCTGGGCACGTGTCTTGTTGGAAGTGTCTCTAGGCGAGTGATGTTTGCCGAATGGTTGCGGTTTCTCAGAGACTTTGCATGAGCCACCCGGCTATCACCCCCTGGATTCCTTACCTTCAGGCCACCGCGACTTGAACAGCTGTCTTTCACCGTCACAGAAGTGACTCCTTCTGTACTCTATGCGGCTATCTCCTCTACGACACACACACGCACACGCACACGCACACGCGCACGCACACGCACACGCACACGCACACGCACACACACACACACACACACACACACACAGCACACACACACACACACACACACACACGCACACGCACACGCACACGCACCCACACACACACACACACCACACACACACACACACACACACACACACACACATGAATATCTATACATAAATATATTGCAAGACTTGGACGCAGGATACTTGAAGGACGCGTTTAATGAATACGCAGCCTCGCGGAGACGCTGTTCCAAAGACAGTGACGATGAAGGCGCGGTAATGGGAGATAAAGAATGTGTGCGGCTCCCATTTTTATCGCTGACGATGAGTTTCTAGGTGGAATCGACCATTCCTGAAACAGTTACGTTGCAACGATGACGCTCGTGCTCTAAAAAGTTTCTGCTTCGACGGAAGCGGCCGCTCCGGGCGCTAAAGAGATGAGGGGCGTCAGCAAAATGAATGGAGAAGTGAGACATTGACAGTTTGAGTTCCGCGGCACCCATGGTTGGACGTGAGCCGAGTAGTATCTACCCGGTAGTTGACGTGAGAGGTCGGCTCCAGAACGCTGTAAGGACCGGTGAAACGTAGAAGACACTTTTGCATAATCCTGGTGCACGCATGGAAGTCGCAAGTAACTTTTAATCACCTAGTACAAAAAAAAGGCTCCGATCCGTGGCATCATGACGAGACTTGCGGTCTCCTTGACAGGCCTTGCTGTTCAACTGGGCGAGGCACTGCAATGCTCACGGACGAGAGACACATTCACCTGGGGCATCCGCTTGCGGAGAGGCAGGTGCAGAAAAGAAACCGGCATCGAAAGCGCAAGACAGAGAGTGGCCGTAAACGAGAAAGGAGGGCGGAAAGCCAGTAGTTCATTGTGTTACAGTGTTGTACGCATAAGTGACTAAGGGTAATACAGTGTCCCAATTCTTGTAATCAGGACCCACAGAAAACAAAAGCATACCGGAGAGGGTTGGTTGAAACCTCTCAGTAGCCACTTTCATGTAATCACTGTTGTTTGGCGCTCTTTGCCCTTAGTCGGCCTTGCGCCATTAAACTCCAAACATCATCATCGAAACCTCTCAGTAAGCTCGTGTGTTGGGGGAAGGTACCTCAATGTGGTTTTTTGCACGGTAAAAGCAGCGCAAAGAACGTCACAAAGAATTGTTGACAGGAAGGTTTTTTTGCTGTCGCTAAGGAGAAGTGAGGCGAGTCTAGAGGTATTGTTCGAGGAATTAGAGGGCATTAAATGGGATGTCATAGAGCTCAGTGACGTTAGGAGGACGGGTGAAGCAATTACGGTGCGAAAAATGGGCCCGTGCTTTGTTACCGTGGTCTAGTCGACTGAAGAGAACTGGGAGTCGTACTTCTAGTCAATAAAAGCATAACTGGCCACAGACGAATACTATAGCATTACCAAAAGGGAAACCAGTTTTCTGATTGGGCTGAATAAGAGGTACAAACTCAAGGTAGTACAGGCTACGCGCCTACATCCAGCCATGACGACCAGCTAGTTGAACGCTTCGATGAAGATGTGGAATCGGCAATGGCTAAAGCAAAAACCCAGTATACCGAAGCTATGAGAGACTTCAACGCTAATGTAGGCAAGAATCACGCTGGTGATAAGGCAGTTGGGAACTATGGTCTGGGGTGTAGAAATAGCCGGGGGGAGAACGGAATAATCTACCCATCATGAATACCTTCTTCTGCTAAACGGGAGAGTCGGAAGTGGACGTGGAGGAGCCCGAATGGGGAGCATAAAAGTGAAATAGACTTCATACTAAGCGATAACCCTGGCGTCGTGCAGGATGTGGAAGTACTCGGACGGGTAAGGTTTAGTGACCACCGTATGGAGAGATCTGGAATTAGGCTAGATTTGAGGAGGGACCGCAACAAGCTAGTACGAAAGAAGCCGATCAATGAGCTAACAGTAAGGCGAAAAGTTCAAGAATTCAGGATCGCGCTGCAGAACCGATATTGAAGTCTTACTGAGAGTTTGCGGTACAGGAAACCAGCGACAATCTTACGCGTATTATCACAGAGTGTGCAGTAGAAGTCCGGAGCACGATGGCTAGATAGGATACTGGCAAACTCTCCCAGGAGACAAAATATCTAATTAGGAAACAGCAAAGCATGACGATCCCCACCCCAGCTGACAGAATTAAAACTGGCGGAGCTTTCGTAGTTAATCAATAAGCGTAAGGAAGGACCGAATATGTTGTAAAGAACGGATGCTGCCTGAACACAGTAAAGAGGTGTCATGGTGTGGGGAGAAATCAGATGTATGCACTTAAAGACAGGCAAGAAAATATCATCACAAATAGGGAAAAATAGTCAAAGTAGCCGAGGAGTTCTATAGAGATCTGTACAGTAGCCGGGACAACCAGAATAGTGCCCAAAAATAAAGTAGTTCAGTGGAGATAGACATCCCACCAGTAACGACAGAATAAGTAAGGAAAGCTTTGAAAGAAATGAAAGGGGGCAAAGCACCTGGTGAAGATCAGATAACAGCAGACCTCTTGAAGGAAGGCGGGCAGATTGTACTAGTAAAACTGGCAAACCTGTACGCGCAATGCCTAATGACCGCGAGTGTACCGGATTCTTGGAGGAACACGAACATTTGACTTGTCCATAAGAAAGGTGACATGAAGCAATTGAAAAATTACAGGCCGATCAGCTTACTGTCAGTCGTCTACAAGGTCAGTCATCTACAAGGTAATCGATAAGACAATTTCCACCATTTTAGATTTCAGTCAACCTAAAGAACAAGCAGGGTTTCGTAAAGGCTATTCAACAACGGACAATATTCACACGATCAATCAGGTGATAGAGAAGTGCGCAGAGTGTACCGAACCTTTATATATAGCCTTCACAGACTATGAGAAAGCATTTGACTCGGTCGAAACCTCAGCAGAAATTCAGGCATTACGGAACCAGAGTGTAGACAAGCATTATGTAAGAATACTAGAGTACATTTACAGTGGGTCCACACTACCACCATCCTCCATAAGCAGAGCAGTAAAATACCCATAAGAAAGGTCGTTCGGCGGCAAGAAGACACGACCTCTCTAATGTTGTTATTCACAGCATGTTTAAAAGAACAATTGAGAACATTAGATTGGGAACAGGTGGGAGTAAGCGTTAATGGAGAATGCCTCAGTGACCTCAGATTTGTTGATGACGTTGCCTTGTTCAGTAACTCGGGGGAGGAATTGCAAAGCTGGCTTACCGCACTGGACAAACAGAGCAGAACCGTGGACCTGAAAATTAATATGTAGAAAACGAAAGTAATCATCAATAACCACGGGATGGCACAGCGGTTGAAATAGGTGGCGAGGCCGTAGAAGTGGTAAGCGAATATATCTACTTAGATCAAGTTGTGACCCCGGATCTCAACCATGAGGCAGAGATAATATCGAAGGATAACAATGGGGTAGAGTGCATTCGGCAGGCATTCTCAGATAATGACTGGTAGCCTACAATTTTCTTTGAAGAAGAAAGTGTATGGCAGCTGCATCTTACCGGTACTCACCTACGGGGCAGAAACTTGGAGACTCACTAATAGGGTTCAACTTAAATTGAGGAAGCCTCGGAGGGCAATGGAACGGAGGATGATAGGTGTAACATTAAGGGAAAAGAAGAGAGCGGAGTGGGTCAGGAAACAAACGCGTGTTGAGGACATATTAGTAGAAATGAAGAAAAAGAAATGGACGTAGGCATAGTTGGTAATGCCAAGGGAAGATAACCGTTGGTCATTAACGGTAATAGAGTGGATTCCTAGAGAAGGCAAGCGTGACAGGGGGCGGCAAAAATTTAGATGGGCAGGTGAGATCAAGAAGATTACGGGGATAAATCGATCACAGTTAGCACAGGACAGGGGCAATTTGAAAATAATGGGAGAGGCCTTTGCCCTGTAGTGGGCGTAGATAGGCTTGTGATGAAGGAGAAGCAGAGGGGGGCTTTGTCGCAAGGATATGTCCTTTACAAAGAAATCAGCCACCTCCGAAGCGCTACAGGCATGAACCTGAACAGTTTTGGCTTATGCGGCGAATTGGTCCACCGCACTTACGATCCACCGCTTACCTGCATATGTGAAGGACAAGGGCCCGGACATGTCTATTCCAACCACGCGGAAAAGCGCGGATGAACATCGCATGGTTTGAAACATGGTTCAGGCACTATTTTTTACGTGTTCGGTGCTTGCGAGTAGCACAGGATGCAACATACTTGGCGACACTGGTAGCGAGGCCAGGCCACAAGAGCAGGCTCGAAGCGGTCGTACGTTTTACGAAACGCGAGATGGCCAGCTGTGGCAGCACTGTGGAAAGCTTAGAGATCTCCTTTCGAAGCGAATGGGGAATCACAGGAGCCGATCTGTTCCCGTTATGGTAGTTATAGTGGTACGGAGCGGCATTCAAAATACACAATTTGCCAGCTGCCGAGGCGACCGGCTCTTAGAAGGCTGCGGCAAGCCGCCGAGGTGATTGGTTAGGCCTCAGCAGTAGGTGTCGGCCCGCTGCAGAGAGATCAGGTTATCCGGCAAGTTGTATGCTACAGAATCCGAAGGTGCACTCTGGAAAACATTGGAGGTACACTCGGGGGATCATCATGTGACTGTGGCAACAGCGGGTAGGAAGAAAGAGTATCAGCGTCAAGTTGTTTCTTTTTTTATGTATAGGTCAAAGAAAAATCACACCCCCGTAAATGGAGAGTCCAACTAGCGACGCGGCCTGACCACTCTTTCATGAAGGAATACAAGCAAAGCGCGTGATGGTCAGTCACATCCCAGAAATGACGCTCGTACAAGTACGGTCTACATTTTTGACGGATAAAAGAACGCAGGGGTATTCTCTTTTCGTTATAGTGTAGTTTTGCTCAGCATGTGGTAAAGTCTTGCTTGCGTATGCAACAACCAGCTCTACTTATGATGAGTTGCGTTCTAGGAGCACTGCGCCAATACCATGTTTTCTGGAATCCGTGTGGAGTACAGTGGTAGCGTAATGATCGGAGAGGCACAAAAACGGTTCAGAAGTCAAGCCAACCTTGAGAGTCTGAAATGCCGCTTTCCAGTCACCGGACTAGGTAAAATGAGTCCCAGTGCTGGTTGTGGAAAACGTCTAGGGAGGCAAGAAAGGAGGCCGTCGTCTAGGAAAAGCAGATATATATACGCTGTCTACAGAGGAGCCGTCTTCAAAGCAGCCACCTTGTCGCCTCGCCTAGTCGCCTTCTTCTTCGTCGTCTATGCGTCGGTTGAGCTCGGTGCCTGCTTCAACTTCGTCGCAATGGAAAGTTTTAACATTCTTTCGCCCGACAAGAGTTTGTGCGAGCGAGATAACGAAACTGATTCAGATCCTATCAACAGGCGTTAGTGTTGCGTAACCGAGTCCTGTGCTAAGATATAGCTCAGTCTGTCGTTCGCATCAAGCCGGTGTCTAAATTTAACCTTTTGTCTTATCTTCGGTCTTCCTTTGCGCCTAGACTTGGCCTTTCATCTAATTTTCGGTCTGTGTTCCTTCATGAAGGCACCGCCAGGCGATGAACCACAGGCATATTTTCCTCCATAGTCTCTTGTGCGCGCTGACCTCAGATATTGCTTCTTATAAAAAAAGAGTACAGACCAAGGGCCGAGACGTCCCAGCGATGCGAAGGTAGTTTTGTTTTTCAAGTTGGCGGATGACACGAGGTGAACAGCGCGAGCGAGAGCTGCTCCCTCGCGATACGGGCAACGATGATGATGTCATCGGTGCAGAGATGATGATGATCTTTAAAGTGTCAACACAAGTAGTTTGTTCAGTGGAGACGCTAATTGGCAAAATTAAAGATGAACCGACGCAGGTAGGCCCACACACGTCCAGACTGGAGGAGCGGCGAGCGCGCACAAAGTGCGCGCACAAAGAGCGTTCACCGCTCTTTTAGCCCGGCCGTGGCCCAGTAAACGTGGGGGTGGTTTTGATGAACAGGTGGAGGAAAATAATTACGGCTTTAACCTTGTCTGGATGGGGCGAATCCCATCACTGCTCACGACACGACCCAAAACGTTGATTGATATCCTCGCAGAGCAAAACACGTTGATGTTTAGTTGCAAGCCAGCATTGGCGTCCCTCTTTAGAGTTTTGTCGAGACGGTGAAGTTGTAGGTAAACAACTCGAAGAAAAAACTAGCAATCTCCTCAGGGTAGCAGAGACAAGTCTTCTACTTTAAGCGACGTAGAAGATTTTCAATTATGCGCTCAAAGGTTGCACGAGTGATGCATAACCCGAAAGGTTTAACGTTAAACAGGAATAGACCATCTGGTGTGGCGAAGGCTGTTTCTTATTTGTCGACCTTATCCATAGGAATTTGCCAAAATCCTGACGAAGATCACGGCTTTGGAAAAACTGGCTACATTGAAAGGTATGCAGAGCGTCGTCAATACACGGCATGGGGTACGCATCCTGGACGGGCTATCTTGTTTAGGGCTCAATTTGACACAGAATCACATGCTCCGGTATTCTTCCAAAACAGCACAACGGGTGATGACCAAGAGCTCAACGATGGCCGAATAATGTGCCGCTTCAGCATATCATCCGCGTTTTCATTATTAATTTTTCTCTATGATAAAGACACGCGATATGCGCGCCAACAAATGATGCACTTGGTATAATTTTTTATTTGATGGGTTGGCGCTGATGTCCGTGCAATGACGGAAGAGTAACAGTCAAATGATACGGGGTGTGTTCCCAACTTAGTAACGGTACGTTTTGATCCGAGGTCAGGTCAGAACTGATGGTACTGATAAAAAGAGAGCGAGAGGGCTTGGTTACTTGTTTCAATTGGTCCAAAGAAAGCAAAGAGACCGGGAGAACGACTTCGGGCTCGTCGCGGCGAGCAGAAGCAACAATAGCGAGTTCGGGTAGTAAAATGCGTTCAGTGGTTGTGTTCATGGCAGTTAGGAGGGCTGACCCGGACGAAAAACGGAGAAGGCATTCCGAAATCACAACTCCTTTCGGAATATATTGTCCAGCTGGCACGATTAACACATCTCCATGGACAATGCTGTAAGAAGTGACGGAAAGCACTGATTCTTCTCCAGGAGGCAGAGTAAAACCGGAAAAAAAGCCGTATCAGTAAGAGAAGGGGAGGGTTAACGGCAGGAAATGATAGAAGATGCTGATGACAAGAAGCCCCATCCTAGGATCATTTGATAAGCACATGGAGATAATACAACGAAGAGATTGTGATGACGGATGCCTTCGATGAATACACGATGAATACACTGTCCGGAATGCTGAATCACACTTTTGTTGTCGCCGCGTAGAGCCGGACAAGATTAAGAAGTTCTGGCCTTCTATAGCAGCGAACATGATTCCCCATGAATAATGGAGATGCTCACCTTAGTGTCCAATAAACCTTCAACTGGAAGGCCTTCGACAACAACTTCCGAAATATTGCACGGTCGGTCAGGAGTACTTGTCTTGTTTCTGTGTAAGGCAGTTCTACTTTCTTCAACTGCGGCTCGTAGTTTTCCACACGGTGGTCGACGTTCTTGGAGGCTTGATGGAGAGGGGACAAAGATCGGGGGAACGGTGAAATCGATCGTCGGCGTACAGGCTTGGAGGTAGAACACTGATAAACAGAGTACGGAGAAGAAGGTGGGTGACGTAAAGAAGAGGTGAAAGGCTGCGATCGAATGTCTGTACGTAGGCCGCATATCACGCCGTGTCCGAGTGCCAAATACTTGGCGTTCGAAAATACTTGGCCCTGCTGGCGCCACCGGCAGAACTTGGAAATACGATATCAGATGCCGCCGTAGTAGCATGTTTGGCAGCGACAGCCATTGTGGGTAGCATGGTGCATTGTAAGCGGCCGGTTGGTATGTCGGGGAGAAGAGGACCAGGTCAGCATTGGAAGCCTCGGGAACGGACGGCCAAGGTGGGGTGTGTGGCAATGCAACCATACCCGCGTGCGCAGGCCCGCCGCGAACGTCGGGTTTCGGAGGTGAAGAACACATGACTGATTACATATTTTCTTTAGTCATCTCCGTCGGCTCCGGGCCGAATGTATGGGGCTGCATCAACGAAAAGCTCCATGACGCCGGTCCATGCAGCCCCAATTATATAACTCGTAGGTAGCCTTGGTCAGCTGCAAGTGAGCCGCAAGATGATGGGCCTTAGACACAAAGCCTGGACGTGGTTCAGGCGCTGATAGTCGTCACCAATATCACCACAGTGGTCAGTTTTTGGAAGACGAGTGCGTTGAATACCACGGAAGAGGACGCCCTCGAGGATGTGTCAACTCGGTCAGACCCAGAGATTTCTCGGTTCAGTCACCTGCATAGTGCCAGAGCGTCTTCCATGTAGTACGTGTACGACTCGGTGGGGTATGGAACGCGTTCAGCAAGCGTCTTCGTACCTACTATCTGAGGCCGAAATGGGCATGCCAAGTATTCGTCGTAATTCTTCGTTGAAAGCCGCGACAAGAGAGTGAAGTGCTTCCCATGATTCAGGTACGACGTCTTAGCGGCTTCAGTTAGACAGAAAGTCACGTTAAGGAGCTTGAGCTTACCATCCCATCGATTTTATAAGGTTACCTAGTTATAATCGTCGTGCTAATCCTGGAAACTGCATTCACGAAGTCCTGCAGACATCAGGGGTTCTATAGGCCGGCTTGTGATCATCCAGGCAAGAGTAAGCGGGGTGGCAGGTGATCTGCCATCAGCAGGGTTGGACAGATTGGCTTGAGGCATTCTGAGAGTGAGATGATGACCATCCGATATGAGCTAAGCTCTAGGGAGAATCCCGGGGCACGCGTGCGTGGGTCGAAATGCACCTCTACCACGTGCGAGACTAAGGCACCGGTGGACTTGAAGGACGCGTTTAATGACGGCACAGCTTCTCCGAGAAGCCGTTCAAAAACGATGATGATAAAGGGCGCCAGGAATGGAGATGAAGACAGGTGGTGCGGTGGTCGCGTGTGACACATTGATGATGAGTTACTCCGTAGGATTGACAATTCCTGTAACTTTATGAAGCAACGATGACGACGCTTTTGGTCACATATATATATATATATATACATATATATAAATACACACGTATGCAAACGATTATGGAGCTACCGTTTCGACCGGGGTCCAGTCTTCTTCAGAGTAAACTTCGGTAATTGAGCGCGCGGATATATAAGGGACGAAATTAAAAGGCTGACGAATAGTCTTGCCACTTTGCCAGATACAAATCAACACCACACAAAAAGGAGAAGAAAAAAGAGAGAAGAAAAAAAAGAAGAAGAAAAAAAAAGAAGAAGAGCACACGTGGTGTTTCACACGTGTGAATTAACACGAAGTTTCAAACACAGAACTTGTACGGAATACCGTATCGGGTCAAGGGGGATCAGCACCTGCCTTTTTGAAACAAAATGATAACGTTCGGGGACTGCAGCTTAGCACTTTATACGCAAATACATCAGGAGTGGTATAGATATATAAAAAAGCAAAGATGTCATCGCTACTGGAAACACTTCATATCGGTTCCGTAAGCGCAATCAAGGAAATCGGTAAAGACGCATTAAACTTGGTGCTCTGCTTCCACGGTTTCAATAGGGATGATGCAATAACACCGGAATATCAGGGCAAGAGGCACGTTAACTTTCCCTACGCTTTCATCGATACGGCTTTAACTGTATTAAATTTGTGAATTAAAAAAGACTCCCGTACTTCCCTTTCGTGATGCGAACGGAACCTGATTCCAGAATGGTAGCCATAATTTTTCGGAAAGACTGACCGGGAATATCTACATGCTTAGAAAAAAGCAAGCCCAGGAGAGGAACGTGCGTGCGCCCGGTGGTTATTAAAGCGGAGCCTGAAAGACGCCTCTGTTTTGCCGATATACTGGAGTGCGCAGACTGAGCATTCTAGGAGGTATACTATATTCATGTATCGCAATTAAAAATCGCCTTTAATTTTTAAGGAAAAGTCAGAAGCTGTGCTGTTTATTGTTAGTGTCGTGGTCATATGAGCGCATACTTTGCAACGAGGTTTTTGGCAAGGAGAAGATTCATGCGAAAGTGGCGACGTGATCGTGGAAGAGGTTTAGCATGTTCCGTAGGTTTTTTGAACGGCGATAGACTAACGCGCGGTGGCTCTTTAAAAATGCTTCTCAGTCGCTGGCTTTGCATAAGGATAGATGCTTCTTTAAAACAGCTGTGACTTTCGGCGCCGACGCAGAGTGGGTGAGTACGAGATTAGGTTGTGAATAGGCCGATGGGTTATTCTGCGGTTCGAGAAGCGTTTTGACGGTCCAGAGAATCCGCGCGCTTCAGAGCATCGTCAATTAATTCTTTAGGCTAGTTTTTGCTTGGTAGAGATTCCCGGAGTTTGCCGCAGTTATCAACAATATCTGATTGCTCAGACGAATATTCTTTTGAAAACGAAGAGCTTGCCTGTATGGTAGGCTAGTTTATTTGGGTTTAAACATGGCAGCTTTCAAAGTGCAGATACTGATGCCTGTCAGTCGGCTTTCTATAGAGCTTAGTCGACAATTTTTTATTAACTAGGGACACGGTTGACGTCGAAAATGTCAATTGTAGATTCTGAGATATCTGTGCGAGAAGTTAATAGCACGAGTGGGGTTATAAAACCAGCGATAAAGGAATAAGCCTCAGATTCCCCATGTTGCCAAATTAAGAAGATATCGATACAACGCTTGTAGAAAAATGTTTGAAGGAGCAGTCAGCAAGAAACTGTCTTCTAGGAACACCCATAAAGCATATTTCCATAAGTAGGGCTATTTCTTGTGCCCATAGACGCCTCATTTACTTGAAGGTAGTGCTCAACGGAAAATTAAAAATTGTTTAGTTCGAAGTATTAATTTGAGCATGGTTGCTAGTGCGGAACTGACAATCGGCTTGTCAACATCTGAGCGTTCATATTAAGTGAAGAACAGCCTCTTATACCGTCTGCGTGCGGGATGTTAGTGTAAAGCGACGCCACATCAAGAGTTACAAGAAGCGAACCATGGGGAATGTTAACATCAGCTATATCGGCTATCGTCGACTATCGGCTATCGTCGCTTTACACTCGGTTGCAGAGCAGCGATCATTCCAATCCAACATTATTGGATGGTGGATGACAAGAATCCCGTTTGGACCTCTTCAACCCCGTTTCTTCTGGAAACTGCCTTGCAGCACCACTTCGAAACGTAGAAGAAGCGGTATCTAGATATATCAGCTCTCCTACAGCGATCCTTTTGCATCGACGACATCGGACCGCGTTCAGAAAAAAGGCTCTAGAGGTGTACGATGCAGACAGTACCGCTCTGGAGCTTCGGAGGTGGTGCTCGAACTCCAGCATACCGAATGACCGTTTCAGCGCGGACTCAGTTTCTATTCTAAACGTTGGAGAAAGCGAGCCAACTTCGAAGATACTTGTGTTAGGAGGCGGACTCTTAGCCTTCAACCCAGCGTCCGGGCTAATTGTGACTCATGCGGCATATTCTCCCCTGGTGAGCCTGGCATTACAGCAACGCCACCGCCATGACGGCCATGGCAACAATGCGCGTTGCGTGGGAGAGAGGTAACGCTGTCCCCTCTCAATTCATTCCCAAACCACCCCCGCTGCCTCCAACGGGCAAGCCTCGCTCCGACGGCAAAGCCACGCCGCTTGAGCAGTAACGACGCCAGCTCGAATATCACTTGAACACTTTATTCGCGTTACGTGCGCGAACGCGACGTGCGGCGAGAAACACCGATGACCAATACGCCTCGAGATTCGCGATCGCTGCGCCGCCTGCCGCCTCTTCTCCGCGGCGTTTGCGGGATTCGCGCTGCGCGACTGATAGGCGGTCATGCAGCTCTTTCGCTTCTCTTTGCCTTTCCGCGCACTAAACAACTTGTTAAGGTGACGTCTGTAAGCTAACTGCACGTTTAGGGCGCTTAAAAAAACAGCTGCGTCTTGGTAGAGCGCTCGAACGCGGAGCTACCCGGGGAGGCGGTTCTGCGCGCTTCTTGGCCGCTCTTGCGGGCGTCGACGACGCCAGCAGCATATCACCGCTGTCACCTTCGAACACGTCAGCACAAGTGAATTCGTCACCTCGTTTAGACGATATTGGCACTGTAAGAGGTTGGTTCGTTTTGCAGCGCAGACAACAATGCGGCTTTGCTTCGAATATGTACGTCGTAGAAAAATATGTTTCGGGGATGTGATAACCCAATAGCGTACGAAAACTCGTGCCTTTTATGGGAATATAAGCCACGCGAAAATGTTAAGTACACTCAAAGGCTGTGCATTGTCAGATATGTGCCCACTCATGCCTTATGCATGAACCAAGATATATGTTAATGGGAAAATGAATGGTCTGCAAGTCAGGAATAAATAGAATAGTCGTACGGGAATAAAAAAAAAACGTTCTAAAATGCTAAAGACGTGTTTGAGCAGGTAGTATTCACCAGACCAACTAGATGCGAAATGCACTGATATTTCGAGACATGGGGCGGGGGGGGGGGAGGAGGAAGGTCAACTGTCGCAAATGCGGAGCGAAATCAACAAATGAACGTTTTATTAATCACACACACAAGCTGCGTGTTCACTTTTCGTTTGTTTTTTGCCTTCAACGAACGGCTGATAATTCGGCGGACGCATTTTTTTGAAGAATACAGGGTAAGCAGTTCACAAGAAATACGAGGTGTCGTTGAAGGAGTTGATTGATTGATTGCAGGGTTTAACGCGCCGACGCAACGGAGACGATGAGGCACGCCGTAGTGGAGGGCTCCGATTAATTTTGACCACCTGGAGATGGTGCGCCGAAATCTCGTACACACGGGCTCGTTGGAAGGAGTGTCGTATCTGATAAGGGTATCTGATTTCGTTTATGCTAGATTCTGCAGTCTCCTGTGTCATACGACGATGTTTCGAAGAAGGGTTTGGTCGCGGACGCGGATTACTCTATAAGCCCATCTTCGCGCTTCTCGCGGAGGATAAATGTAAGAGATGAATCTTATAGCGAGCGCTCACCTCGGGACAAGACGACCCAGCATTAAATTTGTCGCCGTGTGCTGACTCCGGAGTGTAATTTGCATTATCCATCGTACTTCTTTGGTACAATGTTTGCGAAATTTATGCCGCATTGGCTTGTTCAGGGTACTGACCAATATTTTGATATGTGGATACGTGATTTGGCAGGCGTAACTTGCGTGCTGTCCAGGTATGAGTGCTCCGCTGGATTTTAGAGTGCCAAAGTCGATTTACATCATAGTGTTTATGGCCGCAGACATGACCATCGTGGAAACACTGCTTACGGAGACACTGCCACTAAATTTCAGGGCAGCGAATTGCAATCAGCTGACCTGCGAATGCTGGCTTGGGACGCCGGCCTGTGACACACGCCCGGCGCTCATATAGATCAAGATCGCGTCATAAACGTTTATACTCTCGTGAACACACCAGGCTTGCAAACAGAGTGCCTGCTCCACGTTATTCGGTATTTCGAACGCGGACAAATGGTAAATCGCTGTCTTGAACGAGCCCCAAAAGCAACGGCGACAGGGGGGAGCGGGCCAGGGACTCCCGCGCCTGCTTTCGAAACGGGCCGCTAGGGGGATTTCAGTGGCGCCCCTACAGGCCGCGCTCGAGGCGTATACAACACAGACAAGGTTGTCTGTCTTCAAGCACAGCACACGCACGACACAAGTCCTATCCTTCAGCTCAGCTTCACGTACGGCATACGAACGACGTTCTCACCTTTTGCTAACAGCACTCAAAGAGTCTTCGCGTTACGATTCATCCTGGTGTTCTTGGCGTCCCTTTTGCAGCACCGTAATGTCCGAGGGAGCACATACGAGAAATCGTCCACTACATGAGACGCGCGTCGGCCTCGCTGCTCGCCGCGCGGAAGCAGCAACTGCGGTGACCGTTATCGCGCATACGCGCCCCCAGTCGCGCCGGAGAAAAGCGGAAAGAAATAAAAAAAGTGAGAGGAGGAGTGTTTCCCGAGCGCCACTGCCTCTAGGCGCGCAATAATAGAACCGAAACTAGAATTAAGTAGCTTGGCCTGCTTGGGTTGAACTGGCATTACATGACGGACGGCGTAATACAACTCAAACCATGTCTTCCTACATTTCGAAGCATCCCCAGGAAGAAATGGCGTGGAGCGCTACCACAAGATTAACCTGTCTTGCGGACAGTGAATCAGATGCGCCGTTCAGCGGCTCTGACTTTTCGAATCAACCGCGGCCGCGGGAGGATGCTGAGTCTCGATCGCCGGAAAGGACGCGTGCCTGGGAACTTCGGAGAAGATGAGAAAGAAGTGCGTGGTGTTGGGCCCACGCTCCTGATTGATCGTAAGAAGAAATGAAAGTGCACAATGTTGCGAGCGGTAGCGCGGTGTCAGGTCTTCTCGAGTTAAGAGGGATATTCACAAAAACTTGGCTCCAATCCAAGCTGTGAAGGTGATTAGAAAGCAAATCTTTAAACGACACCCGCAACAATTGCCGATGCGACGTCACGTGAATCCACACACACGGCTCTACAAAGAGTGAAACCAGACATTCTGCCATTCGTTACTTGCAATTCGCGGGGGCGGAATCCCAAACGCAGCAGCGTCGGTGGGGGCTGCGCTACAGCGGCGAAACCTAGCAACCCTCTGCCCCATGATCCCGAAAGGCATAAACAGAACCCAGTTTGCCTACAAAGACATGCGACTCCATGCGTGAAGTGTGAACCGGGGTGGTGTACATGATCCCGCTCACATGCAGGCGGGTGTACATCGGTGAAACGGGCCGCTGTTGAAATGACCGTTTGAGGCAACACCAGTTGATCATGCGCTACAAAACGGGCTCAAACCTTCCACACCACTGCGTGTCTTGTGAAAGCAATAAAAGCCAGCCGGTTTTGACTTAGACGAAGGTGCTGACCAAAAGCCGAGAACACCTGGCAAGGGACTGGGTCGAGGCCTTCTTCATTCGAAAGCGTGGTGAACAGTGTGTGAGTGGACCATCCATATCTTTGTATGGAAATGAGTCTGAATTTTTAAACCGTTATGTGATGTGATAAGGTTGCGACATGTGTGCGCATGTGCGGTTGTGGGTATGTAAGCATGCTAAACTTTTTCAATAAACTAAGTCTGAGTCTGGGCTCGTCTTGTCTAGTTTTACGTATAAGGGTGATGTGGTAGTTGAGGGCTAAACCCCCGTGCGACACAGGCGCACACAACGACACAATTTGGCATGTGATCTTAGTGATTCTCGTTAATTCCGATCAAAACTAGTTAGTATAGTATGTTTGAGAATTGCGAGAACGCTGAGAAACGTTTATAATCGCTATTTATCTGAACCGAAAACACAGCCGAATTGCTATTCAATTTAGAAAAGGGACACAAATTCGTTCCAAGCAGAGCGCGAAAGGTAGCGTTTCTCCAGTGGCCAGATCTGTGTGGTCTCTGCATTTTGTTTTCCTGTTCTGCAAACAAATACTTAACGTATATTTGCCGTACGACCACTTCATCTCGTCGGGTCCGGGTTACCAAGAAGGTGCTATCGAACAAGTTAATCAAGCCGTGCGATGGAAGCGCGCAATGGACGCGAAGATGTACAAAACAGGCCCAAAACAACCATCGCTACAGCAGAGAACAAAGCCATAGCGCGGACGCACGGGGAATGCTGGGTAAATTCGCCGCACCATATACAGTGTACCCTCCGTTTGAATGAAAAAGGAAACCATCCGCTTCCCCCCCCCCCCCTTCCCCGCTAGGGCTCCGCCGCGTTGAGAGTTTATTGTCCCGCACGCCGTGAAAGAATTGTTGGCGGGTAGAGGTGGAAAGTTTTGCTTTAAAAATGGCAGGCTGTCATCCTATGGGATTTAGCAAGCCTCCAGAATAGAAGATTTCACCATCTTCCCGCAGGGTAACCCTGAGTAGTGTGCGAAGTAGCCATGGGGTCGCCTCCAGTTCCCATTAGTTTTCAGTTTGATCGCGGCGGTGCGGGAAAAGAATGAGGGGAGTGCGCGCGCCAGCGTCAGTTTATACCCACGGGGCTACAGTGGCGCTACTAAGAGGAGTATGCAGCGGCTACCGTCGTGTCTCTAACCCGTAAGCTTGCTTCGCATTATCGCGCGGAGAGCCGCAGGTGTTGCCATTCGTTGGGCATCATTCCCGGAGAGCGGAGAGAGGAGGAAAGAAGAGGAGGAATGCTGGAGAGGAGAGGGAGCGTCAACAGAGAGGAGGAATGCCTGCTATACTACTCAGTGTTCCCCTACGGGAAGTTGGCGACGGTGGTTTGAACGCGAAACTATCGTCGTGAAGGATTGTTTGGTTGGCCAATCCCTAGTGGCAACCTGCCACAATCATCATCTGCGGTGCCTGGCAGGGCATGCGCAGTGGGGGTGTGGTACGCAGGGTTTCCCTACAGGAAGATGACGACGGTGGTATTTAACCGAAGCGGAAGGTCATAGACCCGGCTGTGGAACTCTTTGGTTGAACTTTCTTGTGATGGATTCTTTGGTTGGGGCATCCTGCCACAATCATCATCAGCGTAAGGGCAGCGCAACAGGAAGATGACGACAGTGGTTGAA
The DNA here is from genome assembly GCA_013339765.2 of Haemaphysalis longicornis. Taxonomy (NCBI): domain Eukaryota; kingdom Metazoa; phylum Arthropoda; class Arachnida; order Ixodida; family Ixodidae; genus Haemaphysalis; species Haemaphysalis longicornis. Next base: position 26,021,605 of record CM023455.1, read on the forward strand.
CGCGAAGCAATCTCGCCAATCAGGGGCATCCTGTGGCGGTGCCTTGCAACGCAGATGACGACGGTGGTTGAGTGAAGCTTTCTCGTGATGGATGGTCGGCTGGGAATCCTGCCACAATCATCTTCAGCGTGGTCTTGCAAGGCATACGCAGTGAGGGTGTGGTACGCAGGGTTCCCCTACAGGAAGATAACGACAGTGGTTGAACGCGAAGTTATCTCGTGAAGGATTGTTTGGTTGGCCAATCCCTAGGGGCATCCTGCCACAATCATCATCAGCGGTGCCTGGCCAGGCATGCGCAGTGGGGGTGTGGTACGCAGGGTTCCCCTACGGGAACATGACGATGGTGGTTGAACGTGAAGCTATCTCGTGAACGATTGTTTGGTTGGCCAATCCCTAGAGGCATCCTGCCACAATCATCATCAGTGTGCCTGGCCAGGCATGTGCAATGGGGGTGCGGACGGCGGACAACGACGAGGGAGGGAGGGGCACAGCCCCGAGCATGAGATGCTGGTCATCTAAAAGGCTGGATGCCATAATGGGTCTGTCACTGATTCAGCGGCTTTCCATGAAACCGCTCACCGTACAGAAAAAGAAAGTTCCAAACGAAACGTACGCAAGGACGGGTGACAGGCCCGGATCAAATTCCTTTGAGGAAAGTTAAAAAATCATAAAAACCTCACTATACGCCAGCTTCTGGACGTTTCAAAGTACGAAGAGAACAATTGTTGCACTCGAGTACTGATGCAATCGCTGTAATTGTATTGCCTTTCTACACACAGGAACAAAATTTCCTTCGCGATCCCCATATCGGAAGTCGAGCAGAGATGTGCAAGCAAATTATAAACAAGCTTAACAGGCCATAAGTCTATAGGATGTAGGCAAGGTGCCTAAACGCTTGGAAAGTATTTTCCACAATGATAACTGGCCGCAAAATATTAACGCACGGACATAGGGGTCTGGAAGCGAGAAACGCACCCGAGCAACATCGACTCGAACTCGCGTACCCTGCTCCCTGTTGGCCTAGGCTGCCACGCTCCCCTGCCGAAAAATATGGAAAACGTCTCCTCGTCCGACGCCTAGGAAAAACCATCCTTTCCCAGTTGCAGCATGGGAACCTCATTCATTATGAGTCGCACTTTGCTCAGTATACAAACCAGCGCATGTATCAACAAACTAGATGGGCCAATATGTCTGGTAGGAAATGTTCGATAATTGAGCTCTGCTAAGTTGACCTAAAACCCACTGTCGTCTTTGGTAAACCTGGTGATATTGAAGAATATGCTCAGAGGAGAACATTCAGGTATTAAAGATTTACTAATATTCAAACATGGCAGGCTGCCGTGACTAGCATTTCACCTCAAAATCAAGGTGAGATTATTCTAATGTGGGGTCTTTAATTTGTGGTTCTACCTGTAAGATCTACCATTACTTTAAACTCTTTTCCAAAATTTTATCAATACCAAATTTATCTCTCTTTATCTCTGTCAAAACCGGAACGCTCCGTCAGGACGTCACCATACACACTTTTACACGCTGACGCGGTTTCGTTCCCTATCGAACTTACCAACAGCCCGCAGCCGCAACTTCTCTCGCCAATATCTTAAGCCACGGAGGCGCAGATGTCCTCCCAGTTTCCTGTTCTGCGGTGATTAAAACCATTGCGGCTAGCCTAGCTCTCGTCACTAAACATTCGTAGTTGGAAATCATAAATGGTAAATGCTGCAACTCTGTTCCAAAACGCTCCGTCGACGCCGTGGTAACGCTCGTGCGTCCTAGTTCTTAAAACCTAAGAGCGATGCCATCTGCGACTTTTTCATTGCTTCCTCACTTCCATTTCAGCTTTGCTCTGCGTGCGGGAGTGTGTGCCCTCGTGAGCGTGTGTGTGTGTGTGTGTGTGTACGTGTATTCCAGATCTTACTATTTTGGAAAAACTATTTATTGATGGTGATTTTCGATATCAGCTTGAATGTACTCCTGGGCTGTAGACAATGTTAATCCATGTTGTGTTAAAGGAGAACATCAGCCCTCTCTTCACACCACGTCGTTTATATTGATAGTTCTCATTGATGAAATTGTGCGTATTATGCTTTACGTATTTAGGCCAGATTATCGTTACCCGAATTCGAATTGTCGTTCAGTGTTTCAGATGACTCCCATGAAGAAGTACCTTAATTGACCAGTTGGACTATTTGCAGGTTTATCTTCGAAATCGGCACAGGCGGGAAGAAGTACATAATCGGGTGGACCAATAGCCCTGATTTTGGATTGTATTCTCTAACCTTATTCAAGAACATGTATGTTGGTGCGAAAAAGAAAACGGTACAAAAGTTCCCAAAAGGATACGCGTATATTTACTTCTACTTCAAGGACAGCAACACCCTACACGTAAGTGACTGCAATAGAGTTTACGAACGTTCTGACCGAAGGGTTAGAAATCACATCGGCGTATTAAATTGCAGAGTGACGGAACAGGCTGAGCCGGAGCAGCAGCGCCACCGTATGATTGGGCGTTCTTCGGCGCACCCCATAGCAAATGTGTTTAGAGTGCGATCTACAGCGATAATTAATGGGTCGTAAGAGGGTGTTCTACGAGCCGAAAGACTGGGAGAAGAATGTTTTCGGCTTTCGGCTGGGACTGGCTGATGCGAGAACTGCGTCCCAGTGCGGAGAACTATTGAAGCGTGGCATTCCTAGACAATTATTCCTAATTATTCCTAATCGTCTATTCCTAAATAGACGATTATTCCTATTCCTAACGGAACTTCCTAATTTTTAAAATAGAAAATCAGTACAAATAAAATAAAAAAGTTCACCTCAGAAACCAAAATTATAGTTTATCGATCTCCTTGATAAAAAAAGACGACGAAAGAAATCCAGCAAGAGTGACGACAGATGAACGCTACGGCACCGTGCTTTTCCGCAAAAAGGCAGAAAGGGTGGGTTTAATATATATAATCGTCGCAAGAGTGTATATGGAAATAAGAAGTAGAAAGGATTGAGGAGAATAGGAATATACAGAATACAGATGTAATGAGTAAGCTTCCTTGGCAGACATCATTCGATGACTAGGCTGACGATTGCGTTTTGTACCAAAACATAAAGTTATATTGAAGATACCAAACTGCAAATTAACGTGGACCGTGTTGACGATGGGTGCTGTAGGTGTAAATCTTTTTAAAAAAGAGAATGTGTGCAAACGTTTCTGTTACAAGAAAACGCAGGCCACTAGAGACTGATCACCTTTTAAACTATGGTGCGTGTGGAAATCTGCCAGATATAAATATCTAGGTGCTGTATTTTCCTTCGTTCGGTCATAGAATGCACATGTAAGCGGCGGGATAGTGAGACGCTAAAACGGCATGGTAGTGAGACAGGCGCTAAATTTTACACAACAGAATTTAAAATCTCCAGAGGCAAACTTTTAAGAAATGACATGTGTTCTACCATACTAGACTATGACTGTTCCATAGAAATTGCTTCGCAAGTGACTCTGACTGATAAGCTAGAGAAAATTCAAAACTGAGGCTGCTGATGTTCATCTTGTGATGGTACAAGAAGGACGATAGAAGAGGACGATAACTGCACTCCAATAAAAAAAAGAACATGAGTGAGAGCTGCTTTCGTCGCGTCGACAAAAATTGCCGTTAAAGCTGTTTTTTCAGTTATTTTGTAATAAAAGACTGCAATTAAGAGAGGAAAAAGTATTTAAAAAATATTCTTATTACCATTCAAACGGAACTGGCCAGTAATTTTTCAGTAAGGGAATTGCTAACCAGGACAAACCTATTTACTAAGTCGGTCTTTTGACAATCATTAGCAGTGGAAACAAGTTGTCACAAGTGAAAGTATGTTGTAAAAATGAAGATCGTTTATGTCTGCTGTAAACCCCTTCTGTAGCGAATTTGAGCAATGTGGTGTAATCCCTAGATAAATAAATAAATTAAACAAGAAAGAAGAAGAATCGGTTTGAGTCGAAGTGCAGTTTTAAGGCACCAGCCCGGAGGAAGGCTGTCCTGAGGCTGGGAAGCCTTGCGTTGTTCCGTGCCATCCATGCCTTTCATGAAGTCGTCGTTCCCTTCAGAGGTCAGAGCTGCTCAGCAGGTTGATGCATTTGTCATACCTAGGGTTGTCGTTAGGGGTGAGCGGGCAGCATTGCTCGCACTCCCATACGAGGTGGTACAGGGCGGGCCGCCGGTAGTGTTTGGCGAAGTGCTCTGAGCAGTTCCACTGTGCAGACGACTTTAAAAGCACACAACTCAAATGCAGCAAGTGCAAAGGACACCACGCAGAGTACTCTCGTTCTTGGCAGGAGGTTAAGGCAACATAAATAATCACCCCCACAGTGACCCAAAATCTCTTATGTCCAGAAGCCCGTAAACGGCATGCCTTGCTTCCTTCAGCGGGCTACACCAACGCTGCCCACCGTGGGGGGTAGGTCGGCGTCTGCTTTCCGCGGGTACTCGGGTCAGTAAAACTGACTTGGTTTCCGCTCCCGACCCCCGAGGAACTGCGTTTGGCAGGCATCTCCTGCTGCGTTCGCAGGTGTTCAGCAAGAGCAGAGAAACAGTGGAACTGGCATTATTGGTTGCCACTCTTCCCACCAAAACACTAGTAGCAGTGGATGTGGAAGCGGCAGGCCCTTCTTCCACAGTCCAGCTTATCAAAAAAGTTGGTGCGGGATGTACCGCCATCAAATCAAACACATTGCGGGTGTGGGCGATGTAAGACCTCCACTTGATCAACGCTTCAAAACTCCGATGAAGACATGGATGCCCTGTCACCCTCGGCCTGCATCCCAGTCGTCAAAGAGCATCGCGGCAGTTTTCGCCGCCGAGAAAAACCCCAGCCTCCCCGAGGGAAGGCGAAGTTAAGTAGGTAGCAGCATCACCTCGAAAAACCCATATGCACACCTTAATCGTCCTAGGTTCCTATGGTATCCCGAAGTATAATGATATGAAACTGTAGGGGCCTAATGAAAAACATCGGTGACATCTATGGAATCCCCCACAAACACCAGCCAAGTGTTATGCGCCAACAAAAAAAAAAAACACCTGAAACCTACACAAAATAATTTCTCAGTCAACCACATTTTATTCAGAAAAGGCAAAGGCAGCTGCACTCATCCCTGTGGTGGAGTAGCGGTTGTCATAGAAAACTCTGCCCCCTTGAACTCCTTCAGTTACTTCTTTCGAAGCAGTGGCTGTTCGAGCAACAATTTGTAATAGGATATTGACAGCCTGCTGCTTATACAGTCCTCTTGACTACTGGCTATGAAGTTCAGAGTTCGAATCCCTATTAGTCGAGCTTCCAGAACTTGTTGTGCTAGTACGTTATCTTAAAGCTCATTGTGAACCATGGGGGTCTAAATGCACTGATACCCGGGGCCGCTTGCTTGAAACATTTGTTTTATCACCTCGAGCTTGCCTATTCCACACAAAACAGCCCACGCACTGCAGTACAGCGCACCAGACATATTCGCCCATCGATCTGGCTATTGAGTCTTCCATTCTTTTCCTGCCTGTTGAATGGCAGGTCGACATTAACCCCTACGAAAGCGACCACTTCCTAGTTACCCTCAGATGTCTAGAAACAGGCCCCTGGAGTTCCATCTCATATATAAAGTTCAGAGAATCTTGAGATGACTGCGCAAATTTAAGGAAAAATTGAAACTATCCTACAGAACCACCGCTACCTAGGCTTGAATGAATCTCCTAGTTTTCTACATGTCGTATCCGCGAATCTGCTTGAAGCGCCATCTCCAGACCTCTGTTGGTACTTCCAATCTGAAAAGGCCTTGGTGGAATGCAGAATACAGGCTTGCACGACAAATAGAAAAGACGACCAGGGGTGTTCTTCGTAGATTCCTCTTTGCCCAGAACCTCGTAGCTTCTAAGCGTAAGCCATGGAAAAGCGCATTCTCAAAGAATCCAAACCAACAGCTGGTGGTTTTAAGTGCAATGCACTTCTTAAGCGACCCTGAACCTGCGTCCACCGGCGATGTCAGCGCACGTGGAGATGGGCGCGCGCAGCCTGGCCGCTGACATGACACATACCCACGTGGGGGATTGGCCAGGAATCTCCTCGTCTTCCTTTGCAACGGGGGGGGAGATGGGCGCGCGCTGCCTGGCCGCTGACATGGCACATACCCACGTGGGGGATTGGCCAAGAATCGGGCGGGAGAAGGGCTAATGCACCTGCTTAAAGGAGTACTGACACGAAATTTCAAAGCTGAGATCCGCTCTAGCAATCAAGTACAACGACAACACAAATAGGTGTCTGTGAATAAATGCATCTTTCTTTCTTTGTAGTTGTGTGTGTGTGTGTGTGTGATCTCTCTTTCGCGAACATTACCGAACCGCGCAAATTCAACTCGTGCCTTCGCACTTTCACATTCTTCCCCTCGGGGAAATGCGGGGAATTTTTTCACATCATCTAAATTACTCTTACACAGACGCTACCTAAGTTTGGAATATATTAAACAAATTCAAAGGACACAAGACAAATAACTTACCCCTTGTGTGCACCACATGTAACACACTTGAACACGAGGTGAACACGTTTGCAAAATATTTGACCATGTATACATTCCTCGAACTACAAAAGCACATTCGTACAGTATAAAAGGTCTGCTGAGCGAAACCCATACGGACAACAAGTCATCGAAGGGCTCTTACAACTCCCCGATCTCGCTCCAGAAGCTTCAGGCTGCCCTGGCCACATGTACAAATTCAAGCCGCTGGCCCGGACCAAATATTATAGGAAATGATACGACACCACCACGCAGACGCATTTGGTGCCCTTCTTTTTCTGTTTAATGAAATTTTATCGGCTGGAAGCTTTCCACGAGCGCGGAGAGAGTCGTTAGTCGTAGCAATTCTGAAGAATGGCAAGGATGTTTCCCCTTCATCCATTTATCGTCCCATTATCCTTACCAGATGCTTACGCAAGTTACTTGAAAATGATGATTAATGGAAGACGCGTATATTTTCTGGAATACCATTCAATTTTCAATAGCTGCCAGGCAGGTTTTTGATCGGGCAGATGCACGACTGACCAGTTGGTGGCGTTCGAGTCGTACAGGAAGGATGCATTCGTTCGCAGGCAGCACTGCATTTCTATTTTTTCGATTTAGAAAAAGCATACAACACTGCTACGCCTTACGGTATCCTGCGCTACCTGAACTCTTACGGATGTATCAAGAAACATGCTGAATACGCTAGAACATTCCTTGTGTTAGCGTATTTTTTCGAGAAAGAGCGGGTGCAGTACTTTCAGAAGTACACACACACGAGAAAACGAAGGTTCCTCAGGGCTGGAGTACGCCGCTGTACACTATTCATCATTAAGATAAACACTCTACGAAAGGCTCAACCGCCAACAATTGTTTACTCTGTATATAGGGATGATATAAATATTACTGTAAATCTTGTAACCTGTCTATATGCGAGCGGCAGGTCCATCTGGGTGTAAACAGGCTTGCCAAGTTGGCCAATGAGAATGGCTTTAAGGGGAACCCCGAAAAGGGTACCTGTGTTCTGTTCTCGAGGCAGCGTGGTATAAGGCCTGATCCCGACATTATCCAGAATGTTGCAGCCATCCTGGTCAAAGAGAAAGATAAATGTCTTCGGGTTGTGCTAGATAACAAGCTTAAGTTTATTCCATACATAAAATAAATAAAGAAACACAACTTAAAGCTAAAGAATAAATGCATCAAGGCAATGAACATACTAAAAATTATGACCCACCAGCCGTATGGAGCAAAAAACAACGTGCCTTCTGTATCTCTTGAACAACTTGGTGTGGTCGCGGTTGACTATGGCAGTGTCGGATATGGTTCCGCCACAAAAACAGCCTTAAAATGCTTGATTCAGTACTCCACCTAGGGCTCCGCCTTATATCTGTAGCCTTTCGGACAAGCACCATCAAAAGCCTGTACGTTGAGTGTGATCAGTGGAACTTAGAGCGCCTGCGGTCATATACATAATTTATTTATGCTCTCAAGATATTATCACTCACTAATCATCCATTTACCTCTATCATCACGGACGCGTTTGTCAGAAATCTCGTTTTTAACCGTCTATCTATCGCCATGCGATTCCTTTCCCGAATGAGAATTCAGGCACAGGAACTCTGGGTCTCATTTAATGACTTATACTGTTACCCCCGACCTAATACTCCTTGGAATCGGCGTCCAGTGTCGTGTGATGTATCTTTTAGAGAAATCTACAAAAAACCCCACCAAGAGAACTTATTTTACAGCATTTTTTATACTTACAACTCACATGCCCATACACCACGTTTTATACAGGTGCCTCGAAGTCGGCTTCTGGTGTCTCATGCGCTCCTCATAGCCTCAAATTCACTAGTAGAAATACATTGAACGCAAACACCTGTATTGTTACAGCAGAAGCAGCCGAAATTTTGAATACAGTAGAGTACATCCCAGAAACGAATATACAAAACTCTGTTATCTTTACAGACTTTCTCAGTGTCGTGATGGCATTACGGTTGGGAACTCCAAAAACAAAGTAAAACCCCCGTATTAAACCCGCTCAGTAGGAAGATAATTTTGGTTTAGGCTTTAGATGTGACTGATAGTAGTGTGCTGGCTGCCGGTGAACAGCAGCATACGGGAAAGAAATCGCTAATTAGTATGCTGAGGAAGCAGCCCTTTGCTGTGGCGTGGATGAACCTCTGTTTCCGTATCCTGACATGAAACCAGCTGTACGACGGGGAATTTGAAAATGTGGCAGCAAGAATGGAATAATGAATCCAACAACAAACTCCACATAGTAAAATCATACATAAGTAAATACCTCACTGAAGAACAAGATACGTTCACAGAAGTAGGCATTTGTAAACTGCGAACAGGCCACACTCACGACACACATGCCCATCTTTAGAATGGCACACTTCCACCAGCTTCCGATATGTGTGGGGAACGGCTGTCTGTTCTCCACGTGTTAATTGAGTGTACATCCTTGAATAATGCCAGAAAACGACACTTCCCTGAACTCTACACACACAATATTCCACTAACCCTTCACTATTCCTAGGAGACCAACTAATGTTCTCTTACAAATGTCTTTTAACTTATCTTGCCGGTGTTAATTTCTGAAAACTCATTTCATACAGGGCGTGACTTCACGCCTCACACTCTCTCATATTTCAGGGATTTTCTAAATACTTCTGTGCGCACACTGATCCTGGCTCCGCCGAACGCTCTGAGGTTCCAGTCGCTGTCATATATCAACCATTGTTCCTTTCATCCGCCATTATAAGCGTTTTTATGTTTTAGTCGACTGGGTCCTGTACATCCATATTTACAGTGTTTCCGGCAGTAACATACCCAGGCTGATTTCCTACACATTGTAATTAGGAACCTGGCACTCAAAGGCCACCTAACAGTTAGGCCGTCTTTGGTCCTAGATACCCTTGCGCCATTAAACACATACTACGTTTGCTGGTGCGTGTGAATGAACCCGAAATAAAAGTACCAGACTTAGCCGTATAGGGATGATCAATGTCAATTTTTAAAGCAACGCTTTAGCGTTCTCACTGATGGCGTTTACAGCGGGAATATGACCATTAAAAAGTCAACTTTCGCTGATGATAATGATTGTGGAAGTGTAGCAAAACTAATTTTAGAAAAGGAGTCCGTACCTTCAGACTAGGACATACTAGCAGTGTGGGATTAGACAACCAAAGATATATTATTCCGTTTTTTTTTATTTATTCTGCCTAATTATCACAGAAGAGCCAGCGTCACCAAAATGAAAAAAAAAAGAAAAACATGAGGCCTTCTGAACCTCTCGACTCGCCGCAAACACCAACTTGCCTCTTTCATAAAATTGATCACCGTAACTTGGCGTTGCACGAATCATGGATGTGTCCTGCGCGTTACGTGCCATCCAGCCGAGATCACGCAACAGAATGTCGATGTACCCTATTCTGATGCGCTCAGGCATCCCAAATCATACTTTTCAAAAACGTGCAATGGTTGTAACGATCTGCCGAGCTCATTAACAAGTAATAAAAACCCCGACGTATTTATAATCGATTTAGGGATGCTTTAAATACCTCAGAATAAATTCCTCCTCTGCGCCCGAATTGTATACCATAAAGGGCTTTGCACTGATTTTTCTTTTCCTAATTAGGACCATCTTTGTTTTCTGTAAGCTTCAAATATCGCTGAATAAATTCGCCACTGTGGACCTGAATTGTATTTTCTTTAGTCCTGTGTAAGAGTATTCTATTGTTACTGTTTACCTACAAACAGATCATATGTAATCAAATTGTTTGTTCTTGTAGCCCTTCATCTCTATAACGCCTCCTTCAGTGAGGGTAAAATAAATTAAAATAAATGATATCAAATTACGAGACGTAAGACGTAGGTGTGCATGATTTTGGAAGATAAATTGCATACTGGCATTATGCTGGAAGTCTCCGAGGCTTTCTAATTAAAAACAAAAAAATGCCTTCACGATGACCACAAGACGATAGGTAAAATAAGCACGGCTCAAAATTTCGTACCGCGCAGACATTTTCTCATCTCGGCACGGTTTCGATAATTAGGCCTGCTGCAATGTATGGATGAATCCCTGTATACCTGTCTTGATGTCGAGCAGCTCCGACTCTAATAGAAGAGCCGGAATAGTCAGTCGCGGGCTTGTGAAGTTACCCTAATCAGCTTTCGCTGTTGTGTACAAAATTTGAATGATTACTTGCACCGCTCCAATGTGGCCACCTGATTCTTTGTGCATTTTGAACGGAGGAGCGACAATGTAACATTTTCTCCTTTTTTGCCGACGGTACTCGTTTATACCAAAAACTTACTTGGAAAACAATTTTATTCAATTGGCCCTCCCACTCTCTGTTCCTCCAATTTTATCATTCGGGACTGCAGGTGCTAGGTTTTTGCTGCCCAGATCTTTGCTGCACCGCTCACTTATTTATTACGGAATGTGGCCGTCTCCCGTACTGTCAACAGATGTCCATGCCAGGCTTCCCTGAAAAAGATCCCTGCGTATAGGGCTCCTGCGCTGCCCAGGGGGCGCTGCGCAAGCGGCTTCCGGGCAGTACTTCCGGGTTAGTACAAAGCTGCGCGGGTCCCATAGGATCCCGTGTTGACAGAAGCAAAATGAGCTCGACGCTCCCGATTATTTTGTGACGTGGTCACCAGGCTCATCCCCGACGCGTCCGATCTACTTCAGCGATCAAGTTTTCATTAGGAGAAAAAGCTTTGCAGCGCTAAACACGCTTACAGCGCCGACGAAACTGCCGGGACCGTGACGGCGTCTGCTACTCGCAGGTTCACCGATCGATGGTCGTACGAAGTGTAATTTTAAGTGAAATTTCTACTTTAAACTAATACTCTAGGTGACAGAAGACTTTCTCAAAAACAGCCGATCAAAAAAAGAAGAGTGACGTAAGTCGGGCGATGGACCGCAGCTTTAAAAAGCCAGCGAGTCCGGCGGACCGCAGGCTCGCCTGCTGCGGTGCGCAGCTCTTTTGCGTACCTGCACACTATGCGTGCACTTTCATTAAACATGTGCTCGTTGGCGTCGCCATTACGAAATAAATGGTGCAGCGTATCTTGCCGTTTTGTTGCGCGTCTCAGTGACAAAATGCCGCTACCGTCAGAATGCGTGAAATCTGTTTTCCGATTCCGAAATTAGTGGCCGTAAAACCCCTGCGTAAAACAAAGTGGTCGGGCGAACTAAGAGGCCGCTCGCTTTCCTTGTTTGCTCTCACTTCACTTAATTACGCTCTTGCAGCATACATTACCCAGTTCGCACTTAGTAGCCTAGAATGAGGTCAGCAACGGCCCGAGTTCCAGTGCCAACGACACGGCGGAGGCTGGACGGCAAATCGGGGTGGGAGGAGGAAGGGGGGCTGTGAATGCAAAGGAGAAAAAATTCAGCGAATTTCTAATATAGTTGCACAATATTCTGGCGAAGTGTGAAGATGGGGGGGGGGGGGGGCAATTCAACTGGAGGACCCAATTTTTTGTTCTTGTCTCGCTGTCCAACTCCATTTGAAGTCAAATCTGGCGTGTCGGCGTTCAGATTCGACGACCCCTGCACTAGAAAACCAACACAGTCAGTGATGATCGTATGTGAAATATTCTGGGCCCCGCGCTGTGTATGCGGCTGTGTTATGTTTATGCTTGCTTAGGTGATGTTATGAGAAGTAGACATCTCTGCAGGCAGCGGGCGTGTGATTGGGTGCATGTTTTGCGTCCTTTAATAGCCTTATAGTTTGTTATTTGGCGCTATTGCCCCACCTACTCGCTAGTATACATGTGCCCTGCCGTTCGTAAATCGTGCGGCGTAAAACGTTACGCAAGAATCATTTAGTTCGCGAAAATACGAAACAAAATTTCCACTAGTTCCAAAGGCGGTGCCAGGCCAGCAGTGTCAGCGAGTCGGCTGCGCAATTCTTGCGTTCGCTTGCATGCTCCTTGCTGAAGCAACCTTTTGCAGTTACCTCAGGATATAGGATGACCAGCGTTCCGTGTTTATGCTACTCGTGAACGTTTCCTTTGTCGACCGCACGCAAGAAGAACGGCCAGGCAGCGCGCGCCCATCTACCCCCGTTGCCAAGGAAGACGAGGAGATTCCTGGCCAATCCCCCACGTGGGTATGTGCCATGTCAGCGGCCAGGCAGCGCGCGCCCATCTCCCCCCGTTGCCAAGGAAGACGAGGAGCGCGCGCACCCGCAGCTGTTGTTATGTGGACGGACGGCGGTCACCGGATTTCAGGGTCGCTTATAAAGTGCATTCGCACTTAAAACTGTAACTGTCGTCAAACAGTTAAACCAACCGACCTGGCGATACTGTCCCACGCCGCGACCACCGTGACAGCTTGCTCAAAAGAAAGCCCACAAATCGGCTTCTTTTAGCGGATATTATTTTGTTTAGCCTCTGCAACTACTTGAAGGGCTATTTCATACCGTATGCAGTCATTTACACGCCAGAAAGCGCCACAACCAACTTTTACTCTGGCTTGTAATTGAAACACATGGAGGGCGGCGAGGGTCGTCTGCTTTTGTACTACCCAGAGGCGTCGGCCGCTAGGGGCGGCTGCATGTCGCCAAATCTCCAGCGCAGGAGGCCTATGGATCATTACTAATCCCCCTGAGTGGGTATAAGCCATGCCTTCTAGCACTAACACCACCCCCACCCCCCTTTGTGATCCCTAAGCCGTTTGGTTCGTTTTCACTCGCGACGGGCCCGCCATCCCGACAGGTGGTGCTCCCCTCGTCGAGTGATGTGGTGCGTGGTGTGGCCTTGACTTCGGCGACAGAACTCCGGCACTCTCACTGACTGGAACGCTTGTGTGTCATCACGTGCGCTCCTCACACAATCACCGGTACCGCGTTCACCATGCCCGGAACTCAATAAGACTATCGTTGACATCCCCGTTACGTATGTCCTCGCATTAACGTTCAGGCGCTACTCCTCCGCAGGCGACGACACCAGCTCTTCGGCGTTCGGGTTGCTCACCCTGCGTCCCTGCTGCTTGTCCGCGACCGCCTGCCCATTCCTCCTCCTCATCGTGCGCCTCGCCGAGGCAAGAATGTCGTGTATTGTAAACGGTGTTCCCCCATCATCACAATATAAAAAAAGGTCAACTACGAAAAGCACAGAAACGACTCGTGTCACGTTCAAAATACTCCCGGTAACACCAGTTTGCACCCACAGAGAAACAGCCAGCTGCGGTAACGAGGCGGAAGGGTATCTTCAAGGCTGCCCGAGTATGGTTATTTGAATAATTTACTGACACTGTGGTCTTTTATAAACAAGCCCAACCCCTTGACAGCCGAAAGAGTCCTAGAATGGGCTGCGACCCGGTGTGGCACACTGGTGCGAACAATGGACGCCCACAACAGCGGACAAGAAGAGAAATTTGTTAATATGGTACACTTTACTCTTTGATACTCCTTTTAAACACTGACATCGCTATTCCTCCTTCCCTATTCCTCAAAAGCCAAGGGTCATTCAACTATCAATAAACCTTGTTCGCGTTCACCTCCAGTCCGACATTGCCATCCTTTTCTTTACAGAAGCCTGGACTCATCACCGTCGCACTCGTACTTAATCCCCTCAAACGCTAGGTGCCTTTATCGCTGGTGTATGGCTAAGTCATCCTCGGTGTAGCCTATTCACATAATTTCGATAATTTCCGCAGGGCTGAGGTTTCATTTGTGCATCTATTGGAGCGGTCCCTACAATGGCAAGGGCGTGGTGTTTTCGCGGAGAAAAGGGTCTCAAACCTCTGTAGGACACACTGCACTGCCTAAAATGTTCACCAGCGACCCCAGGGGAATTGAGGAGGCAGGATGTTTGAATAACATCAAATGCATTATCTTCGAAAGAAGCTTCCCCAGAACTTGAGGCTACCGAAGATAACTCATTATTGGCGTGAGGTAGAGGTTTGGTGAGGCTTAGTGAGGACAAAGGTGACCTACGGCGTATTGAAAGGTTTTAAAGGGTTTTTTTTTTTGAAGCCACCTTCATCGACAATTAGATGCCAAACTTGAAGTGAAGTAAGAAAATGGCCCAGGTTGAGCCATTCTCAAACCTAGGGAGTACGAGCGAAAGAAAGAATTGCACGCAGTGTTCCGGGAATGCTTTGCCTTTGCTAGACATTTTGCCGCCTGAAGTCTGTTATATATACTGAATGATTGGGTGCTGTCTTTTGGCTTGTGCTCAAATGCATGCGCAGAAGGCCCAGCTGGTGCTGAGCGGTGAAGCGCATGCGAAGCAGCTGTTTCCTCCTCGCCTACTCACGTGGCACCTTGGTGGCAAGGCTCTGAGCGAGCAAAGTGGTGAAAAAGGCTCAGCGGGAGCGCCGGCCAGCTGTAGGTCACTTGCGATGTGGTGAAAAATCTTCAAAGATGTAGCCTACTATAGTTCTACCTATAAAGAGTAATTCCAATTCATGTGCACGTCAAATCGGGCTAGGGTAGCTGCTGTCGTGCTTTGTAAACAGCTACCCAAGACCTAGATGAGCTCAGAACATACACGGTATAAGTTTCCAGACATTTTAGTCAAGAAAAATGGCAGCCATTCAGATTATGGATTCTCATTAAATACCCGTGTTCAGATGGAATGCGCTCTTCACCTTTCAGTAAAACAGTATTGTTGTAATGCGTGAGAGTGTTTCGCACGTTTCCTTAAGATTTGTACGTAGTGTATTACGCGCATTGAGAAGCGCAGGGAGTTTGCGCAATTGCACATCAAAATTTGCACAATACAACAAGCGCGTAGGCTGTCACCTATTCCTTTACTTCACCGGTAAAGCCCTTAAATAATGCTGTGTTCATTAAAGGCGACGCAATTATAACATGTGGGTGGACAGGAAGCTACCACATGACGACACTACCAAGGTTGTCGAATAAGGCCTGCTTTTTTAACCACGTCTTCATGGTTATTTCCAAGCAGAGCATACGTATAGTGACTGACAAAATTCGAAACATCTCTCTCGCCTCCTACATTCATTAAATTCGAACTATAAATTTCTCAAGCGGCTCGCAACAACTCAAATTTCTAGGACATCGAGTAAAAAGAAACAATTTCGGACTAGTAGAACAACAAACTATATACGTAGGACATATTGGCCCCTGTAACCACTACCGGTATTCAAAAAGTGGTACCTATGAAACTGATTTTCACCAACCCATATCGAAGGTCACCCCCCCTAAGCAGTTACTGAAGATGCTCAGGGTGTCCTATATCACCTCTACCACCAATCACACAAGCCAGCTACTAACCTCCCCATGTCCACATTCACCAAGCGCGTCATGAGCTGATTGGAGGGCACCCTTTTAGCTATCGTCCCTGCACGAATATAAGTTAGCGTGACTTGCTCTTCAGGAAGATTTCCCCCCTCCCTCGTCCCCAAACAACAGCCAGTCACCATCTATCTTAACAGTGGCGAGGATGCACTAAATTTCGTCGGGTACCTAAGATTGTCCATCCCGCTCTTCACCCAGACCGATCCTCCCCTTGTAGCTAAAATTCCTGACGGGTATTTCGCAATAGCCACGGCATGTTATGTAGTTCTGCAAGCCCTTACCCTACTCCCCGGAGGTGGCGACGATTTCCCATGCTCTGGCGAGCCTCCCTGTCCGCCTTGGGAGCCTGCCAGGTGCACCCTGTTTCTGTGGGAGTCGCAACAGAACGTTTAACAATGAATCAGTCATACTACGTTGAAAGTTGCTCAGTGCCAGTCGTGGTAACAGCAAGTGGTTGAAAGCATGTAAAAGCAACACCCACACTCAAGGAGACGATTACTAGAACAATATAGAGTGTGTTAATTCTCAATCGCAGCACGCAACATTGCGGAAAAAAGCACCGTGTCAGAGAGGGTGAATTTCCATTGCGCCGTGTGTGTCCGCCCTCCCTCCGTCCGTGTCCCTTTTTAGCGCAATCATTTTTTTAACAATAGGAGTACCAACATGCCAAGGACGCTACACTTATGAATTTCCAGAGATGCGAGAGACCTGTTCCCCCCCATCTCAAGCATTCAGCCATCCATTTCACCACTACTTCCAGTGGATTACCGGCGCAGTCTAACAGGAGTTTTCGGCTTCGGTGAGAGTAATTGATTCATTTTAGGGGTTATTTAACGCAGGAGATGAGGCGCGCCGTAATGGAGGGCTCGGGACTAATTTTGACCACCTGGGAATCTTTAACGTGCGCCGAAATCTCGCTAGAAACGGGCGTTTTTGCTTTTCGCCTCCATCAGAAAAGCGGACGCCGCGGCCGGGAATCGAACCCGCCGACCTCGTGCTCAGCAGCGCAACGCCTTAGCAACTGAGCAACCGCGGCGGGTTTCAGTGAGAGTAAAACTGTGGTGCACCAGTATGGTACTGAGCTCGTGCGGAGTGAGTATCTGTTATTATGGCTTTACTTTAGCGGCACAGGGGAACGTGATGCGAGTGAAGAGCGGTCGGCTGTTAACACCATTGTCAAACGTTGGGTTGGTGTTGTATGTACCGCATATATAGTTGCGCATGAACTCTTGAAAAATACCTCCATTAGTTTGCTCGGTTAATACATTTGCTTATTCCCGTGGCCTAATACAGAAACGAACTCGTTTTCTATTCTTTTCGCGAACCGCTCAGGATGCAGAAATAAGAACCCTTTATCTGACGCACTGAGGTAACGCTTCGAAACAGAGGTTCTGTTCTTGGAAAGAAATGGTCGTAGTTCTAGTTCACGTTTGTTGTGCAAATTTACAAATGTTGCGTGAAGAACTATTGACATAGGGCCCCTCCAATACGGAATCACGGCAAACGTCCATCATTGTTTCACAGCAGAATGTCTACGGTGTGGCGGCTAGTGAGTCGTTAGAAAATATTTTCAGCTAAACCGTTTATCGAAGCGCAAACGAAAAACTGTTTACTGGTATTGGGAGGGGGTTCTCCACAATAGTTATCGCTGTAACTTATTTTGGCTGCAAAACGCTAAACATGACAGCCACTGCAAACTGCTCGGCTTCTCCTCTCATTCCCCGAACACAATGGCGTTCTGTAAGCCTACACAGTTGACCTTTCTATTTGCGTCATCTACTGCGTACCATTGTCTTTTTCGGAAGAATGCAGAAATTGCAACTGTTATTTTCATTGCATTGCTTGAATATTCTCTCACCCACCCGCAGGGCTGGGTCAATGACACTTACGACTTGGAGGATGACACTACGCACCCTTATCCCTGTCGCCGACGTGGGCAAGGTGGCTTGCTTTTTGCTGATACAATGTTTCAAGAATATAAGTTCCTCGAGATTCACTGGGTCGCTTGGGGAAGCAGCCACAACCAGAGTGGTGGTTCCTTCGAGTAACTGGTGGATCAGCTGTTTCCAAAATCCGACACAGGAATGGTAAGCTCGCGCATACTTCAGGGTGCTGCCGCGGGTTGTATATTTGGCCTCAGCTTTGAGGCCGAGTTAAGCGTACACAGGTTGGGCTCAGTTTAAAGGTTTAAAACTAACGTCTTCTGCATCTTCGCAAAAATCATCTCTATTTTTTGCCTGTCTCCCTTAGTTCAATTTCCTTTTTATTTCATTTCATTTTCTTTTCCCTAAAGACCCCCAAATGAGGGTATAACATAAAGTATGGTGTGGGCACACGAAACAGATTTTGTATCCACAAAACAAGTATTAACAGGACAAGTAAGTCATTACTTCGGGCAGTGAATGAATGCGGCTGGTGATTGTCGGCAATTTGGTGGGGAAGGCCGTTTGATTCTTGAAGAGCGCGTGGAAAGAAGGAGGCAGCAAAGGTTGTGGTATGGGTTCGGTGATCTGAAACTTGAAGTACATGACCGGTGCTATGAGATAGGTTCGTTGGTGGGCTGATGTAAGTCGCGCAGTTGAGAGAATAAAAGAATCTATGAAAAGGAAAGGGTGGCGATGCGGTGGCGAAAAGAGAGGAAACTCCAGTCCTGATTGTGTTTTTAGGTATGAAATGCTGATATCGCAGAAATATGCAGAATGCATGAATCTGTTGGCACGGTTTTGGACGGCTTCAAATGCCTTGATTAGATATACTTGGGTGTGGGTTCCATAATGCGCATGCGCATTGAAGTTTAAACGAATAAGGGATTTGTATGGCAGTTGCTTGATTGTGGTGGAGCATGGCGGAGCTGACGCTTAAGAAAACCAAGCGTTTTATTGCCTGGGGCGATAATATTGGTTACATGAGCCTTCCATGACAGATAATGGACAAGGTAATACTAAGGTATCTGAATGAGGGAAGGAGGCCTATTGTACCATTAAAAATAATTTACGGAATGTTTAAAGAACTGTGCTGGCGGGTAAATTTTATAACTTTACATTTGGCAAGATTAAGTGTCATCAGCGACACATCGCACCACTCTTGAACATGAAGAAGGTCCTCTTGTAGGGCTAGCTGGTTGGATGTGTTAGAGACGGGGCGGTATATGATGCAGTCAGTGTATATACGGATACGACTTAAAATATGCAATGTAAGGTCGTTGATGTAAATGAGAAAAAGAAGGGGGCGAGAACAGACCCTTGTGGGACACCAGACGTTACTGGATGTCAATTTGAAGAACGGGGATTTACTATTACAAATTGCGAGTGGTTGTTTTGAAAATGCCTTACCCATTTTATAATATTTGAGTCTAAGTTGCGCTAATGGAGTTTTAGTAATAGGCGTTCGTAGGGTACCTTGTCGAAAGCCTTGGTGAAGTCGAGAAATATGACATTTGTTTGCAGGCTAGCGCCAAGCATAGAATGGAGGTCCTGAATAAATATGGCCAATTGAGTTTCGCAAGAAAGTCCCCGACGGAAACTATGCTGGGAATAGTGAAAAAATGTTAATGGAATGTAGAAAATTAATTAGTTCGGAATATTTGGCGTGTTCCGTGAGTTTGCAGGAAACGCTCGCGAGAATGATGGGACGATAATTGAGTGGTGAGATTTTGTTACCTGATTTTATTATTGGAAACACCTTCCCCACCTTCCAGTGGTATGGTATATCGCCTGTGGAAAGGGAGTGAGAAAAAATAAATGCAAAGATACTGTTGAATTGTGCACAGTGTTTTTTTAACAATTTTATGTTTATGTCATCGATACCGCAAGATGATGATGATTTGCAGTTTTGAAATAAAGATACATACAATCTATAAAACATTAGGAGTGGGCATGCAGGTATCAGTAGCTTCAACAAGAGAAACACACGGCACATCACTCTCCACAGTAAAGACAGACGAAAAAGCATTATTAAAAAGATCCGCACATTTACCATCGGGGACGCCCTCACTGTTATCGCTTGCGAGTGTGATCATGCGCGGTTGGTCAGGGTTTATCACGTGCCAAAAACGCCTGGGATTATTGTTTAGTATGCTGGCCCCACTCGGTGTTGAAGAACTTGTATTTCGCTTCTTTTATATGCGACAAGATAGTCGCTCTCTGCAGCATAGTATTTCTCCAATGAGCTAGATGTATTCTTTTGTTTGGCTGCGCGAAAAAGACGCTTTTTGTTTTCAAATATTTTTAATGAGTTTAAACCAGTGTTTCTGGCAGTTTACCCAAACTGTTTTTTTAGGTATGCGCTTCTTTGCCAGAACGGTTTTTTTTTTCGTTAATAATCAACCAGTGGCAGTTTGTGTATCATTGGTGAAAATTTAATTCATATTGGTGGAAGAGAAGCAGCAAGTCCCTAATTATTAGCCTAATAGTTGTGCTTCTCGTATAAAGGGATCGTTTTCTTCTTGGTATTGGGGGGGTTAAGCGCGAAGGCTTAATCTGCATGTATACTTTTCTGGTGGCTTATCTCAGGCAGATAGGATATAGAAGACAGGCTTTGAGTGTGATTAGTTTGTATCAGGTATAATATGTTTGCGGAATTCCGTTCAACACCTTGTGGAGTAGGGACATTAGTGGGTGAGATTATAATTCAGACATTATTCCTTCCTTGGCGTTCGTGGGAGACACAGTTAAAAAATGTTTGCTGTTCCAATCGATACCAGAGAAATTAAAATCAACCGAAGAAAAGAACATCAGCATTGGGGGTGTTTGGAAGTTAGCTTTGTTAGCACGTCACTAAGTTGCTGGGAGAAGTTTGGGTTGTTCGGCGGTGGTCTGTAACAAACTCCTAGAAGGACGGATTGACGTGGAGCAGGCACAAGTAGCCATATTATCTCGGCTAAACTGATAAACCGAATAACAAGATAACTGATCGCTTATAGCGATTAAGACACCACCCACCTCGTGCCCAGTGCGATCTTTTCGGTAAACGTAAAAAATTTAACCAGGTAATTTAGAATTTCTGCATTTGAGATGTCAGTTGTCATCCAGGTCAGTTTCCACTTCCCCGAAAAGGGAAAATTTCAAAACGTTAAGCCACACACAATGTACCGTATTCCGCCGCGATAGTGCTACACATTTATTGACAAGCTGGTTAAAATTCGATGTGACAAATTATAGCCGCTGAACTTTATCACCGTACAGAGTTGGGGGTCATGGCATGCCATGAGCACAGTCATTTATGAACGGCAAGACGAATGTTGAATTAGATTCCGGCGCATGTTAAAGATCCCCAGGTGGTTAAAATTATTCCGGAGCGCTCCACTCCGCGCGCTTTAATCGCCTGCGTTGCGTCCGGCGTGATAAACCCTACAATAAATCTGGAATGTTGAACTTACATTGCAAAACTTGTGTTCAAATCACTTGAATTTTCTGATGACGAAGCTCACTTGTGGGGGCTGTTCTAAACATCATTTATGGCTGTTATGCTCTGAGGAATGTTCCTGTAAGGGACAGCACGTTTGCGCTGGCAGTGGTGCCGTTGACCCCTCGTCTCACAACTTTCTAAGGCGAAGCCTATGAATGTTCTTGGACTATCTTGTAACCTTGCGATTGATGCCCACTGCACTCGCCATGTGACATCTATCCAGCCATCTGTTGCTCCTTGATTTTGGAGGACAGCAGGTCTTCCTCCGAGGGTAGGGCATTAGGTACTTGTGGAGCGAAGGAGGGAGGGAGACAGGGAGATGCCGTTGTTTTAGTCACGGAAGTTGGTTCGGGGTTGCACAAACGCATGAGCTCTGGATATCATTCTTGCAGCGCCAAACGTGTCTATTGGTCAGCGGGAGCGTTTGCAACGCTGTGTCGTTCCGTTTATCTGTCTCGGTCAGGGAACAGGCGCAAAGTATAAACCCCCAAGGTTCCAAATTATTCCATGGCTCCCCTCTCCACATACCCGCGGTGAGAAAACCCTTCGAAGTTTGAGTTGTTTGTCATAAATCGATCTGCAAACTAATGTCAAAAGGAAGGCGCTGGGAAGCTAATTTTATTGCTAAAGCGGTTCTGAAGACAATGCACAACTTCATTCAGTGTGTAAGGACTATGATTCTCTACCTCACTTAGCTTCATTCAAGCCACGAAAGACGTTCTTGCCACACAACAAGCATAAAATATTAAAAAAGTTCAGATTTTGCCTACAGTAGCGTAATATGGGAACGAATGACGTTTTATGGATTGGAAATAAACACGAGTTATCATGGCGTCATCTGCACGTAAGCATTCCAGCGATACAATTAAAAAGAACCAAAGGCACCATACAGTCTCCCCGTTATGTTTGATATGTTAGGATATGATTGATTTATTATGAGGTTTAACTTTCTAAACTTACGCAGGCGAGAAGGGGCGGTGTTTTGGGGGGCTCCGGATTTTTTGACCACCCGGGGATCTTTAACATGCTCCGAAATGTCCAACACGCGGGCGTTTTCGCCCTTCGTCTCCATCAGAAAGGTGGCCACCGTAACTTGCCTATTGGAGGTGCCTAAGATCAGCGGCCTCAGTCACAATGACAATATTCTGTTATGTCACAGAAAAACCGCCACAAACAGGCAGGTGGGCAGCCGCTTCTGTAACTGCTTTACTTATTATGCCTATTAGTTTTAAGTTCGCAATGAAACTGGCAAAGTTGTTATCCGGACACAGCAATTTTTGTAAGAAGCAAAACTTGTAATATTATCGCCTGCGTTTCGTCGGCGCGTTAAACCCTACAATCAGTCAAAACTTGTAATATTTCATCAGCCCTTTTCACACTGGAATGAAGATTGTGTGGTGAAGCATAGGTCATGGTTAGAAGCATTTTGTTATATAAAAGATAAAATATCATGGTAAATATAAAAATTATTTCGGAGTATTGGGAAGCAGGTGGTAATAAATGCGCCTTTTAATATTTATAGTGTAGTGCGAAAGACGAGCAAGTGGCGCGCAGCCACCATGCGAGCACTAACGAACAACTGATTTGCTACGCGGCCACAACAGTCAGCATTGTCCTTGTGATTGGCCTATGCCCGCTCCAGGGATTGACCACCTGGTTTTGTACAGACGACGACGAGGCACAAGGTCAGCCACCGCAGCGGCATCGTCATCGGCATGAAGCTCGTGGAGTGCTCGAGACACTCTGCCGGCTGGGCCACCGATCCGTTTGCCACTTCTGAGTGCCCCTCCTTCCTTCCGCTGTCAAGGCAATAAACCCGCCTTACAATATAAAAACTAAGTTACACTTGACTAGCAAAAAATATTAATTCCCGCGAAACAACTATAAACACAGATGATATGAATAGAGAGGCTCTCACTCTAAAATATTATGTTTCATTTTTTCTGCATGGTCAGAAAAGAAGCTCTAAGGAAACTTACGCGTAACCACCTAATTCAAATCGCGTTTGGAGAATTGTAAACGGGGTCTTGGTGTTCGTTCTTCTGATATATGCACACCAATGCAACTGCTCGCAGTTATTTCAGAAAGGGAACAGATTTCTCGGGTACTCTTGCTACAAAAAACAAAAAATATATATATCTTGGTTATCAAAGAAGAGCTTTCATAGCGTAATCCACCACTACAATCAACTCCTAGAAAAAGAGCATAAATCTTGGGATCTATGATAAACAATAGTGAAAGATGTGTCAAATTCCCCAGAAGATATCCCAACTAGAAAAATTATCCACGTCTCTAAGCAACTATACACCACTGTAGCAGAGTAACCAGTTAGAAAACCGCAGGATAATGTGGACAGACGTGATGGTTCGAGTACCCGCCGTCTGGGAGCGCTCTACAAGGCTTAGTATTAGGAATGGTAAAGGCCTAGCACAATTCAAAAGCACGTAGATGGCTGGTCTTTAGGCGTCCTAATTGAAAAAACGAATGAAGAAGAACAGGTTTAAATGGACAAAGAGTGTTTTAAAGTTCTTGAATGTGTTTGGGCAAGCTAGAAACTTTGGATCCTTGAGAGCAACAAATTACGGTGCATCGATATCTCTATATGAAAAGCATGTTCCCGGAATGGCTAAAATTAGGCGGCTGTTAAATTTAATATTACACCTATTGTTGCGATCGCATATATCCACCACGCAATTACTTTGAATTGTGAGAACACTGCGAGCACCACTTGTACATTGACGTTCTGAGTTCGGCTTCAGTGCCATTATTCTTTTTCAATGGTGCATATATCCGAGCACATAGATTTCTTAGCAAATTTCCAGTATTAGTTGTATTGACCCGAGCACAACCGGTTCACTGCGAATATTCTGTTTTGTCAATATATAGTGTT
>CM023455.1:26045801-26058301 GCA_013339765.2 Haemaphysalis longicornis
CACTGAAATGCATGCCTCGCGTGCAGACGCCGCCCTGAGTGGAATGTTACAACAGAGTTGCGATTGGGTGGGTTATCAATGCATTGCCCCGCAGCGAGCACGAAAACACTAATGACGGCGCTCTGTGCGGCGAAGTTGTCTGCTAATTAGGCGTTGCGGCTGTGCTCATTCGGCAGAGCAAAGTATTGTCGAAGCTGACGACCGTTGAGAACGCTTGGAACAGGCACACGTTTCGTGCGAACGCCGGCTCCTACTGCGTAGAACAGCAACACCGGCGGCTGATAGGAACTCAGCTTGATGAATGTCAACATATAAGTTCTCCAAGGTTAATCGATTTCTTTTTTCTATGACACAAAAATTCTCTTACTATTACAAACCACCACGGCCGAACTTTACAAGTAGTATTTTAAAGAAGTCCGTGTCCTGCTGTAATTGGCGGAAAATGGCAAACCTGCTCCACAAACATTCTCGACCTCCGCGTCTGCTTTTATTTAAACACGCCGACGCGTTTTAGATCGTCCAAAACCAGTTTTTCCTCACTAACTTTCTTGTTCGCATGTAATTTGTAAACGGGGAACCGGGCAGGAAGAGCTATTTTGTCAAAAAACACAATTTGCGCAGCCATAAGTAAGCCCGTTTTGATCCTACGCAATCCGGTTCTAGAACTACCAATCATTCCCATTGAAGCGTATGCGCCGCTGCCATTTTCGCGTTGACACTAGCGCCTGTTTCTGCTTTAGTTATTGTATGAAACTCTATGTGTGCGAGCTCACGCCTGACAAGCGTATTTTTTCTGTTTGTACGTGCCAGGCCTCGATCTTCCGGGTCGCTTATCGTGTACAGTGTAAAGTTAAATTTAGGTCAAGCGCTGTTGCTCTTTCGTGAGTTTCGTGAGCCATCGCCTCCGATGCGTGAGCAAAGCGGGAGCTCACGTCTGTCATGTGTCAGGCCTCGGGACTTCCGTGTCGCTCGTGTACACGTGTACTGTTGAACCGTGACTTGAACGACGATTTTGGTAAGGATAATCATGCCTGAACCTCAGCTGTGAACTTCGTGTGGTCTTCGAGCTCCAATGCTTCGAGCCAGCGACTATCGGAGCGAACGGCGACGGGAGCCTGCGATGGGCCAAAGCGGCGTGCCGCCAGCCAGTTGAGAGACATCATCGGCCCTACGTCCGGTCCGGATCAGTCTCTGGCCTTGACCACGAACATGACTCGGGTGGCTTACCGCCCTGAAAGTGCTCAGGAGATGAAGTGCATGTATTTGAGTGTGTTGCAGCACCGCAGGCTCCGCACAACCCAACAGCGTTGCCTTGCGTGGATGACATTGTCATCCAGTGGACGGGGATACATCCGAAGACGAGGACATATCGGAAGATAGCTCCGACCGAAAAGCGTGATTCTCTCGATGACACTAAGACGAGCCTGTCGTACAGGCTGCGCCGTTGGGCAATCGTCGCACAACATTTCGCACGCAGCGCTTAATGCATTGCTCCGAATCCTGAAGGAGAAAGATCCAGACCGCCCTACTGACGCCAGGACGCTTCTGGAAACACCGAGGGTATGCCCTATTCGGCAGTTAGCCCAATGGGGAATACGTGCGATTTTGGCTTGAAGCCAGCACTGACCAAGTGCCTATCCTCAGGTTTGCTCGTGCCTGACGGAGATGTTTACATTTAACTTGAATGTTGATGGCCTACCCCTTTTTCACGACTCCAAACCAGCAGCTCTGGCAATCCTAGCAGTGGTGAGTGAGACTAGAGATGGCGGACCATTCCCCATTGGAGTGTTCAGTGCGAAGAAGAAGCCAACCAACATTACCTGCTATCTTGACGAGTTTGTTCAAGAAATGCAAGAAACACTGAATGAAGGTGTCGAATACCTGGGAAAGAAGTGGCAAGTGGTCGTGCGAGCGGTTGTGTGCGACTACCCAGCCAGAGTGTTTGTTAAGTGCACCAAAGGCCATTCTGCCTACTATGGCTGTGACAAGTGCACGCAGAAGGGTCAATGGGAGAACAAGTTGACATTCCCGACACCCAGGCACCTCTTCGAGGACGATGCCTCATTTGTCGCTCGACTGCAGGAGCAGCACCACACTGGGGACTCTCCATTCGAACTACTGGGATTGGGAATGGTCACCCAGTTCCCAATTGACTACATGCACCTCGTGCTGCTCGGTGTGGTAAGAAGGTTGTAAAGTACTGGGCTTCCGGGCCGTTGACTGTGCGGCGATCAGACACCCACATAAACATGATAAGTGACAGAATCGCTCTGCTGTACCCCATACACTCCATGTGACTTCAGCAGAAAGCTCAGAACACTGCATGTGGGGGAGAAGTGGAAGGCCACAGAAGCAAGGCTGTTTCTTCTTTATGCATGTCCGTCGGTACTGAAGGGAGTGTTGTCTGAGGAGTCGTACAACCACTTCATGACCTTCATGTTGCCATTCGTATACTTTGCATGAGGGACTGCCCAGAGCACCTTCTGTCATATGCTGACCAACTGCTGAAGTATTTCGTTGAAAAGGCAGCTTCAAAGCAGCTTTATGGAGTAGGGGTGCACGTGTACAATGTGCATGGGCTCATTCACCTGCCCAAGATATCCGAGCCTTTGGGCCTCTCGATTCCTTTTCAAGCTTCCCCTTCGAAAATTATTTGGGAATTTTGAAAAGAAAAGTTCGTTCGGGCAACAAGCCGCTGACCCAAGTGTTCAAGCGGCTGAGTGAGCTAGAGAAGTGCAAAAGCAGGCAAGCAAACGTTGAGAGAACCGTTTTTCGTGAGCACATGCAAGGCCCCGTTCCAGCAGCTTTTCATAAATGCAAGGCAGTTTTCCGAGGTTGTTTTTCATGGGCACACAGTCAGGACTGCTCAAGGGGACAACTGTGTGCTGCTCACCACAGATGAGTATGTTGTTGTGGACAACATTCTGAGCCATGACAGAAAACTGTATATTGTTGGGCGGCACTTCCGCGTTGTGCAAGACCTGTACACTTACCCGTGCCGGTGAAGTTTGCTTGGTGTGGTGATGGTGCGCAGTTTATCTTCACACAGTGTTGTATACAAGCTTAGCGACATCAAGGCTAAGTGCTTCCTGTACCCCTCGTGGTAATGCCTATGCCTGCTTGCCAATCCTTCATTCTGTATGCTCATGAATCGGTGTGCACTATGTTAAGACCTGGTAATGCCTCAGTTTCGGGCCTTCATGTTCTATGCTTAAAGGTGAAGCTTAAAGGGACTCTGCAAGACTTCTGGTAAATGCTTTCACTCGTTCCTTCATGCCTGGAAGCAAATTGAAATTTGGGGTTTCACGCGCCAAAGCTACACCTGGGCTATGAGGTGCGCCGTAGTGGAGGGCTATGGATTAATTTCGACCACCTTGGGATCTTTAACGTGCACCGAAATCTCTACACATGGGCGTTTTTGTTTTTTGCCCCCCTCAGAAAAGCGGCCGGCCACGGCCGGGATCGAAGCCGCGACCTTCAGCTTGGCAGCACAACGCCTCAGCCACTGAGACACCATGGCGGGTATGCCTGGAAGCACTGTGAAAGCTATTGTTATCGCCAGAACAGAGCAGCACAGAGTGATTTGTTCGTCGCAGTAGATACGCCTCCCTGTTTCTGCCTTGCTTTTGTTGCGATTTTCGATAAAGTGGCTTTCGAATGTGTTTATTGCTGCAACTGAAAGGAAGCTGGCCAATAGCTGAGGCATCGCTCGAATTACATAATTATAGCGCGCAAACAAGACCAAGACCGGGAAAGAGAGAAAAATCTTTTGAGCAAGTTTGTAAGTTATCGGCTGGGTTTATAGCAGTAATTTTTGGCTGAGGTACTTTGGGACTCCCTTCTCTAGTACTGGATTTGGTTATTCAACATGTTCTGAAAGCATTTCAGATTTAGGGAAAAGTCGAAAATAGTGTTGCAGGGTTCCTGTAAGCGTCCTGAAATTTTGTATTAATTTTCTTCAATACTATATATGTTAGGTTTCTTGCTTCATCCGCATATATATCTAACATGTGAAGGTATGGTCTGTCTCGCTTGTCTTTGTGCGAATAGGCTTTCATTAAGCGACATGAAGGGAGGGAGGGTGTAAGAGTGGTCCGTTTCTCTGCGGCTGTTGATTTGTCTTGCTAGGGAGTCGGCTTTCTCGTTTCCTTCAAGGCCTTAGTCGCTCGCACCTTCAAGTTCCTCACTGACGTCTCCCGCGCACCAACCACCAATAGACGTTCATCATTTGTATCTTTGGTGGGACTATTAGTCACCCTTTGCTGAGATCAGTAGACTTATTGTTTGCTGAACTGAACTACAAAAATGTTTTGTTAGCTTAGAAATCAAGAGTTCACCTTATAAGCTGCATACTGCTGTCATGTTTTTTTTCTGTTTTTTTTTGTATCCTCGAAATGTTCTCGTCTCGTTTTGCAGTGATGAATAACTATGAGTTTGCAGCGAAGTTACTGTGATTATTCAAGTACGGTTTCCTGTTGTACAGTTATGAGCTACATACTGCTTTCATATATATATATTTTTTGTATCCTTGACATGTTCTCGTTCTTTTGTTTCCTGCAGTGGAGTTGAATAATTATGTAAGTTTGCAGCATAGCATACTGTGATTTGACAAGTACTGTTTTTCTGTTATACAGTTTATATTAGCTCCAGTTGCTTTCATATTTTTTTGTATTTTTGACATGTTCTCGTTCTTTCGTTTTCCTGTAGTGGTGTTGAATATTTATGTGGGTTCGCAGCATAGCGTACTGTGTTTGACAAGTACGGGTGTCCTGTTGTACACTCTGGGCCTTGTTTGTGCACTTTTCTTTGTCGTTGGGCCAACTGTTAATCATCAGCTGTTTGCACTCGCTGCCTTGTAAAGACGAATAAAACCCTGTCAGTAGCTAACATATCTTTGTGCCCCTTTTCCCTGTATTTTCATCTATAGAAAAAATGCAAATAAACTGAATTTAAATTTGCATTTCCCTTGTTTCTGTGGGTATAGAGATAGCACCATTATGGATGCTACTGCGAGAAAACACCACCAGCTGCCAACCAAATAGACTGGCGCTTGAGTAGCTTTCACATTTGTAATGCATGCTAGCTATTTATGTCACACCTCCAAAGACAACATTCTTTCCATAGAGCCTAGCAGCGCTTTAACTATCTTATTCAGTGAAGCATGGCTGCTGGATTGAAGGATGAATTCGTGCGCAGAAATCGTAGAAAACAGGCCATTTGCCCTTTCTTCCTCCTGGCTTTTCAGAAGTAGGAGTGCATTTGTTTTATGACAGTGCAAGTTGTTCAAGAGCAGCTGAAGTAATTATTTGGAGTGAGAGTTACAACTTGATTGGTCTAAACGGCATGCAGCAATACCTTTCATGGAGAGTCTAATTCTGCATCCTTTTATAAAAGCCTCCTGGTTTTTCAGATGGAGGCAAAAAAGCAAAAACGCCCATGTGTCGAGATTTCAGCGCACGTTTAAAGATCGCCAGGTGGTCTAAATTACTCCGCACAGTCCACTACGGCGCACCTCATACATCTTCGGTGCGTTTTTAAACCCCCACAAATTTTTAAGATTATAAAAGTGTCCCACATTGGGGTAAAATTTGAAAAATAGCTGCATAAATACTACACAGGTAACAAATGGACATGTATGTATTTACTTGAAGGTACAAATAAATGTATAAGAAAACACTGGGAATGTCATCACTGTTTGTGCTATTGCACGTGAACAGCCAGTTACAAGTGACGTTGGCACAGTATACAAGCACCTGATACAGTCATGATTGTGGGAGTACCTTACCGCCGATTTCTATAGTGTTTGGGATTTCTGAGGTGAAGGTTGAGTTCGCAACTACACTGATGGTACAGTTGTTACTTTAGTATTTTTTGCAATCTGAATCCAAATATTTATAAGTACACTGCCAAACCCAAGAAAATTAATCAGTGAGCGGCGGTACGTGTAATCGCACTGCCGAGTGCATCAGAATGCACAAAGCCCCTCTTGGTCGTTAAAACAAGCGAATTCCTCGAGCTCATACTTTGCGATCACAAGAAGAGCATGTTAAAAAAGGAGTCAAGTGAACGAGCAATACAGCATTAATAACTTATGGCTTAGAACACCCTGTTTTTGCTGCTACCTTTATCAACGTGCATCAATGGAGAATCGTGGCACCTCTCATTATTTGGAGTTTTATTTCTTGCATATCAGACCCCACCACGTGATAACTTTTTGGGAATAGATTATGTTCAGCAATATTTGCCGCTCCGGTCGGAGCACACTGTCGCTCTGCAGCTGCAGACAGCGCATGTGGGGGGGGGGGGGGAAGAGAACTGGGGAATAGTGTACGGTTTAAATGCGGCTGTCTCCCTCCCACATATTCTTCTTTTGATCGGTAATTTTACATCACGTTGCGCATTAGCCTCAGTGTTCTCAAAAACCCCCTATTGCGGTTGCCAAGCAGGCTGCATGGAATTGCGGTTGGGTGCGTGTACATATCGAGCTTCACCTTTCCATGTAGCCATACACCACCCTCTATCCACTATGTCCACCCTCCCTGCCACCTCCTCCTGGCCACTTTTGCTGAGGCTTCACTCGCACAGATGGCTCGATGTAAGAGGCTAGAAAAGAACAGACATACCGCAGAGAAGGCAGGGAGTAGGCCACAAATGCCAGTTGCATTAAAAATATAATCGCCCAGGGCTGCACGTATGTACTGTGCCTTAGACCTGAAAAAAATTGGCCGCGTATCTGCTCCTTTCGTTGCAAATACCGTCAAAAGACGATAGTCTTTATCGGATTTTGCGAAGTAAATGCCTCCCTTCGCTTTACCGCTCACCTCTCATGTTGTTCCTCTTGCGTCGCGCTCCTCCCAAGGTAAAGACGCCAAAGGTTTGCTTAAGTCATTTTAAATTTCCCGCGTTCCACTGCTCCAAACCGCCTGTCTCGATGCGAATGCTGCCGTACGGCGAAGACGCGAGTTAATCGAGGCACCCTACTTCAACGTTTATAGAACCGCGTTTCCCTACTCCACGTGCGTTGCAAGCAGAACGTGGAACCTATCTAGTGGAACCTTGCGTAACTGTTGCCGGTTGACTTCTTAAAATGGCGCCAGAAGCTATAGTGGCGCGGGCGACAGCAGCCGACGGCGGAGTGAATTCTTTTTCTGCAGTTGATGAAGTATTTAATTTCGCAAAACTCAAGCATGTTTGAATTTTTATAAAGGAACACTGCAAATATCACTTCTGTATTGATTTGTTGTCTCATATTTGCGTAATGTCTTGTTCTTCTTCAACAATGTTGACAAGTATGAACTTTACACCGGACATAGACGGGTAGATTTAGCTGTGACTATATAAGACTATTGCGCAGGCATTGTTTTGCTTTGGCCGGGTGGCTGAATCGAGTCACAGACAGACAGACGGACAGACAGACATACAGACAGACCAAAATTTCTGGGTTTAAGTAGCCCAAGAAAGACTATCGTCTTTAATACTCTAAATAATTACAGTCTAACCCACTTATAACAATATTGAAGTGCCACCAAAAAGTCATTGTTATAATTGTTATAACAGGGTTGGGTAAAAAGTTACTTTTCTTAGCATTTGGTGGTTTTTACTCAGCATTTAACAGAACATAAATGTAACTGCATGGCTGGCCACCCAGACTAAGCCATGCGAGCGCAAACCCACTCGGCAGAGCCCCCGGGAAAGACCAATGCCTTTCAGATAGGTGGAAGTCTTCGGATTACATCCTTTGCTTTCTTTCTTTAGCGATTCGCAGGTTGCACGTTACTGAAGTGGCATTTTTTTAAAACCTTGATCAGCAGTAGCCTAGAGTATCTGGTTTACCCAACTATAATGACTGCGGCATTATTTTTATCTAGATGGCTTTGGAAAGGTTCCCCTCGCCCCTCTCATTTCCTGGGCCAGGCTGGAAAGATAGAAGATACGACTTCTTGTTTGAAAACGGAATGTAAAGCCAGCTGCGTGAAGTAAAGTTATCACAGAACGCTAGCCACGGCACAATAAAAAAAAAGAAGAAGGAGAAGAAAGGAGTGTGCAAGACTTGAAACCCGAGACCTTAACGTCCAAAACCGGAAGCGTTAGCTGAATACCAAAAGCAGTTTTTTAAGGAGGCATTGTCAAAAGCCAGGACGGTAACGGCGTCCGATCAGAAGTATGTGGCTGTTTTCGGCCCGTCTGAACGGAACTCCACACTCTGCTCACTTTAGTTCTGTCTGGAGGGAACGCTAGACACTTCCTTTAAACAAACGTTTATTTGCGGAAAAGACTAACGAACACAACTTTTCTAATGGTGAACTGATTAAGTATATCTCTTTTAAAAACAATTTGATCATCGAGCCGCAAAGCGATATTGTACTCAGGTTGTAAACTTGGTAGGGGTCAATAATGGTTGAGAAAAATGTGACCGGTATTATAAGGAACTGATAATTAACCATTCTTTGATGGGACACTGAAGTAATTTGTAAACATTGCGAGCTTTTTTGTGCAGATTAAAGCTTGGAGTCCATAGGGCATGTTTCGACCACTCTGGGTGCGTTTACGCGAATTTATTTAGTAGAGAAATCATTTCGAAAGTGCTGCTCTCCTTTCTGCATCCTCCTAGCCGATTTCTTACGACGTTTCCTGTGACGGGCAATGGTCGAAGGATTGGCTTCACTGCGCCGACAGCGCGGCGATCGCCAACAGGCCGAACCGCCGTACCCTACCGCCGGCAGGTCGTCAGGACTCGGGAGTCGATCTCGAAACGTGAGAACTGAGCCCCAACAAAACTTGCGCCCTGATGAATGTCGCTCCATTTTGTTAGAGCGTATTAAGGTTAGTAAAGTACATGAGGTCAAAATAACTTGACGTTTTGACGCTTCGCTGACTTCGCTTCACTGGAGTTGTAAGCTGCATATGCTTGTTCAAAAAAATCGTACGCTTGCAGAACACCGAAGGATAAAGCTTGCCTGAGTTAATGATGAAACAAAATAAGCCGAAGCCGTTATTGTAAAGCGTAAACTAATGTATGAGAAGCACTTTTTTGCGCAGGTAAACTAGCAGACAAGTCCTGCAGCACGACCGCACCTTTTTCGATCACTTTCAAGGCCAAGGGACCAAGTCGCTGGTGATAAGCTGTTCGTGTGGGGCTAGGGGAAAGGCTTGCTGCACAAGCCTTGTCCAAGAAATACTGAGCTACTCAGCTCGGAATATTGCATTCCGATAAATGCGCAGCGCAGGCGTCATAAAGGGTAGTCCTCAGCTTATATACTGTACTATCTTAATACTTCACAAAGCTGTCTTTGTGGTCGACTGGTTTAAGGCAGCAGGTGTGGTGCCGTAACGAATGCAGGTTCGAATCCCGGTAAGCTGTTGTTTTTTTTTAAATAATCTTTGTTACGGTTAGGGAATGTTCTATTTTTTTTAATACTCTAAAAACTTTTACAACTTAGATATGACCCAATCACATTTCATGTCGATTTCGCGTCACTGCCGTAGTTGAGGCCGCCGTAGACAGCGCATGGTACTTTCTTCTTTCCACCTTTACAAATTAAACACTGCTTGAGGGCCTGGATAAACGATCGAAAGTATGTTTATTTGAGCCGGTCTATGCAATACAGACACAAACAGAAATTTGACAAAATCACTTCAGTGTCCCTTTAAGCAAAAAAATGCGGAGTCAAATACCGGGAGGTCTAAAATTTTATATCTGGCAATGAAAGAAAATAAATTGTCTGAGAATTGACTTAGTTATGAGCGCATGTAGCCTAATTGTCAAGCTCGTGTTTAGAACCATGCTTACGCAAGCAGTTTAGCAAGAAAAAAACATTTGGTGCTACGCACGACTGGAAACATTAAATGTAATAATATTATTATTCGGGCCTTCAACAACTGTTAGTTGCCCCGCGATTAGTTACCGGACGCATCTTGATCCTTGAATAACAAAGCAGTCAATTTTCCAGAAATTGGGTCAGTATACGCACACAGACAGCGCTTGAATATATATCCCTGCGCGATGTACGTGTCGCAGACAATACCCGTCTTTCTTTCTTTTTTCCGTCTAACCAAGGCGTTAATTGATGTTTTGGTTAAATGTAGCACATCAGCCTAGCTTGTGTGTCAGATTGACGATCACGAAGGCATCGTCTTGAAGCTTTCCTGCTGGGAGTGGTCTGTGTTACTTTTTGCCGTGCATCGCGCACCAGACTCTCCTGCTAAATTTTTGAGCAACCTTCACGGTCATATTAACACGTTTAACAGCGACAATAAGATCATTAAAGCTGGATATTTTAATCTACCCAGCAATAACTGGAATGATCCCCGTCCTGTATGTGGTTCACGTGCTCAGTACTTATTTGACATTATGCTTAGTCATGAGATGCTACAGATTGTCACTGAACCAACACGAATTGATGTTCATCTTCCGTCTTTGATTTCATTCTTATTGTTCGTTCAATTGAACATTATACTGTATCTGTCGATCCTGGTATGTCTGACCACGAAATGGTGTGTTTTGTAGCGAGAGCTACATTGGCCGTTCTCGCCGTTTCGCTGTGGTCAGTGTCCGTGGTGGCCGCACCGCGAGCTGAGGCCGCACGACGTCAGAGGAGGAGCCGGCGTTGCATCGTATATGTAGAAAAAATAAAAGTAAAACAAAGGAACAAAAAGCAATAAAAAGAAAAAAAGAAATAAGAAAAACAAAACGAAAAAATAAAAAGGATGAAGACTAAAAAAATAAATGCGTTACACTTTAAATAAAAATACATTAACCGCGTACCTCTCGCTACGCACAGCCAGGCATACTGAGTTAAGCCTCAGCCAATTTTTTCATGTGATCTCGGTACTATGCGTCGTTCCTGTTTCTAAAATGCTGTGTGTGAAGGATTTTTCGCGCGCAAGGGACGAAAGTGTGCTTGATTACCTTGACTTATTTCTTAGCGATTTCAATAGTATCGAGGTAACAGATATATAAGGCAAATAAAAAAATGTGTATCATTGTCTGAATAACTTCATTCCCACCACGGTAAAAAAAACTGAAAAATTAACGCCCTGGTTACGCGAAATGTCATACACCTTAAACGGGGGGTTAAACGGATGAGAAGATTTTCACCCCGTGAAGCCGTACAAGTGGACCAAGCTACTCTAAATCACTTAATGCCCTGTATTGCCAGAACCAACCTTTTCAAATATTCTTTCTTCCTCCGTGCGATAACAGACTGGAACAACTTGCTTTTGTCTTCTTTACAGTCTACTGATACCATACATCTTATATAATGATGTTTTCTTGTTAGTGGTTGCTTGATTTCTATACTGAATTGTTTTCATGTCTTGTTCTTTTCGTGTTTGACATTTGTGCCACAATTTGCTACTTAAATTATGTGCTGTTAATTATTGATGTTATACTACGTATTAATTGCCCCTCCTGCTTTGGACCCAACCTAGCTGGGCCTGCAATATATACTAAATAAAAAAATAAATTAAATAAAAATGAATATATAGAACAGGGTACTCGTTCGCCAGACAACGGCTCGCATTCTTCTGATCCCCATCAACCATACGCGAATGACCGCGCCTGCTTTTGGTTCCGAATGGATTAATGCGATCGGGAGCCAGACGTTTTCTTGTCGACTTTTGAACATTAACTGCCATAGGAAAAACGAGTACTCGGCTACGGCATCATAGCCGTTCATCTTTTATACTCCGGCAGGCGAAAAGAGGTTGGCCGCTCGGAAGACGGGTACGTGCTGCTCATCTTTTGATGACCGGCTATCAAAGAAAGAAAGAGTACTCGGCAGCCGCAAGCTTGCCGCACGTCTTGTGATCAATGTTGCGGGAGCAAGCACCGTTCCTCGGCGGCGGGTGACTTACCAGAGAATTTATAAGCAACCCGCGCCGGGGAGAAACCGTGGTTACGGCAAACCAGTGAAAGGCGACCAACATATGAGCATTGGCTGCCGAAAACGTTCCGAGGTGACGGCAGCCGGATTCGTACCGTCCATTTTATTATCAACGGCAGCCAATTCGTTGCCTCTTGCCGAGCATTCCGGAGAACCGCCATAGGTTGGCCGGTCAAGAAACGAACTCTCCGGGCTACCTGGGGAGTTCATTTTGAATTCTGAGTCCATTTTGAGTCTGGGTTCATTTTGAGTTCTGAGTACATTTTGGTTTGAGTCCATTTTGAGTTCTGAGTACATTTTGAGTGTGAGTACATTTTTAGTTTTAGTACCATTGAGTTCTGAGTACATTTTGAGTTCTGTGTACATACGAGTTCTGAGTCCATTTTTAATTTTAGTACATATGGGTAGCCTAGCAGGCAGCTATGGTTGGCTGTCAAGTTTCTTGCGTCGCGGTGGGCTCGGAATTCAGGTTACCTGCGGGTACGGCACCATTCGCGATCCGCATGATCGGTTGGGAGGAAGGGGGTGTCTGATTTTTTTGTTTTGTTTTGTTTCTTGTTGAATTTTTATTGCCCTAAGCACTTGCTGTATACGAAGTTTTCCCGGCTGGGAGCG
>CM023455.1:26063301-26269555 GCA_013339765.2 Haemaphysalis longicornis
TTTTTCTTCTTCTTCTTCTTCTTCTTCTTCTTTTTCTTCTTCTTCTTTTCTTTTTATTCTTCTTCTTTTTCTTCTTCTGTTTCTTTTCTTTTTCCTTTTTCTTTTTCGTTTACTTTTTCCTTTCGTTTTTCTTTTTCTTTTCCGTTTTCTTCTTCTTCTTCTCGGTTGATTCAAATCCATAGAGGCAAATGCCCAATACAGTACGAATCGTCAACGCTTGCATTTGAAATTTAGTTTGCCTGGTTTTAACGAGGAAAGGAGCACTGCGGTATATGGCAACACCACGTTTGTTTTTCCTTCTTGCTGTGATTTCTTGCCCCATCTTTTCTTTCCCCTATGGCGTGTATTTTTAGCGATTCCTGCAGATTGTATTTCGGGAAAAATAAATCATTTTGCGTTTGATGCAAACATTCGTTTCTTGACACGAACATCGTTGGACTAAATTCCAGACTTGGGCCAGGAAGACGTCAGTGTTTGACAGCGAAATGTGCAAATGCTTAGCACTCAAGTAGATTCCCTACAATTTCACCGGGAAGTGGACGCCGCGGTACATGAAATCGATGTCTCGTTACTCTTTCAGTGAAATTAAAAGAGTAACGCGACTAAGAAAGTGAGTAAAAGAGTAACTTGTACCGATGTCTCCTGACTCTTTTACTGCAAGCCGTGCTGACTTACAAGCAATGCTGAGCCGTGGTGCTTGAAAAAGGCTAATGTTATGGCTTGTATGGCTCCAAAAACAAACTATAATTTGTTAAATATCGCTTTAACTGTAATTGACTTTGCTGAATGTACTTTGTTGTTGAAGACTGCCAAGCATATGGTCACCGTTCCAACATGACTTCTTTTTCTACAGTATCACCGGTATTGCCTGGCATCTCGCGATCTGCTCGCACGTTCTTTGGCAGCATCCGCCATTCCTGAAGAAGCTTCGTGGCCGTTGAACTCGTTCGCTGCTTCCTATCTCGTGCTCCTGCAGGCGGGGCTGCCCGGAAACCGTCGACACTCGCGTTCCCACCACCCCGGACAAACGTCGATACTCTTCTTAGGGCCCCTATCATCTCAGACAAGGCACCATGGAGGAATGTAAGTCTTTGCCGTTTCCGACCTTATTTTGCTTTCCCGGAACCTAGTTCCGAATAGTGCGAAGAGCACTTTCTCCCAAACGGGTGTGATACGATTCTCGTTGAGTAAATTGCCAAGCTTTGACTTGGAATACCCATTGCGCTTATGTACGCTGTTGTAGCCACTGTTACGTTGCTTTGTGAGACTAAACATACGCGCACGGTTATTAAGGCTGGAATATGAATTTTTTTTCGCTTCGGTGAGCCTCAAACTTGAAAACAATGGCTTTTTAAGGGCATGAAATATGCAAACTCTCATGCACCCGTCTTCCTAAAGACGA
This sequence comes from Haemaphysalis longicornis, assembly GCA_013339765.2. Classification (NCBI taxonomy): domain Eukaryota; kingdom Metazoa; phylum Arthropoda; class Arachnida; order Ixodida; family Ixodidae; genus Haemaphysalis; species Haemaphysalis longicornis. The sequence continues at coordinate 26,064,704 of CM023455.1, forward strand.
CGATGTTCTAACGCGAAACTTTTTCTTCAGGGATTCGTTGGCTTCCATCTGAGTATCGACTTGACTCGCAGGCGGTGTCTACTTTGAGTCTTTGAGCTTTTACTTTGACCCCCATTGAGTCTGCACTTTGGATAGCAAGGGTTGCCACTTTGAGCCCCTGCGAATTGTTTTGCACGAAGAAAGCGTCGCGTTCAACCAGTGTCCTTCTTGAGTAAACAAAGTTCGAAATTCGAACTGCCTCGATGGGGCTGGAATCGCGAAATCCGGTAGAGGTCCCCTTTATAACTCGCTGGACCAATTTTCGACCTCGACCACGGGAGGCGTTTTATTTGTTCATGCGTCATCACAGTCATCACGTTTCCTCTCATTGTGTAACGTCGGCTTTCCTGCATCGCGTTTTCGATGACGTACATGTCATTAGTGAATGATGGGACACTTCGCCTTAAAATATTATTGAAACGGCTTTTACCAGCCTAACAGGTCAGCCAATCCCATGGCTAGTTTGCGGCCGCTGTAGCGCGAGAACGGTGACCGTTGTAGAATTTGCAGCTATCGCTAGGAGTACCTGAAAGCATCGGTCCCATTCCGGTGCCAGGTGAACCGTGTGAAATAGGCCAACAATTTAAACATACGTCGTTTCTCCCACGCCAAGACATAAGCCGTCCTATCCTTGACCTCCATCGGTGCGCCCGCGTGCTTCATAGCAAAATATGAACTCGGTTTACTTTAGCACAAGGCGTAATGCCAACCTGTGTTTAACGTAGGAAACGCCTGCGAGATATTTCTTTAGCGCAATGCGGCGGTATATGGGCAGTCGTGCTCTACCCTAGCTATATGGAAACAGTTAACTACGGTTAAGCAAACCGCGGTTAGACGAAACCATCGTTTGCTGCGTTACGACAGACGAAACTGCGGTTACCTCGCTAACCATGAGTAACGGAAACTGAGCTTGGTCACCGCCGTTCGGTCAGGCTAACCGCAGTCACCTGTCGTTCAGAAGACACAAAATTATCACCTGGCGTTCGGAGGAGACGAAGGTCCTTAAATAGCGGCAGCCACAAAGTAGCCCCAAGAGGCGCTTGCGTTCTTTACGTCACTCTCACCGTCAGCTTGAATTTCCGTGTGCAGCGGCTGGTTTTCCGATGCACCTGGTAAACTACGACAAAAGCCGTGCGAAATTATTTAATCGTGCGCGTCTTTCACTAAAAGAAATGGATAAAGCGTTTCAAGCACTCGGAAATGATCCGCGCGTACGTCCGGCGTGCCTGCAAACACTCCGGCGCGCCGGACCGCGCGGCACTGGAAGCGGCTCGAACCGGCACAGACCATGGCAGCAGCAGCTTTTCGCCCCTTTTCGAAATCAATCTGATCGCGGAAAAGAACTTCCACGTGCGAGAAAGCGGATGTTAGTATGCGGGAAAATTGTGCAATGTATTGTAACTCGCAGTTGCACAGATAGCGGCGGTCAAAATCCACCGCGATGCTAAGCCTAAAGTTCCCGACACCGAGACGACCCGAGAAAACCAAGCAGGTGGCGAGCTTTTGAACCCACTCTCCTAAAACTTGCCGCGCGATAGTGCGTTCCGTTTGGGTCTGAAGCAACAGTTTTAACGATATTTTGTTTTGTATACACTGATTCTCTTTTGTTTTTTTATCGTGAGGTTAAAAGTTTGTTAATTTATTTTGGGGCGCAGCCATTTGTCACCCGTATCTAGGCTGAGCCGCGTCGCTGTCTTCATGACCGAGCGAACAATGGGAAGACTGACGAGTGAAAGAAAGCAGAGGAGGACAGTCTCTAAATTGGAAAGGGAGGGCGGTTCGCCGCGGCGGTGCTAGCCGGCGCTCTCCGAAAGTTGCAGGTTGGGGAGCGCAGGAGGGAAGCGCCTCTTGCTGTGCCCGCACGAGGCCCTCGACGGTGGAAAGATGGGCGAAAACATGAGGGGGGCGTGCGCGTTTCTATGATGTGCGTTCTCCAAAGGCGCAATTTGCGGTCCCTTCCTGAGCCTCACTTCGCGCCGCCGACGAGAAGGCTCATCATCGCTGCCGTCGAGAGAACCCACGAGTGTGCTGCCTCAGCGCACTCCTTCTACATCCAAATATCGTAGCGCATTTTGATTACGCTCACAACGAATTAACCACTGTCGACACACTGGGAAGTTCCCGTGTAACAGCCGAAACCGCAGTTGGCGATAACCGAGGTTAGTTTACTAACCACAGTAAAACGTAACTGCGATTACTTCCGCCTTGTTACTAGGGTATTATATACAATAAGATAAATTGTATAAATAATATATTTTTAGGCGGGGGTTCTAGACGGAACATTCGGAGTCCTTGCTCAATAGAGCAGTCCCATCAGCAAGGAGTCAAGCAGCCGAAAACGTTAGGCAGCGTAGAGCCTGAACTCAATTTTCACATCTACAAACTCACGCTATGCGCGCTTGTTTTACTCCCGCCTTGTCCAGTATCTCTGATGTTGCATTCTCCCTTCGCGCCGCAAATGTTACGTCGTCTGCAACAGAACTTTGCAAAGCTTGCGGATACTCGCGAAAGGACTAGCGCATTGTCGGCGTCCATCATTGATAATGCGCAACTTATCGAGGGCATTGTCAGAGTTAAAATGCGACGATTCTTCCACCCTTGCGCTAAACGCCTCCTCTGCATTTATCGGCATTTATTGATTGGTTTTAGGGCTTAACGCGCCGACGCAACCCTGTCGTTGAGTCGCGCCGTAGTAGAGGGCTCCGGTATAATTGTGACCACCTGGGGATCTTTTAACGTGCGCAGAGATCTCGTACACACGGGCGTTTTTAGATGCGACGCATCTCTTGCTCTCGGGTATGTCCCTCCATTGTTGTCGTTGTCGGGGCGTATCCGCACGCTCACTGCACATGCGAAACTCTCCTCCGTTTCTTCTCTCCGACAGCTGTGCCCAACACGTCTGCTCCGTCTCATTATCATAAACAACAGCTGCGCGTGTGCGCTTCGTTGCTCTGGGTGTGCGCATGTGTGCGCATGCGCGCGACTCTCCCCCCCGCGGCACCTCTCCTTTCAAAAGCGGGAATATAAGCGGGGGAGCGCAAGGCGCCGGATCAGTCGAGTGCTCGCTCTCGCACTTGACTTGACTTTGCTTGACGATACCTCCATGCAAGATCTGCCGATGAAGACGTGATGGAAGCGACAGTCCCTTCAGCGAGTGGACTGACGCAATCCAATACCAGCGTCAGTCCAAACGCTCCCCCTTGATGCGTCGCATCACATCAGGGTTCCCTCGCGGGAAGGTGGGCGTAATTTTGCTTTTTGCCTCCATGAGAAAAGCGGCCGCCGCAGTAGGGAATTGAACCCGTCACCTCGTGCTCAGCAGCGCAGCGCCTTAGCCACTTAGGCAACGCGGCGGGTATTTATCGGCGGCTTTCTGCAGTACCCATCTACATCCTCTGAACCACCTCTCGTCTTACTGTGCCTGCCGTCTCCATTTAACATTGTGGACGGAGTAATACGTTTCGCTACATCGACTTATGCTCTGCCTACGTCTGAACTGCAGTCCATCTACTCCATTCCTCTCCACCTGCGCTCTTTGTCTCCTTACAGAATCCCCTAAAAATTATTCTCGACCTCACGCTACCTTTTTCCCCGTCTCATTGATTCCGCTTACTCTCCCCACTTCAGCGCTGCCGTCTCCCCAAGTTCTCCACCACTATGTCCCGTTTCACTTCCGCACCTACTGCACTGCTTTCCCCCATCCCTCTCACTATCCCTCTTCCTTTTCCCTTGCTCGCGTTCCTCCTGTATTCCTATTGCAGTTCCCCTCCTATTGCTCTCCCTTCATGTTCTTGTCCTGCTGTTCCTCTCTCCCATCTCCTCTATCTACCTTTTCCCCTCTTCGCGCCCCTATTATGCTTTTCATTTGCCCATGTCCAATCATCTACCATTTAACCACTCCGTTTACAACACAGGGCCGCCCTATAACGCTGCAGTCTGTTTATTCACTTCTGCCCTTACCCACCACGCTCCTTCTCTCCATTATACTCTTCATTATCTCATTCCTCATACCGTGCCCTGCACTCCCATTCAGCATTTTCTATTTGCATTGCAACTGTCCACTGTCCATCACCCCTCCGTCTCAGCCCCTCACATATCGTCTCGAATAGCGCTCCTCCTTCACCACCACACGATTCCCCTTCCAGTAATCACTCTATATGTCCCCATCTCTGTAGTGTTTGCAACCCCCACCGGACCTTTTGTTTCCATTTACTCGCTTTCGCTGACTCATTTTCTCCCCCCCCCCTTGCTCCTCTACACTGCTTTCTCTTTCCTCCCACTCGTCATAGTTTTTAGTGCGCAATAACCAATTACTATACAGGGTGGCCAGTAACATTTCTGGCTTAGTGGACGTAGGCACACAGAAGCACATCAGGATGAACCCATCGACTCATGTGGGATCCTCACCGCTGCCGCCGTGTTTCGGAAGAAGGGACAAACCGAAAACGCCTCGGCGTCGAGATCGGCGCACGTTAACGTTCCTCAGGTGATGGAACTTAATCCGGAGTCCTCAACTGAGGCATGCCTTAATGTCTGCCACCCTGCCCCTTTCTCCTAAACACGCACCTTCCTATCTTTATGGAAAGGTTCACATGTGTAATCTTACTCTACCGACAACGACTGATGATTAGAGTTTAAGGATTGATGCCTTTTAAACGGAATTTGATATCAACAAAGCAGTATAGCGGAATATTTACGCTTCTTTCTTGATGGTCAAAAGGGATATACACAGGTTAGTTGAATTCGAATACGCCGAAAACAGAGTTTTTACGTATTAGACGCTTTCATGTTTTGTAATCTCCTATGATCGTTCCTCCAACCTTTATTTTTATTTTGTACGTTTCGGAATGAAGCTTGCAGGATTTTAAAAGGCACATACATGATCTTTCTGGTCCGTTACAGCCATGATGCAGTCCCGGGATGGAGTCTCAAGCGAGTAAGTGTTTCCAACCTCCTTTGCATGTTGTGACAAAGCACAATTTGTACACCGTATGTTGGGCTAGTTGGTATTGCATTTAAGGGAGAAGAACTCCACGCGAGAGACAAGACAATAAGGAAGGGACCGGATGGTTAGCAGAGTCACAACTAGCTGTATTAAAAAATAAGCATGAATATATACAATCTAGTACACATGCGCACAAAGCAGGCTATTCTTTTTTCCTCTTCTATTTTTTCTTATCAATCCACCACCAAGTTCAAAAACTCAAACTCACTTCCGTACAACATACCAGAAGGTTCGCTCACAGAATTTCTATGGTTTTTACGGAAAAAAAGGCTTCTATCAACACGCGGCCGACTCGTTCGCTGCTTCTGTTCAGCACTTCCGTTTCGCTCAACAGTGGCTGACATGGCTTGTCTTCCCAGGCAATACAGTCAAATCTCGATACAACGAATTTCAAGGGACCGATAAAAATAATTATTCTGAATATTCGTTATACATGAAAAAATAAAAATTGCACGGTTGAAATTGGGAACGTAACGAAAGCATCCTCCTACCTTTACTGGGAACATGTGTAGAATCACGCTAGATTATAACGCGGGTCTGGATGCACGTTTATTTGAAGCAATCGGTGATCTTTGCCTGACGTGTGCCACTGTGCTGCTGCAACAGGACCAATTCGAAGCTGTCCACGTTCATCTGTACTGCCCCGGTGGCATTGGTGCCACCTTCTAAGAAAAAGTGTGCATTTTTGCTACGAATTGCAAAACATCGGCGTTAGACACGGCTTCTTCGCGTTTCCTTGCGGGCCCTGCCTCAGCGTCGTCGTCGTCGTCAGCGTCAGCGTCGTCGACGAACGGTGTTGACGATGCCTTCAGTTGTCACTTCAGCAGACGTGCATGCTTCATCATCGCAGTGCACATAATCTTCAAAGGTGACTGCAGCACCACGGCGAGCATTTCTGCGACTTCATCCCATTCATCGCATTCGTCACTGTCTGGCACCATGTGTTCGGCTTCATGTGGCATGTCACGTAGGACGGCCTTCCTCCAGCAGTTCTCGGTGGTGATCGCTGTCATGCTGCAATCATATCCGCGGTGTGTCGCACATTGCTTGCGGTCGCGACTTCATTCGAAGGTTCATCAGGACTCGCTGAACGACACGCCTCCGGTAATGAGCCTTCACACTGTTTCCGACCCGTTGGTCCAGCGAATCCAGCAAGGGACGTTCAGTTCGGAGGGAAGAACTCCAGCCGAACATTTGTGAGGCGAACGTTAAAGGAACAGAACCGATTTTGTCGCTGTATATGTTCTCTAGCTTACATGAAAGCCAGCGTTTTAAGTAGCCCCCTAGCCACAAGAAATGTATAGACAAATGGACGGAAATAATTTTAATTTGAAAGCATACTTTTAAAATCGGAAGAGGTGGCGGTTCGTAGTGTCGAAACTTGACACTACAATATGTGTCCCGTCACGTGACCTGCAAACCTAGCTGCTACTGTAACAGCTGAAACGCTTATTCACTTATTGAAAACCTTTTAACACAAGTATTTGTATAAGTTTATATTGTATATGTATTGTAAACACTATTTTGAAAATTTTTGAGACACGCCGCCTGCCGCCCCTGTGATCCTCTCAGTGTGCCTTACTAGCCTGCATGCCCAGAATCAACAGCAGCATTCAGTAAACAGACAGAGTGAAGAAGCTTTGACGATTCTGCCTGAGTCAGGGGCGTTTCTTCTGCCGAAGTATTCGATTTCAGCTTTCAAATACGCCAACAAAAGCTTAAAAATAGGACGCGCCCGGGGAGAATAGAACTTCCGACCTCCACAACGTGAAGCCAGATTCTACCTATTGTCTATCCCACCAGATGGCGCCTTCGTGCAAAATACACTGGTGAATAAACAAAGCACATAAAGGAATAAGAAAGCCAGCGATTCGCACTTTTTCAGACGGGGAGAAGTTTTTAATTATCCCTTTTCGTTTCGCATACAGACTAACGTATGTTGCCGCGTTACTGCATTTCGTTGTTGCCAGCATTATTTTTGGGAGGACACATATGGTTCGTAGATCTAAAATTTTTATTTAAAAAGTTCCGGGGAAATTACCAGCAAAACCGTTTCCCGTGGAGGTGCTTTCAGTGATGCCCTTTCATTTGGGATAGAAAATATATACTCGACAAAAATTCGTTGTCTGTCCCATTAACAAGGTGTGCCGAACAGCTGTCCACAATACTGAGGGTGTTTCTGCCCGCCATCCTCAGCTGATGTCAACCTTGAGCACCCATTCGTAAAACAGCTCTCGCGTCATCCACGTGCGTGAATTGGCTCGATAATAGTACGTCAACGAGACCAAATTTTTTCATGCAGCGAGGCTTCTTGCATTTTGCGATGACCAAGGGCGTGAGCTTTTTAGTGCCTGTGGCATTACAGCGCAGCAGTGCAGAAACTCGGACTGTCGACTTCTTGCCGCCTTTGCACCTGTTTCCCTTAAAATGCATGGTCTTGTCAGGAAGACCCCCCAAGAGCAGGCGATGGCGATAGAGCTAATGCGTATTTATTATGTTGATGATGATAGTTGTACACGCCCACCATAGTCGTCGTTCACACCAACTCGTGTAATTTCGTACATTCGGAATTCGTTATTTCGAAGTGTTAGTTTTATATAAGCGTGATAAAATTTGATACGTTATTTTGAAATAATCGGTGTTCTGAAATTCGTAGTAGTGAAATATTTTTACATTCGAAATTATGGGGCATTTGTTATAGAATTTTCAATATGTTCGTTATTCTAAAAAACCGTTAATCGGTGGTTCGCTAATAACGGCATTTCACTGTACATGGTGTAGAAGATGAGACCCAGTTTTGTTTTTCATTCTGAGCTGGTGTTCCCTCAAACGGTCATTGACACAACGGCCAGTATGGCCAACACACACCTTGCCGCATTGGAGCGGTATAGAGTATACAATCCCAGTAGGGCATTGCACAAGCTATGCAGCATGCTTCTTTCGGCATACAGTGGTCTTGTTTTATCCTTTAAGGATCTTGGGGCACAAGCTAGCCAACTTGCGAGGAGCAGAAAACACCACCGCCACTCCCTACCTACTAACTGCCTTCTTCATGTGCGTCGCTCTGTGGACACATGGTAACACCACTGGATTTCGGCGCTTAGGGACGTCACCCTCGCGGGTCCCGCTGCACTTGACCCTTGCAGCAAACGACTCGGCCACCACTATCAAGACCATCAAAAGAAAGCGAGCCGTCATAAACTTAGACAACTGGGCGACGAAATTTTCAAGAATTTTTCGGTGGCACGAATTTATAAGTGCTCCTTGAAAACAGGCCATGTCAACCGCTCTTTTGACAGTCTTTGACTGTGCAGACTCACAGGCCAACAAACGTTTTCGTACCCTTGGAATCCAAACCAACTGACCTGGTCCGATAAAAACGTAAGTTTAATATCTTAAAACTGCAGGCAATCATCATTTAGGATTTCATGGGTTAAGAGAATTCTTTCCCCACTCATCGGAACACATATAAAATCTCGCTAACAAGGACAATAATTGCTAGAAACAACAGGTGAAGGTAACAGTGATGAAGCTTGTTTAAAAAATCAAGAAGTCATCAATATATAAAAACGTCCAGCACTTTCCCTTCCAGGTCATGTTCCAGATATCAATCTATGCTCGCTAAAAACATTTCGCAGAGAAATGGTGCCACGCATGATCCGATACACACACCCTAATGTTGCAAATATAATTTATTCTGAAACGAGACAAACGTAGACTGAAGATAAAATTCCAACAGGGTCATGCAGTTATCTGAGGCCATGCCGAACGAGTTCTGGAACGATATAACATCGCCTTCATCAACGCCCTCTTGAACAGCTATAAACAGATCATGCTCCGGAATAGAAAAAATAGATCCGTGAGATCATCAGAAAAACGATACCAACAGGCGGCCCTTCTCTTATATATGAAACCACATCTAAGGAGTTTTTTTCGCAAACGAATCCTGAAGTTTAAATGCACTAAGGTGCTTCTGCAAAAACAGGCTGAGTTGGTGCTGCCACGTGCCCCTCTCGGTAACAATACATCTAAACGGGCTATCAACCTTCTGTGTTTTTACAGTAAAAAAATGCCTGGCTGTTGCGTTTACACTCGCTAACAGATTGGCCAAGCTTACCAACGACATTTCTTTATACAACTTTACAGCAACAGCATATACCTTGGAGGCGACGATCACCCTGGACGAAACTTGCTCCTTATTTATGGTTTTTTTATATTTTTTATCCATAAAAACCATAAAAATTGTGTGAGTGAACCTTCTGTTATGTTGTACAGAAGTAAGTTTGAATTTTTAAACGGGGCGGTGCACTGAGAAAAAAAAACAAGGAGAAAAAAACTGGCTGCTTTGTGCGCATGTGCAATACATGGTATATATTCAAGGTTCATTTTTCAGTAAAGGTAGTTGGGAGTCTGCACCCGTCGTGTGCCTCCCTTATTGTCTTATCTCTCGACGCGGAGTTTCCACCCTTCAGAGGCAGAACTACTTGTGTCCACGTCCGATGTAGCTGTCTTGCTACAGCTATAGAAACACCCTGGTAAATGTATACAAAAGGCGAGTTGAATATATAGAAAATCTTACTTAAATATGTAGAAAACGGAAACATAAAGGCGAAGAAACATCCCAGTTAAAGTTAGTGAAGACTAGCAGCTCCGCTGTTTCTTCAGTCTTCGCATCTCAATTGCAAAGGTGGTCGAATTGATTTATTCGCAATCGAGTGGTAGTTTTGGTCTGGTGTTAGGCGCCACATGGTTAAGGTTTTATGTAGATGCCGCTGTATTACAAAGAGCCTAGTAGCGCTCCATTTGAATATACTTCTTATAGCGAAGTTTTGGGTCACATGAGTGAGACGATACACAAAAAAACATAACGAGTGTTCTTGTACCGAGATGATGAGCTCCAGCTTCGCGAATGACGAATAGTCTGCGTCAGTACAGTTAGCCAAGATCAGGCGGGAAGTTGTGCTCTCATAGCACACACAGACCATTTATATGGGTTTGTTCATGAGACTGCTATAATAGCAAGGCAGTGAATACACTCACTGCATTCGTTTTTTTTTTTTCGTTCGTCTCGACGTAACCTTGGTGTAGGTAATGTGGTGACGGTGATGGACGCACGTGACAAGAAGAAAAGGTAACATTAGAACAAAGAGCTCATTTAGTTTACTTGGAGCAGCTGAAATGGAAAAAATGAAAGCCGTTCCACTCAATGAGAAAGCCGTCGGAGGTGCAGAGCAGTGATTCGCCAGTAATGGGCTGCAGCGCCGATATGCGGTCACTGCTGCCACCCAATGCATTTAAAATTTCGCGCCTTGTAAGTGCTCGCGCGCCCGCTGCCTAAACTGCGCCAGCGGCAGTTGTGTTCTTTTTGTGCTTGCTTTAATTTCGTATGCTGGAGGTGTTTTCTGTCATTTAAAACGCGTAATTTTTTTCTTGCGCTGTTGGAGCCTTTCTGCGGCACTTCGGTCACGTAATTTTTTTGTTGCGTGGTTGGAGCTTTTCTCCGTCATTTCTAACGCGCCATTTGTTCCTTGTACGGCCGCTTTGTTTCGCTTACTATCGTAAAAACCAATCCAACGAGCGTTCCTAACTAAATGAACGCGGGGGCTGCCGGTTATACCACAGATTTTCCGTAAAATTTACCTGCAGGTTTCTTTGCGCTAAACAACGGGGAGATGTACGACAAACGCCAGCGGGTCACGAGGTTCGAATGGTTATAACCATTTAAACCGCGCAGTTTTTGAAGCCTCAGCGTGATTACCTGACAACGGTACATGATTCTCTACGTGGGTCCATTATTTCGCTGCGCCGCCTGGTTCCGCAGTCGCATTGACCGTTAGCGAGCTACGACAAAAAAGTGAGCCTATAAAATGCTTTGCACTTAATAAATATATACGGAAATACGGAAATAAGACATATTCAGGTACAGGTACCTCAGTCCTCGGTATACGCTGGAACTTAAAATAACTCGTGATCAAACTCTCTAGCTTTGTAGTTCCAGATTGTCTACGGCGCACTTGTTTTTGATAAATACTGTTTTACTGTAGGCTTCCCAAAACGTGCAATATGGAGCTGCAATGCAGCTCGCAATTTGCGTGTCCGATGTCAAAGGGAATTTATTGCTTGTTGAAATAACATGACGTTCCTTTCTATATAATTATCCAGCCGAGTCCACATCGGTTCCGTCCAAGGAAGGAAGTAAGTACAAATTGCTCCCCGCGCAACTACAATGGCGCAAAAATGTGAGGTATTGTACAACAACGAAAACCATGTTGCCAATGTTGAACAACTTTGCACACTTCCAAAGCTCAAAGTATCCTGTCTCCGAGGAAGTTACCATTGAAGATAGGCCGGCGCGCACGCTCCCACGATCATATCTTACCGACAGGGGACCCGTGTTCTCTTGTAAAGATCAAGAGGGATGCCCTATATTAGTGAATATGCGCGTGTGTGCGCTTGTGGAAATGTGAGCGGGTGCGTACATGCGCATGCCACTGAAGCCGCGAGATGTATCATTGCCAGAGCGAGAGAGCTCGGTTGTTTCAGTGGAGATTGAACGAAAGAGATCGGCATTACTACTGCACAGAAACAGAACCTATAAGAGCCAACAGGCACAATGAGAGCACAAATGGGGCTTTCGCTTCCTCCCCGATCTTGCACGTGTAAAGTTCAGGAAAGCCTAGGGGCTGAGTTAGGCGAGTGCGGAGGGGGGGTTGTTAGGAGGCCTTCAGACCCCCCAACCCCCAGTCCGTGTTTTTATAAAAAAAACGCTTCGCCCCCCTCTTGCTTTTCGCACGTTGAGATAATTCATGGCTCTAAAATAAAACTCACTCCTCCCCTCGCGGGAATCCCTGTGTAGATGCGACGCATAGGCGGAGCGGCGAAGGGACCGCGTTTTATAGCGCGCATAACGTTGAGGGGACTGCGTAAGCCGGTCCCAGTCGATGACGACGTTGGCGTACTTGTAAAGCGGCGTGGACTCCAGGTGTTTGAGCCAAGCGTGGATGTTGCTTCTCCGGAGAACGGCACACCGGTTATATGCGCAGCGCGCCCGAAGGAGAGGAAACCGCGGAAGAGAGAGTACTGCACATGCGCCGGCCCCAGCGCGTCTGCCGCGGCTATGACGCAAGCACAATCCAACACAATCCACTTAATCAATCGAGTCCAAGCCAAGCCAATCCAATACAATCCAATCCAATCCAATCTAATCCAAGCCAATCCAATTGAATCCAATCCAATGCCCCTCGCCAGAGAGTGTTCGCTTTCGGAGAGGAGAGGGGGTGAGCGGCGGAGAGCGCAGCTGGCGCGGCGAGGAGAATGGGGGAGGGGCAGACAACGCCGACGACGACGACTACGACGCCGGAGGGACAAGGCGAGGTGAATGAGATGCTCTGCATCTAATAAAAAAAAAGCTTGAGTGGTCAAAATTGCAAGACGTAATACGGCACAGCATTCTGCCATGGCCTTACTGCCCATCTACCAATGCAAATCATTCACTTAATTCATAATTTGCCTTCTTTCGTTTCTTCTTGTAGCTGGTAGTTGACAAATTGCTCTCATCCGAGTTTGCTGTTCCAGTAAGAACTAAATTATTCCGTTCGACTAATTACACGCTGTCGCTATCATCACGCGCGAAGGCGCTTGGAAGAACAGTTCGAGTCCCACGCAAAGGGCAAGATTCCTCTACCAAGTACCAATTTGATGATGATGTAGGAAGCAGGCGTGAAGCGGATGACGGCTTTTTATATTTATTTAGGTCGCGTAGGCCCGGCCAGAACAAGCGGCCACCCAGCTGCTGAGTCGATATTCCATCTGTCTGGAACGTGGCACTGCTGACGCCAACGAGCAAGCACCGCTGATGATGATATGGTGAAAGGATGCGGATGATGATAGTAGCGCTGATGATGACTGATGGTGATTATGTCGCTACAGGGCTCCCCCCCTAGCGGTAGCGCGTTAAGATGACAGATGTAGACATGGTGTGGGCGGGAAACTAAACTATGTACAGGTATGTACAGTACGGCAATTTACAGATGTGGAGCCGAGGACGAGGTTCCGTGTGTGTTTGAAGCCTTGAGTAAGTAGGCGCGAGCCGCGGCCACGGGGTCTGACGAGATGGCGATGCTTGTGACGCGAGCACAATGGCCCTTGGACAGCGGCACGAACCAGCCCCACATTTGACGATTGACGCTCTGACCACGGTTCGGGTGCGTCCTCATTGCGCAGGGCTCGAAGTGTCAGTAACGTTCGACGCCCTCGGATCAGTGCAGCTCCGGTGAGATACTAAACTGGAACGCCTGTGAGGCGCGACAGCTAGTCTTGACCAGCGTGCGGCATTTTTGTTGTACGGAGCAAAACCCACCGACGGCACGTCGGTGGCCGCCGGAGGAGTGCCAGCGATGAAATGGGCTCTGTTGACGTGGGCCTACGACGTCGATGGCGACTTCGGCGCCGAGTTGCAGAAGCAGGCTCCAGTGGCGGTGACATCGGTGAGTTTCAATGCTAGACGGCTGCCGCCAGTTGGTCGGGCTTTCGCTCGTCATCCTACAGGGCATGGGTGACGGGACGCTCTCGGAGCGTTTGATGAGGAGCAGAAGTCGTGGCTGTGTTGTTGGTCTCTGCGAAGGCGGGACGATGTACGTTTTACCCGATTCAGGCTGCGATAGCAGTAGAGGAGGGCGATGCGTCAACGTCGTGGTGGAGTTCACGCGCAGCGCTGGCGTACCGCGCGACAAGGTCCGGAAAGAATGCGTGGTCACGGAGCAAAGGCGCTCACCGGAGCACTCGCCTGAGGTAGTAGAAGAGGAGGAGGGCTGCGTTTGGTTGGCGTCCGTGACGACGTCGGCTGTGAGTCTTGTCGGTGTAAGTGTGGCTGCCATGCTGGAGGTGGAGTTCAGGGGGGCGACACTACCGGCAAGGGACCAGGGCGATGGCGCACAGGGTACAGTGTGCGGCCGTGAAGCGTGAGCGGAGCGTGCGTGCACCCGTCCTGATGCAGACCTAAAGACGTCGTTCCGGGAGGCCGTAGTGCGCGAGCACGGTAGCCCGAAGGTCATCGTAGGGGCTTTCGCTGGGTGGTAGTAGGGCGAGGGCGCAATGCAGCTCGAGCGGAAGCGTTTTCCAAAGGATGGAGTGCTTGAAAGGCTGTATGGTGACGTAGTTTAGCGAGGACGAACCTTGGAGGTTGCGTGGCTCGAACTCCGGAATGGGCGGATCACCCCACGTAGCCATGTCGTTGTGCCGCTGGCCGGGTGACAGGCGTCGAAAGTCCGGGTCACCAATTTCAAGGAAGCAGGCGTGAAGTGGATGACGGCTTTCTACATTATGTAGGTCGCGTAGGCCCGGACAGAGCGAGCGGCAGCCCAGCTGCTGAGTCGATGTTCCGTCTGTCTGGCGCGTGGCACTGCTGACGCCACTGGGCAAGCGCCGCTGATTATGATCGTGGTGAATGGATGAGGATGATGATAGTGGTCTCATGATGACGATGGCGATGATGTTGCTACAATTGCATTATGCAAGATGCTTGATCTGTATAAGAAATTGTGCCTTAAAGGAAAGTAATGCTGTTTGATTCAAGATTCAGTTGCAAAAGCTGGAGCAGACCTCTCACAAAAATTATTAATGCGCGTGTGTATATGTGCGTGGAGAGGCACCTGATAATTTTGTGAGAGGTTTGCCCTGGCTTTATCAAATTAATCTTGAATCAAACCGCATGTGTTTTCTTTAATGCACAGTTTGTTGTAGAGATGAAGCATCTTGCATACTTTGTGTGCACGCAATTTCGAATGCCACTGTTGCACGCCTATCGATTGAATTGTTTTCCGCCCATAAGGTCACCCCCAGACCACCCAATTCGAACCTCGAGAAGGAGGGATTGCCCTACGTGTGGTTAGCTCAATGTTACACTTTGAGTACCGCTGTGCAATACTGCTTCACTCCAACCACGTGCACGTGCTGTGACGGTATTTTAGATGTGTATTGGGACTCACCGGCGTGATGGGGAAAACTGCGCGCCGAAGAGACAAAAACCGAAGAATTTATGCTCGCTGAAACAATGCCCCCTACTGTGCACTTTAATAAACCTGAATGGGAAATTAACGGTAAGGAGACCTGTAAACCCTGTTGCATAATTTTGATATTCCCACAAATGCCCCCATCAAAGTCGTTAGCACAGACAATTCTTGTACAAGCGAAAGCACACTTGCCAGTCTTGCGGAAGTGTCAGAGAAAGTTTTCTCTAACCCGTGTCAACACAAATTATAGACCCAGTGGGAGCTGGATGATAAAAAAATAGTTGTGTTTTATAGCTGGCACTCCTTTGTTCGATACAAATTCAATCAATGTTTTAAAAATTCCGCCAAATACCGCGGCGCGTGAGAAAGCCGATTGAGATGGTAATCTCACTGTAGATTTTCCTCTTTCAGCGGCTGTTGAGTAAGCACAAGTTGAAATTTCATATTTTTTGTGAAAAATACTACTCAACTTTTAAAACAAGTTCTATGAGGGAGAAACATAGCTTCGCTAGAAAGCCTGATATATACGCGCCAATGTGCCATCAGGAGGCCCGTGAATACCTTCATGGCTGTGCGCTCTGTAAGAAACAATCAAATGGGGAATACATTCATTGGGCAATGTGACGTTTTATTCATTTAGCTGGCTTTGGCGATTGGAAATCTGTTTGCGCTTAGCTATGACGCACAGCTGTTCACTTCTAATATCAGGTAAAGAACAAACACGGGCTATACCCCCTGTAACTCGAAAATGTAATACTTAGAGCCAATCCAATTCGCAGTTATTGCAATATATTCGCCCCTACGTGACGATATCAAATGATAGTCGACGGAAATGGCATTGGGCGAGTGATTAAAATCGGGGAAATCATTGGAATTAGCTTCCATACCGAATTTGCCGCCTCCACTCGAGCAGCCGGTCCCTAAACAGGAAATGTAATAAAAGACAAGTGATCGCTTTGCAGGAAAAACTACAAATTTTCCTGAATTTCGTTCGGGCGTTTTCGAATTTCCTTTTTCACCTCTCATCTCACCTTCATTCTCGATGGTCACTATTTGCTCTAGTTTCTCAGCCTTGCCGGCATAACACTCGCACAAAGCGAAGTGAACGTCCTTGCTACAGGAATCCCGAACATGGTTAATTAGAAACAGAAGGCAGCTTTAGTCAATATTTCACTGCTTGTTTTTAAATTCACCGCACAAAAATGTCCCTGGACTTTTTATTTGGTCAAGGCTGAGTACCAGTGAAGCTAGTGACAAAACATAAAGGTGACACAAAATGTAGGCCTACATTTCCCGTCCCTGAACGGTTAAACCAAGACTGTCGAGCAATAGCCCGTCTTCCTGCCGAGAGTGTGCATTGAATGCACATACAATTGCGCCACAACAATTCGAATTACAGGAAGATTTTGAATTACAGGAATAAATTTAATTACAGAAATCCTGTAATTCATACGTGAACTTTCTGTTTTCACCAGCTTTCCACCCTGTCTTTTTTACAAAGGAAAGACGTTGTTCATTATTTAGCTTTTTAGAAATAAGTGTCGCTCCCTGTACCCCATCTGCTGTTACTATGAAACGTTGCTTTTTGTTATTTTTTCTTTCCTTTTTTTGCTGTTGAGAGACTGTGGGAAGCACAACGTCACGAAAATTTCCACGCACAAGTATACTGCCCTCCCTTTCCCTGTTCCCTCGTCCCAACCCACCAGTGTTCTTCACAAAGGGGCACTGTAGCACTCCTTCTGCACCTTCTGCTTCTAGGTTGTAGGCGTACTTCTGGGTTGTATGTTACTCAGATGTAGACTGGTCCTCCAGGTCGAAACGTCCGTAAACCACTGTTTTTGGTTTTAATTTTGAGTCAACCATTTTCTCCAATATTTCTTCTGGCTCCTCGAGAAGTCTTTTTTTATTGGTCATATATGTAGTCTTTTATTTTGCTTCCGAACTGGAACCACCAGGCCCTGTGATCGCTATCGAGGTTTCATAGAGCATGACCAGCGTATGTATTACCTATAAAATGCCACGCACACGCGTGCCGTGGCTCGCGTGTGGGTTCGAATCCGCGTAACCAAGCCGTTTTTTTAAACACGGCTTTGCCTCTCCCAGGTGCCTCCTGGAAGTATCAAATCGACGCTGAGCACTAACCTGGTAAAAAGCGCGAAGAGACTGGGACAGCAGAAAGAGGTCGCACAAAGTACGGGCGAAACACATCAAGAGCCCGCCCAATGCAAGAGTTGCTTCTTGTGTCCTCGTCTTGTCCTAATTCCCGGCGTTTAGCATGTCCACGCCCTACCTTAAACTGCCCATATATCCGCGTTGAATAACTTGGTAGACTATAGCAGTAATAAGGAATAAGCGTACCTCAGGATGAGGAATAAGTAATGAGTAAGAAGCATATAAAAAACGTTCTCTTCAGCTTAGGAACAAAACGCTAGAAAAAGTAGAATACAACTTTTGCAACAGTAGAATACAACTGAAAGATTGCCAGTGCTGACACCAACCACACGAGAGAAATCTGGCGCAGAATAGGTAAGGGCTGGGGAGCACTGCACACGCGCTCCCAAAAGAGAAAATGTAAGCTACCTCTGCCACTCAAAAGAAAAATGTACAAGTGCATAATGCCGGAGCTAAAACATGGCGCCTTAATACGAAACCAGAGAGCAAACTTAGGCCGGTTCAACGTGTCATGGAGCATATATAGTTAGGGGTAACACTTGGGAAGAGGAAACAAGATACGTGGATTAGAGAACAAACCAGAGTAGAAATTACAGTGCAAATGAAGAAAAAGAAATGGACTTGGGCTGGTCATGTAGCGAGACGAAGCTACAACCGATGGATAGTTGGAGTAGCGGAGCAGATACCGAGAAAGGGGTGTAGAAGAAGGAGAAGGTTATTACCCATGGATGGAAGAAATGAGGAAATTCGCGGATAAACTGTGTACTCAAGCAGCGCAGAAAAGGGGCGGTTGGAGGTCCATGGGAGAGGGCTTCGTCCTGCAGTGGAATGGAGTAGGCTTGTAATCACGATGTTAATGCGGTGGTGGGGATGATGATGATGATCGTGAGCAGGGATATAGGCCAAAATTTTGCATTTAAATAAATCTGCATTCGCAGTGCGAGCAAGAAGACTTGGATCTTCGGTCTAGTGTTCTTCCTGCTCATTGGGGGAGCTGTGGCCGGGTTTGTGGTGATGGGAGGCCTCGGTAAGTAATCCTACCATCGCGCCCTTGTGAAGCAGCAGAAATATTTCGTTTTTTTAGATGTATGGTCAAGCCCGATGCTTCCGGTACGATGCATAAGGCTTCTTAAGCGTGTTGATTTGCTTACCGGCGTTCCTATACTGGACCAGAGATAGCAAACCGCCTTAAAATACAAAAATAATGCGTAGAAGTGAGCGAGAAAAGGTATTTCAGTCAACCGAATCACTGGTTTTCACAAATAAAGTTTGCCACTGCTCGTGCTCGAACTCAGGTGGTTGACGCTAAGACCTGTGGTTCTACCCAGTGAGCTACTGAGGCGGTACTTAAGGGGTTCTTTGAGAAGTGCCTGAAATTATAGGACGAGTCCTGAAGCTAATCGAGAGATAGTGCTGTGTAACTGCAGAAATTCGCGGGCCTGCACACACAAGGAACAGAATTTCGCGGAGCTGAACGGCATCAACAGTGTCGGTTACTAGGACACTGCCTTTTAAACCGCTGCGAGGTGACCCTCCTGTGTGTAATTCTACGCGCTTGACCCGTGATGAATGAGATAAACCAGGGCAAATTTTTTAACATCAGAGCTGTTGTACAAGCCGTATATTCGGTGTTGCAGAAAAAAAAAACATACCAAGAACATACGGAGTACTTGTGAGGGTGTGCCTCGCGACGACCACCGAGCATTCCCGACAAGCGCACTGGCTTTAGCAATAAAAGAAAGTCGAACGCTGTAGTCAAGCGATACCGCACATGCAGGGCTTAGCATTAGGAACACGAAAATATCGATACTTATGACAATGACTACCACTGGCAGAGTGCAAACCAACACCGGAACGTATAAATCAACGATTTCAAACTTGTGCGAATGCGTCGTGATGTTTACCTCACTGCTCACGTATAAAGAAATCAGGCAGCTTCGCAATGGTAGAATCAATGTCGCTCAATGGTCAATAGGTCGCTCAATGGCATTGAGCGACTTAGTACAAACGTGGCCAGTTAAACTGGAGGAAGTCTACAATGCCAAGATTGACTTTGCATCCACCATTCGCCGCAAAAAAAAACTACGACCATTTCGATGCATATAACGGTGTAGCAGCGCAATTATGCCAATAAACAATGATATTGAAACCGAACTATGGGTCAGGCAATGCTCACTTACAACAGCTTCGCCATTGTAGTCTTGCGCGTGAATACAAGCTTACCTGATTTTTTTATATCTCAGAGAAGAAAAAAGACGTTGAAAGCCAAACAGTCATTCAAGTGTCGTAAAAGAGATTTTATAACAGCCTATCAAGCTGGAGTGAAAGCAACAACAAGAAACGATTGTGCCATAGTATACGATACGCTGTCTGCTGAAATATTGCAACATGACGGGGTAAAAATTATGCGATGCACAACTTTATTCTATAGAGGACGGTTTCTTATGAACATTATTTCTGTGTGGCGCAAATCAGCGGCGTCTCATTCTGAGATGCTGTGCTTGATAAATTTCTTGTTTGTATTTTTTATCAGGAGCTTCTGGAAATGGTAAGCTATAAACTTCCATACATACTAGTCGGGTACCAATGCCATTGTGAAGAAGCCTGCCATGGCGGGGGGGGGGGGGGGTAAACTTCATCAGATTGTTTTTTTTTGTTTCCCTCGCCGTCTTCGTTTTCTTCAAGTGATCCTTCCATACCTGATGGGTGTGGAAGCCTTGATTTTGTGTTGCAAGAACTCTCTAAGTCTAGGCTTCTGGTTTCTCAATAATTAATTGGATATAAAGCCTCAGGATAATAATTTTATCCTGCTAGACTGCCCCTACCCCGTTACTGTAGGAAATATGTTTCGTGAGAAATATTGTGTGTGCTCGGGTATCTTGCTTGGGAATCTTGCAGTGATAATTGTGAAAGACTCACCACCAACATCTGCACTGAATGCGATAGGCAGGGATGATGACAAGGGCGCTTTGCCTTTACAATCCCTAAAATCTAACTCTCGAGCTCTGAAGTGTTCATGCGACGTCACATTTTCTACTACTTCTTCTGGTATTTCTTGTTCAGGTTTTTTTTATAATCGTGAAACAGGATGTGCCACTTCAGCGCACAAGGAAGACGTCCTGTGTAAATTATTTGAACTGCTCCCCCTCCGGAGGCAATGCGCATGCTCGGTTGTTTTGGATAAGAATCCTAATTTTCTTCCAACACTCTGCTGGACTTAAACCTAAAATTTACCTAGGTGAAACTGGTTCTGGTGCAATGTTCTCACTGAAAAATGACAGCATCTCCACTCCGTTGATGATGGGGAGGGTGCGGAGTACTGGGACTCGAAATGATATCCAAGTTGCGCCCCGAGTGACATTCGATTTGCGGCCCGGCCGTCATTCGATTTCAGCCAGTGCGTTACACCTTGATTATTCACAAATTGAAACCGCAACTAACGGCTCAAACCGTAATTTCGCTTAATTTTCGCTTGCTGGTGGCGTGCGCACGGATGGATGCGGACGGACATTAGGAAGTCCTAAGGTACTCCTTACCGTTACAGGCAAGGGAGTTAGCCTTGAAACAATAACTGTCGCATATGCCTAAATCCGGAAATTATTGACCACATTTTTCTGGACTCCTCAGACGTGAGATTTCACTGGGACATCTTACAGCGTATTGTTAAAAAAGACCTGCCAATTAAACCCTTTCGGGATCCGTCTTCTGTCTGTGTGTTATACAGGAGGCGTGCCATTGGACATGTTTATATTGATCAGCATGCACAGCTTGTGGCGCACAACGATGGCTGACAGGCATGCCGATTCCAATGCGCGGCCCACCAGAGAGTATTTTATGGAAAGTATGGTCAACATACGTGAGGTATACAGAGTGCTAAGCGAACCAGCTGAATGGTTACCAATGCTAGGAGCACCTTGTTCAGCTGGAGAGAATTTTAAAGTTGTATTGTCGCAAAGGTGGCCAATGTTATGCAAATATCTGTAAGCTGCTGTTTCGCTTTGAGACCAACCGTAATTAAGAAACAAAATTTTGGTACCCCAATGGGCACGACGACTGACACTATGTCTTGTCTACCAGACGCAGCTTCGAATCCTGCCGTTGCCTGTGTGATGTTTTGTAAAAGTAAAGCTATGCGCACGGACGCGGACAGACATCGTGCGGGCCTAAGCTACTCCGCACCTAAAATGGCCGTGCGCCTTCTCACATAGCTTCTAATGTCGTCAAGAGATGATAGGTTTCTTTATCTCCGCCACCTAAATGTTCTGTTCTCTTTCGCGCCCACGTCGCGCGCTCTTTGCATCATGTTTTGCGCTTCCCACGGTAAACACCGTGGTGGTTTCCTCCAGTCAATTTTGCCCCGTCCAAGCGCTCACGCAATCTACTGCCACTTTCATTACTTGCGAACTTTCAGCACTGCCGCGAGGGATCGCTGCCAGCACTTTTTTATCTTGAGTCAAAATTTTTTTAAATTTTGCTCTCTAATTGAAAAACTAAGCACCCGTGTTCTTCTTTATTTATACAAGAATTAGAATATATATGTACATATATATATATATATATATATATATATGTGAAAAAAAAGGGGGACACATGTCGAAAAAGGAATGGTTTTAACGTTTCGGCCGGAGGACTGGCCTTCGTCAGAATCGTTCTGACGAAGGCCGGTCGAAACGTTAAAACCATTCCTTTTTTCGACGTGTGTCCCCCTTTTTTTCATATGTTTGACCGGTGTCCAAGAAACTGTTTCTTGCAACTATATATATATATATATATATATATATATATATATATATATATATATATATATATATATATATATATGTATATATATATTGTCGTACGTCAAGGCCATACGATATTTTCGGTGCAACAAAGTTGACCAGTATGAATATTGCCAGGAGATTTTGTAGTTTAGGAATGCTTTGCCCATTTCAACCGCTCATTCAAGGGTTTGTAGCGGCATAACCATCATCCCCACAGCAGCTTCCATAATCAACATCGCCTACGCTTCATCATCATCATCTACCGCGGATGCTTGCGTGAGCGTTCCGAGCCACGTACAGCGAATAAAAAATCATGTTCCGGCTGCGGCAAGGTGTCTGGTACCGTCCCGCTCGCCTGATCGGCGCTCCACAGGTTCATTCAACTTTCATTTGGGTGGCTGAAGTGAGGGACACATAGAGATACAGACAAAAAAAATTCACGTTTCAGTAGACCAATAAACACAAGGGTCTTGAAAAAGAATGCAAAGGCAATTAGGAAAAAAAAAACGCTAGTATTTTCCAGTTGTTGTGTACGTCTTCGTAATCGCGCTGTTTTTATTCCGGAAGTGTACTTCCCTAGGGCACCTTTCCATGCTCACTGCAAGGTATGACGTGTGGTGGTAGCCGCTTTTAAAAACTATTTTTGTTACTCTTTTGTTTCTTGCTAGAACTGAAGGGCAGTACTTGCGATGGGATGGAGAAGAATGGAATGAAATGATGGAATAATCTGCCATCTAATATCGCTTCAAAAAGACAACACGATATTGCAGGACCTAATTAACGAGCTAACCAAACACTTTCGTCTCCTTTTTAGGTTTTTCTTTGCCATCCTTCAAAACATGCACTGAACATTTTTGTTTTTGCTCTGTATTTCTTTTTGTTTTTGTTGTGCTGACAGGTTTTACATCGTGTCGTGTTTGAATTTGAACCATCTGTATTATATTCCGGTCTTTTTTGTTACTATGATGTTTTGATTATTGCGTTATCACTTTTTTCAAGTTTACGATGTGTATTCATTTGTGCTTATATTTTTTTTCCTTTTGCTGCGTTAATACAATAAGTGTGCTATGTAACCCCCCTATGTAATACCCCCTCACGGGACACTTTAGGGTTATTGTGAATAAATAAATAAATAAATAAATAATTAAATAAATAAACACTCTATATTACTACCGTTTCTATGTTTAAAACGTTGTGCAGAAGCCTCTTTATTAGTTCAATTAGGAATCATTGCACAGGATACACTTATCGGGAGCGCGGGACGATTCGCAGTACGTCTTCGCAGTCATTACACTTCGGACACCTCATAGCTTTTATTGGGTGATTATTAGGAGGAACTACGGACTGTTTCGATTGTTCAAACTAAAAGTAAGCCTACGAAATAACGGCGCTATCACTACTAGGGCGTTACGTAAGCACAGAAAAAATGCCTGCCTTTGGATAACGTGCAAAGGGCAAACGAAGATTTTGAGCGAGTTTTTAGATTATCCGTAGTGCTTAGAGCTGCATTTTCGTACTCTAGTAGGTCGTTGACACTTCATCTAACGACTTGACACTGCGAATGACCATGTGGTGAAAGGCTTTCATGTGTAGAGAATGCAGCTCCGCAGAGACGGCTGACTTTTTTTAAAAGTAGCGATTTTGACACCTTTCTTGTTCTGCTCCTCACATAATGCAGATTCGAGTGATGGTGACGAGGACTCTGAAGGTGGCTCTGGTGATGGGGGCGGTGGCCCGGGTTCACCTACTAGCGGTGGAGGTGAGTCAACAATACCGATTATGAACACGGGTGTTTTCAGACGAGAATAATTCGATGATGGCCAGCACCCAAGATGGCCAGCCGATGATGGCCACCCAAGAAAGTAGCGTAGTGCTGTTTCTCTTAGAAAATCGCAATCCTACTGAAAATGAAGTGTTTCAAAACATAGCACAAACGCACGCTCAATTCTACGCTTTCCTATCTCAATATTCTTGAAAGGCACTGGTAGAGGAAGAAACGAGTCAAAATAAGCATATGACTGCCGCTCCTAAGGAGAAGGTTAAGAATTTACCTTTGAGGAATTGGATGACCACGGAATCCCAATTTCACGCGTTGTAACGTTCGAAGCGTTATGACAGTTTGAAATTCTTACTTACACGTGTGCGCCATAGTATAGAGAAAAACGCCGGAATGTGTGCACACGCCTTTAGGACTTTTGAGCAACTGAGAAGGTAAAGGCAAATATTTGTCCTCAGAAGCGGATAGCTTTTGAGAATGCACGCTGCTCTGCCACTCAGCTTTTTTCTTGCTCGTTACGGAGGATGGGAACGACTTAAAAATTGCTGTAGTTTAGATTTATTCCACCGTAGTTGATAGCGCAAGGTTTACTGCCTTAGGCCCACTGTCGAGGTGTGTTCAAGGTGCGCTTTCAGCAGTGATATACAAACATGTCTAGAATGACTGCACTGCTTATTCATCATTCTTTCGCCTGCGTTGTTCATGCCTCGCCGCTTTGCGAGCTGGCACAGCTGGATGTTCTTATTCTTCCATCACACACGGCTCTCCGTCACATTTGGCCTCCTGGACTCCCTTTGAGGCGCGCGCTTATCGCCGTGGTGGCGGTGTCATCGGCTTCCTCCGTGAGGTGGTGACATGGGTTCCGCTCACGTCTCCGTTCCCTCCTCGCCTCTCTCTCCCCGCCATCGGGCCGCTGCTCCGTGCCGGAAGTTCCGCGAGGTGGCGACACGGGTCGCGCTCACGGCTACGTTCCCTCCTCACCTCTCTCTCGGCATAAGGCTTGCAAGCTAGGCTAGATGGAAAGGCAGTTCTTGGATAAAACCAGCGCGAATTCAAAAGAGACAGGAAGTGGAACACAAATTGTATCAACGTGGTTTGAGAGAGCACGGATTGCCAATAAAGGGACCCCCATCATGCCATCATTTTTCACGTTGTACTAAGTGCAGGTGATGTGAACGTAATTTTTCTTTCTCTGACATTTTATTTAGGCCCCGTAAACCAACGCCATGCTAAATTATAGAAGTGTTCTCGATTAGGTTTTAGACCAGCGGTTGTACTTATGTTCCACTTCCTATGTCTTTGTTCAGGTTCGGGCTGGTTTCATCCAAGAATAAGCCTATCTCTCGTCTGCCGCCTATCTCTGCCCGCCATCCTGCCGCTGCACCATGCTGGGCGCTTGCGGAAGAGGGTGTGGTTTGACCTCTAGCTCTCAAGGTCAAAACTGGTCAGCCCGCGAAGACTGTACTAGGAAGCGTACCGCAGCTCCTAATTACAAAAAGTAGCATTACATATATGTCCTAATTACATATAGTAACCTTATGTATTGGTCTTAAATACATATAGTAATGTCACACATGTGCTGGTTATCCCCGTTTATTGAGAAGATGAACCTGATGGTGCGTCATAGGATCCTCGCTTTCGTCAGCACAAGTACTTGTTTGAAGACACGTAGCCATAGCTGCCTAAAACGAAGCCAGCCTCATCAAACAGCATACACGAGATTCGAAAAAAAGCTTGGGTAATCGCTTAACTCAGGGTTTAGGTACCCTTGATGCCATGCTTACATTAAGAGTATATTGATGAGCAAAACAGACTCACTGTAACTATACTGTTAAGGTTTCAGAAACGAACTTTTCAGTCGTGTTTAACATAGAGCCCACTGTGTGGATTGATGTCTAGAGACTGAAAACATGTAAGGTACAATGTTTTATAAAGGCGTTACTGCGTTTTGCGGCCTCCCACGTAACGCTATCCAATCCCACTAAAAATGAACGTTTCTTCTTTCGCTAGTATAATTTGCTGAGGATGAATTTGTATGTACGTCAACAAATGATTTTGAAGCAGTTTTTTGTCATGTTCTATTCTATTCTTTTTCTCTATATTAGACTAAGTTCACCTTAGGACGGAGAAAAACAACGAGTCTTTCCACCTTCGAAAGAGTGAACTAAAGCAAAGCAGGTGGTCTGATTGGAATCCTAATGTTGATGTTTAGACATAATGTGGGATCTTTTTATTAAATTAAATGAACAGCAGCCCAACCGATACACCATACCCTGATTTATTTATTTATTTATTTATTTATTTATTTATTTATTTATTTATTTATTTATTTATTTATTTATTGCCGGCTTTAACCAACCGACGCGACGCAGGCGATTACGCGCGCCATAGTGGAGGGCTCCGGATTAATTTTGACCACCTGGGGATCTTTAACGTGCACCGAAATCTCGTACACACGGGAGGTTTTGCTGTGTGTGTCCACCAGAAAAGCGGATGCCGCTGCCGGGAATGGAACCCGCGACCTCGTTCTTAGCCGCGCAACGCCTTAGCCACTGAGCCACCGCGGTAAGTTCTACACCACAAGGTGAAGACACACACAATTAATGGGTGGATGACAATAGTTTTTATTATAGCCAGCTGTGCCATTCGAGACACCGACTCTAGTGCGACGCACAGGAGGCCACCGAAGAGCGCGCGGCATAGTGGATTGTCAGGAGGAGAAAGACGCCTCGTGGGGTGAGGAGTACACGTTATTTGGGCGAGAGGAACAAACGCTGCATAAGAGATAAGCATGGGGCTGTACCCAAACTTCTTTCATAAATTGCTATGCATCACTGTTCGACATAATTAGTGTAAAAACGACCTTACAAAGCCTAAGCTTACACCAATTCGTTTAAAGTTGGCCTCATCTCGAAATATAAATGCATTGCTTGAACGAATTTTTTTAGCAGTATAAGCCGTCCTATGTATTAAGAGCAAGTCTTTAAGACCGATTTTACGGCAAAACACTATACCTCTCACCGGCCCACTACTTCGCATCACCTCGCCCACTACAACAGATGTGCGAAAGTTGCTTCGCAACGTATAAGCGTCCCATTCCGAGAACAGGTGATTCGAGACCGAATAAATGGAAATAATTCAATGGTTTCTGACATTCATTTATTATCGGCCCTTTCTTATTAATTCCTAAAACCATGGGTCAAACCTGCGCAATTTGTTTGTTGTGACAGGCCAGGTTTTCGCGAAGGAGGAGAAAACCACAACGACGACTGTTAAACCCCGTCTACCGGGTCTATCTTTCTGCGTCATCGGTCTCCAGCTCATGTCCAACTCGTCGATACTGGGCGGCTACTGCGACTACGTTATCTACCCCGACGTGGTCATTCTTAATGGAGCAGCAATGGCCACGCACGGGATCGCGTCCTGGGATATCTTTCGCGAGGTAAGCGTTGGCAAGCACAGATCGCTGCAGTAAAACAGGCCTCCGTTCTAGCACGTTTGTATTTTAAGGCGATTGCTTTGGGTATCTCACCAAACGCGAAAAGTAGCCTGAGGAATCGCCACTGCAGGCGTGAACACTAATGGGGCCTACATTGCGCGCTGCTAAAAACAGGAATTAGTAAAGCGGTTCCACTAAATGCGAAAGCTGTCAAGTAGAGAGCAGTGATACGAAATGGACTCGTGGCACCCTCTTTTGAATAGTTCAAGTGTAAACGAAGCGCCGTTGAAGTTGAATAAGTTATGTGTAAGTTGATACTAAAAGTAGGCAGAGATGGCGCTGCAGCCCCTACAATGGCCTATAAATGAACAGTGGATTGAGGTTTCATTGAGTTGCGTAACTAATGCGTTAATTCATTTTTTCCCTGTTTTATAAAACTGTCTTTATTTGCAGCCCAGAAACTGCAGCCTCCGCAGAAATAGGGCAGCGCAAATAACAGCAACCAAGACTTCGCAAATGAGTAACATGTGCCGGGTTGGTGCACTGGGACTGACATCGGCTTCCTAACGCGGGGAAGCGAGGTTCTATGCCTATTGTGGGAAACGGTGATCTTTTGGGAGCTCCTGTTTGGGTACGTGACGCCGCGTTACTGTAACGGTGGCTAGATACCGTGATCTTGGACGAGCTACGATGACAAGTAGGGCCCTTAGTGCTCCGCACTTAATACATCGGATTGGTTTGAGATTGCGACTCGGTTCGGCGGCGCAGCAGCACCTGTCTCGTCTACTCGGTTCTCCGTCCGTGTTTTAAACAAAAGCTTTTTACCTCTACCCCCCAAGGGTACTTTCACGACCGTTGGTGCCAACAGAAAACTCTCGCGAACAAACAAAAGAATTTACTGGCACCGCCAGGTATCGAACCTGGAACTAATAGCGTAACGATGCGAGAGCCCAATGTCTTCAGATTTAGGTACGAGCCAACGAGGTGACGGGGAAAACAGGATGTGGATTCACCAAGCACATTCTACGGCTTTACTTCCTGCATTCTTGCTTAATACCACGTGATAGCGTCACGCGACCTCAAACGCCACTGTGAGCTCCGTCCACAGCACGTCAGCGGCCCTGTGCGAGCCTTTCGCGTGTGCTAGGAGCTACAAGAATTAGAGGAAGCTCACACAAACTCATCACATCTCACTCCTAGCACGTCAGTGTGCTAAAGCCTGTGGCGTCTAGTGTTCACGTAAAAAATAACAGGTCCTTGTCGCCAGCCCTCACGCCAGACGACACATCAAGGAACACATTGAAATACTCCTGGATGGCCAAGCCATCACTCCAAACCCGAGCATCATGATCCTGGGTCTACATCTCCAGGTCAACACCGAGAGTGACGTATGCTTGAAGCTCCTCAAACACGACATCAATAAAATCATCCACATGATCAGGCGAGTTGCCACCAAGAAGCTAGGCCTCAAGGAATGCGATACCTTTCGAATAATTCAAGCGTTTTTTCGTGTCAAGAATCGCTTACTTCAACCCCCTGTCTTCTTCTCGGCAAGGAGGACATAAAGATGGTTTATATAATGATTTGAAAGGCGGTTTAGCAGGCCATTGGTCTTCCCCTGAGTGCATCCACTGAGAGGCTGCTTCGCACGGGGCTCCACAACACGGTGCAAGTGCTCATAGAGGGCTCTCTTTGAAACCAGAAGCTCCAAATGAGCAGCACTGCGGTGGGTCGCCGCATCTTTCACCCGACTGGCTGGGCAGCTGTCAGGTTCGGGGGACAATAATATTTACAAAAAAAGAAGTTTTGAGATGACGCTAGGTTTTATAATACCCGAAACTCAAACAAATACACACCACAGGCAGAGATAAACTAAAAAAAATAACAGGGAACTGTGAAAATGCGGTATATAAAACGGTAATTGGTTCAAACAAACCGGCAACAAACAGAGTCCGGGAATGAAGGGCGAGGACAAAGTACGGTAAAGGGACGTCCACATTTTGTGTTCACAGCTGTAACGGAGTTGCCCTACCTCACGTCACAGAGACGCAGTCGTGGTGTGTTGCGGTGTTAGAAGGTCCGGGTAGTGTGTCGTGGGGGTGCAGCGCCCTCCGAGCTCCCGTTCCACACTCATGGCGAACGCAGCTCTCTGGACGCGCCACTGTCTTTCACCAATGCCCCGTGAGACGATTTCCTTGCGAAGACCGAATGGAGGTTGCAGTCCTGAGAACCTCTTGGGGTACGGCAAGGGTCCCGTCACCCGGCCACCCCGCATCCAGGTCACGCTCCTCACTTCTCACTGTCTGTTCTATCTCGGTTTTCTCCTCTGGATCCCCTCTCCCAGCGGCCGCTGTCGCTGCAAGCTCCTCATTGGCCGGTAGCCGGCAGGAGCTCGTGCCGTGGACGCGAGCACTCGGCGCCATAGCAGGGGTAAATGAACTTGGCGGAGCATCTCGCGCGTGTCGTCTGCTGTGTAGTTTCTTTTCTTTGTTTTCTTGCAACGGCGCTTCGTTCATGTCTTTGCGATTTCTTCGCGTGACACATCCCTCAAATTCAGCATTTTTCACTAAAATTGTTCCGACTCCACACACAGTTCAACATCGCTTCACAAAAATGTTTCAGTCCACCGGTAGGAGAGCGCACTCACACTTCATGAATATAACAGTTCCGGAAACATGCTTAAACAACAGCATGAAGAGAGCACGTGGTTCATCAAGGAGCCGAAAAGAACTCATTGCCTATATTTACAACAGCATGCGCTAACTGAAAAAACATGGACAGGAAAGAATCTAAAAGACAGGCTGGCGCAGTTTGTCACGTTTTTTACAGTGACTACGGTGCCAGACCCTGCCTCTTCTATACACGCTACTGGCATGGTGGTGATGGGGTTCCTTACCACTCTTACAAGCTGAAAACTTATATATGCATTCAAGGGAAGTGCGTAAGCGCGGTGAGGGCGAGCGTTTATTTCCTCTGGCCGATTCTTTGCGTTAACAGCTGAGTTTTGTCTTGGTTCTTTTTCCTGCTTGACTGGTTTTTCTCTTGGTTCCATTGTCTTGCCACTTAGGCCGGCCGAAGCATCTTCTTCGGTGCTTACGCGGCCCCTGTTTTCTGCTAGACACATGGACAGTCTGGATTGAAATATGGAGTGGTGGAAAGTCCCTATCTCTGATACGGACATCTTCTGGTAGGGACCTGCGCTTTTCAGACGGCATGTCCTGCAAACACGGTTTGTGGTCTAATTAACCTCAGAAAACCCAGAAAGAGTAGAGTGCAATGCCGCCATTACAGGACTAAGTGACGTTACTTTATCACGTGATGGAAGCGCTGCCTGATGTTTCACAGTTCCATCAAGTTCCCTCTGTTTATTGGCATCTCGTGCAACTTCAAGAAGGGGCGAAAGTTGATGTGAACCAGAGTGCGGTAGTCAGAAAGCTTGTACTTGATACACGCTTTTCCTGACATCCTTAGATTGACGTGCCGCATTTCGCGTCGCTTCAAGTTCCGCGAGCTGAAGCCCTAGCTGCAACGTTTCTTTTTCAGTTCTTTGACGCACTCGCACGTGCTCATCACGCTCCTTCTGTTTTACGGCAATCTCGTTTTTTATCTCGGCTAGCTCCTTGGCCACCTCGAGATCTAGAGTTTTCCTCCTCGCGGCGGAGCTCTTGTTCGTCGCGCACCCGCTGTTCCGGCGCTTCACCGCTCAAGCCTAAACGCTTCCCTAGTTCTTGCAACTCCGCTGTGTCCATTAGGAATATCTTTCGGGGTATATCAAATTAACTAGCTTCGTCGTGTCGTGGACGGCAATTATTGTCAGGTTCGGGGACAATAATAACGAGAAGAATAAACTTTGGAAACGAGACTATAATACTAGAAACCCACAAAAATGCAACGGGCAGAGACTGGGAACTAACAGTGGGAATTAACGCAGTGAAGAGGTAGAGACAACGGTAACAATAGTTCAAATCAAAGGGAAGCAGTCCAAGACGAGGAGTGAAGGAAAAGGAGACACAGTACGTGGTTTTAGCTTGAGGGCATCGGCACATCCGGTCCTTGGGTCACACGTCTGGCAGCTCGGATGTCAAGCCACGTAGTCCGTGGTAGTGCACCGCGCTTGAGCTCCCGTCACCGTCGTGGGGAACGGAGCTCCCTGGAAGTGACTGTCTTTTACCGATGCCAAGAGAAGCTACTTCCTTGCGAAGGAGATGCCTTGGGGGTTGCGCCTGTGGAGGACCTCTTGGGGCGCTGCCGACCGCCGCGCATCGCGGTCACGCTCCACACTTCACAGTCTCTGTTCTCCCTCGGTGTTCTTCGGGGGATAGCTTCTGCCGCTGGCGCCTTGCGATTGGCCGGCCCGGGAGTGCGTTGTAGTGGACCCCGCAAGACTACGATGATGATGGAGCCCTCGGGGTGTTTGGAACGTACCCCGTATAGCGCGCGCCGTTGTAGTTTTCATTTTTCACTTCACTTTGTGACAGCAGCTAAGAATATCACCCCGGTTGATGCACTCCCGCACTCTTGGCGACAAGAAATAAAGATGCTCCCTTTGCTTAGAAATATGAACCTCTCACACGACGAGGGTCGCCAAGAAGCACTGGCTTCATCTCTCAACAACACCCTCGGTGGGGATCATGCAGTTATCTACACTGACGCCTGTTAACATTGAGGGCAGTACTACGCCATCATAGTGGCTACCTCAAGAACCAACGTCCTTGCGTGTGCCTCACTCAAGACCCAAGACGTGATGGCAGCAGACGAGGCAGCCATCGCCTTGGCTCTCAGTGAAGCATGGGTTCGGAAGGTACTAACCGATTTCCAATAAGACTAACGGAATAACCCGTCGGGTTGGGTTTCCGGACGTGCCTTGGATGTGCTAAAAGCCCACCTCCCAAACGGTTCCATTCAGCTCATCTGGACACCCGCTCACGCTTCCAATGAAGGAAGCAAATACGCCCACCAACAAGCCTGTACTTTGACCCCCCCGTGCTATGGAGCTGCACGAGGACAGTCAGCCGCTTGTCTCTTTCAGGGACATAACCCAGCAATATCGCCCTCAGAGAGAGACCCTACCTTCGCCTTACCCTGACTTTTCCAGAGAAAAACAAACTACCCTACGGCACATGCAATCCGGCTCCTTCATATATCATTAGACCAGCGCTGATACTTGACACTAAGTGACGTGTTATGCGCCTGGTCTGATTCTCGACGACCATCCCAAGCAATAAATACTCTCTTGATTTTCTTGCGTAGTACGTAACGTGATCGGAGTCTCTAAGAAGGGTTTACGTAGTATGCGCATCATGGTGATCACACTTATCATCGTCATCACATTCATTCAATTTTTTTTCATCAGGTGTAGCAAAATAGGCACCTTTGCCTGTCTAAACTTACAGTTCCATTAGGAAAATTTTCTTTCTCTCTCCTGCTGTGTGCTTGTTCTGCCGTTTTGTATGTTTCAGCGCTGCCTTGTTTTCGCAAATTCTCCTTGACTGACACATCTAAATCCTTCCGGTGCTTGTACAGCAGCTATCTGCGGAACGAGACTATTCCTGTCGACAAACTGGTGAACGACTCCCTAAAGGAGTTCCATCTTGTGCTACGGGCACCCCATTACCCTATGATTTTCTAACCGCAAATGTTTCTAAAGATATTGCGATGCAGTGGAAGAAAGGAAGGCATTGGTAAAGCAGAACGGAGACATATTCATGGGGACGCACACATTCGTGATAGCCACCTGAGAATGTATTACAGTTTTGAAGCAATCATGCAGCAATTTACAATATATACAGCTTACATTTAACAGAATTATAGCTTAGAATCTCCAGATGGTGTCGTTTAAGAAACTCTTCTAGGCAGCCAACCACATTCCCAGATACGACTTTTTTTCTTACGCTGCATTTGATGGGACAGAAGTACGGCGCTGGTATTAAACATGCCCACTGTAGTATACGGAAGAGACACTTTAGTGCGCAGTACTACATGTGGAGATTTAGGTTAATGGTAACGCACGGACCTTTATCGCCGAATCGCTCAAATGGCAACCTACTGAGGGGCAAACTGTTTGACAGTAGCTGAGCTCTTTACGTACTTAATATTGCATAGTTGAACACAAATCACTACACGGCTTGTGCACATATCGCAGGCTGCAACTGCTGAAAAAAAAGAATTCAGGCCAATCCACCATGTGAATGTGGTTGGAAAGCATAGCTGTAAATGGCACCCACAACGATTACCCAAGAGGCGTCTGCTAAATGCTTTCAGGTCACTCTACAAATCGTGAAACCAGAGAGAAGTAAAAGACACTTAACCACACCCGTTTTTACTTGAAAAATGTATTCGTAATAAGTATTAAATCAATGCATGCACGGTGGTCGGTTGAGGTGCATTGGTGTAGCACATGAGTGGTAACTTTTTTTAAAAATTTAAAGGAAACTCAAACGCGGTGTTAGACGATCTCACTTCTCCGTTTCTGCCACCGCGGTCGCAGACGACGAGATCGGTGGCATAGAAAGAAGGAGGAGCAGTATGAGGGGGACGAAATACTTCTCAGATTTCTGAACGGCCCAGAGTACGGCCCAGGGGAGTGTTTTTTTCTCCACAGTGCGCACTGCCTGTCTACCAGCTGAAGCTGGTTAGGCGGAGAGGGGCTGGGTAGCGGCATTTCCCATTGCTTTAGTTGGGTAGTTGACGGAAAGAGAGGAGGGTGCTCACTGCTAAAGTCGCAGGCCTTGCGTATGTGGCGGAGGGTGCCTACTTCTGAGCAAAATTTACATTCAGCGTCGTAGCGATTCGGGTGCATTAGGGGAAGACACGTCGGGTGGGAAAGGAGCTGGAGTGTATGAGCCGTAGGGTAGTTTGTTGTTCTCTGTAAAGGTCAGGGTAAGGCGAAGGCAGGGCCTGTCTCTGAAGGCGATAATGCTCGGTTATGTCCCTGAACCTGACGAGCGGGTGACTGTCCTGGTGCAGCTCTATAGCCGCGGAGGGGGGGGGGTTAAATTGCAGGCTTGTTGGTGGTCCTGTTCGGGGCCCTCCATTGAAGCGTGAGCGTCTGTCCAGATGAGCTGAAATTAACCGTTTGGAGAGTGTTTTTCTAGCACACGCAGTGCAGGTCGGGACACGTAACCCGACTAGTAATTTTGGTTGACTTTGGGAAGCGGCGACTACCTTCCGAACCCCTGGTTCAGTGAGTGCCAAGGCGATAGCTGCCTCTTCTGCTGCTGTCATGTCTTGGGTCTTGACTAAGGCGCACGCAAGGAGGTTAGTTCAGGGGGTAGCCACGATGATGGCGTACTGCTGCTCTCGATTTTGGGAGGCGTCTGAGTAGACGACTTCATGATCGCTTCCGAGGATGGGGTTGAGGTCTTGAGCCCGTCATTGTCGTCTACCCCCGTCGTGTGAGGGGTTCATGTTTTTAAGCAAAGGGAGAATCTTCAGTTCTTGTCGCAAAGAGTCAGGGAGTACATCAAGCGGAGTTACATTCTGTGCTAGCCATAAATGAGTATTTGAATGTGTTCCTCGGTGTGTCGTTCGGTGTTGAGGGCGGACGACAAGGAGCTGTGATTTCTGGCGTGAACACTGAAGGCCACATGCTTTAGGACGTTGGCGTACTAGAAGTGAGATGACATGCGTTGGTGTGAGCGTCCTAGATCTCTTGTAATTTCTAGCACACCCGCAAGGCGCGCGCAGGGCCGCTATATGTGCCGTGGGCGGAGCGCACAGCGGTGCGAGAGGTCGCGTGACGCTATCACGTGGCATTCAGCGAGAATGCAGGGGGTAAACCCGTATGTGCGTTCGGTGAGTACCCCACCTGCCTTCCCCATCTCCGCTTGGGCTCGTAGATAAATCGGTAAGACAACGGGCTCTCACTTTGGTACTCTATCATTACCAGATTTTATTCCTGGCGGCGCCAGGAAATTCTTTTATTCGTTCGCGGTAGTTTTTTGTTGACACAAACGGTCGCGAAAGAACCCTTGGTGGATAGAGGTAAAAAGCTTTGCTTTAAAAAGTGGGCTGCTCACCACCTATTATAACGAAACAGGGCGCTTGCGCCGACATTAAGGAAACTAGAATGCAGTAAATGATTAGCGAAGCACACGCATGGGCACTCAGCTATCTTTTCTGAATGCCGTTGCCAGGAAAATATCGCGCCGATGCTTTCACGCACCACTCGCTTGGTCCGTTTTATATTGTGGCCGCCCTTACTTCTACTCTTCTATTAAACAGGCACCTACAAGCGGCTTATCGTCTTCTAAAAGCATGAATAGCAACGTGAGTGCCTGTTATTAGAAATTCCGCCCTTCCGCTACAGCAAAGCATGTACTAGCAATTCAAGGGACTAGGCACTCCAGTTACTGTTTTGGATAATTCCCTCGAACAAAGCGAATGCCCAGCTCCAATAATTACTCCTACTGGATGGTCATGCGTGCTTTATCGCTGTAAGCAATATTCCTACATGGCGTATTATCTTTGTGTGTCCATCTGAAGTCTCTAGCTGTCATTAGCGCTCATATTGAGGCTATGACATGGTTGCCTGATGAATTCGCAAGCATCTCATTCTGTCCGAAAAAACAATACAGCCGAATACGCCTTCTTGCGAGTGTGCCGATGCGACGACGCTGCAGCAGAGGGCGCAGGAAGCGTCTTCCACCTATATGTATGGCATTGTCCCCGATGCATCTTGGGATTGAATCCCGCCCTCCGTCGGCTCTCTTGGTGCGTGGCGGGGAAAACGAAAATTGCTCCGCGACGCTGCGCCGCGGTTCGATGTCATATGGTACCCACCAGTCTGGTTTATCGAGTATGCTACTAGTCCAAGCGGAACTGCATCGTAACAAAATAAATTCACCTGAGCCGAAACCGTAACCGAGCCAGTATTTTATTTGGTTCGGCAGACCAGGTCCCAGGGTTTCTAAACAGAGCATGCGCGCTTACAGGCGTAAAGATGATGCCACGATGCGTTGAAGGCGAGGATATCAGGCTCGAAAGGAGCGGATTAGTAGCTCTGATTTTTAGTGGAGCGCGTACAGGCAAAAAGTGACTATAAAGATGGGCATAATAGAAACCCGCCACTGTTTGTAGACCATGTGGTATTTTTTAGCTCGCACCAAAACACCGACACACGGAATATTTTTTTATCTTGATTTGACAAATTCATCTAGCAATCGAACTCCTGGCAGCATGTTCTGCAGCGTACCGCCTTACCCGCTGAACTCTGACCGCGTGCGAGAGGCACTGCACAGAAGGTACGATAAAACAAGTAGCGGATCACAGGCAGATCTGGGAATTGGCATAGCGGAAAGCTTTCAATGACATTAATTCTGTCAATAATATCAGTGCACTGAACTGCACAATGAAGTTCAAATAGCACCGTTGGGAATGATGTTATTGACATAGCGGCGAAACTCGGTTGTGAAAAAATGGCTGTGGCATTTTAGTTTCGCTTGTCGCTTCCGGGTTTTGTGCTTACCACGCTTGTAGTCGTTCATTGCCACCACACGTTGTCACCTTGACATAGACTTGAAGCGAGCATACCTGGCATACATTTGTGCGACATTTCAGTGCCAGAAAATCGTTCATGTTCCGTTTTACCGTTATTTCAGGCGTAAAGGTCTTGTGCGCGGCGATACATTTTTGGGGCACTTTTTTTTACATATCATCATATAAACCTTTTGCATTCTTTGGCAGCACACTCGTCGCACGTCGGCTCCAAGCCCGAGGCAAAGCAGAAACTGGAGAAGGCTGCGCCGCTGTGCGCTTACAGTGATTTACAACAGCCGACATTATATCCAGCGGTTGTATGGAATGTCCTAAAATGCTCCTCTAGTTACTTCAGCGGGGGCGAGCAGAATCCGCCAGCCACCGAGTAGCGTATTCAGCCAGGACACAGTAGCATCAGCAGCTACTGCACCTTGAAAATCCGCTAACGAGAAAATGAAGCTTCGCTTTCAAATTGAAGAATCTCCAATCAGTCATTGGTAATCAGTGATGGCGGAAGCGTTTTTATCGAACTATCAAAAATTATGTTAGAAATATGTGCACCGCCAAGTTGCTTTAAGGGATAACGTTGTAGCGTGTTTCTTTGGGCCTGTGCATGGCTTTACCACGCCGTAGGGTGCCACTTGTTTGACACTGCTTTTACGCTAGCTTTAGCTTCTTCGCTCGCCCTACTCCGGGTTCCCCATTCTGCGTCTCCACGGCTACTCTGTGGCTTTTCTTCCAAGCAGAAGTCACTTGTCGTTTGGTTAATCCAAATAAAACATTGTCTACTCGCGCAGCAATTCGTATGGTTTATTCACCTGGAACTATGCATAGTGCTACACATAACTTTGTAACACTCGTGCTCATGAAAATTTAGCCCATCTTCACTGACTGCACGTCGCGAACGCTGATGTTAGCAGTGAAGCTGCCAGCAATTCTCTAATCTCAAGGCTAAGCTCCATAGAACTTCATAAAGCCAAAGGGCGAATCCTGTTCGCGCGAACTGATTTTGTATTCTGTCCCACTGCCCGCGCCATTTACTCGAGCGTTCACTTTTGAACATGAAAAACTGCCAGACGTGAGTGCCGCGAGCGATTCTTGTCATTTTACGGCGTATTTTTATATGATATCACACAAATCACACAGGCACATATTTCTAATAGCACCGCTTCTTAAGATTGAGCTTGGCCCGGCAACCAAAGAAACACAAAGAAAATAGCAGTGGCTTAGATTGGCTACGCCAGGATATACTAGCGTGAGCTAAGGTTCAGCTGGTTATTCTTAGCTTTACTGGGCGTCTAGGATTAGCGGGATTATCATGCTTACTACTGCTTCAATGACATACACACACACAGACGGTATACGCACTATGTGGACATTTACCCAGCGGTTCCGGCGTGGCGTCACCAACCGCCCCAGGGCTAAGCTGGTTCCACAGGTGCGCGCCGGTGTTGCTGCGACAGAGGAGCCACAGGTTGCACACCCGGCCACCCCTCGCATAATCATCAAGTTGGCCGGGCCGCCACGTGTGGAACGGAGGTCGGCGAAGACGCTAGGCGCGTGGGATGTGTGAGCGACGCCGGGCAGCGAGCAACTTTCTGTGCGCGGTGTGAGGTTATTGCTCCTCGCAAAAGCGCAGCACGGCTCTCCAGGAGTCACGCGAAACTGCTCGAACTCGGGCAGTGTAGCTCATGCTACAAAATTGGCCGTGTATCAGCTACTTTAGTTGCAAATGTCCACGAAACACCATCGCCTTTCGTCGACATTTGCAACTACATAGCTACCTTCACTTTCCCGCTCACCCCGTCTGCTATTCCTCTCCCGTCGTGCTCCTCCCAATATAAAGTCGTTGGAGTTTGGTGAAGTTCATTTATATTTACCGCGTTCGATTATTCCAGACGGGGTGCCTTGATGCCA
This sequence comes from Haemaphysalis longicornis, assembly GCA_013339765.2. Taxonomy (NCBI): domain Eukaryota; kingdom Metazoa; phylum Arthropoda; class Arachnida; order Ixodida; family Ixodidae; genus Haemaphysalis; species Haemaphysalis longicornis. The sequence continues at coordinate 26,103,303 of CM023455.1, forward strand.
GCGCCACCACACGACGGAGAAGCGCGTGAATCGAGGCGCGCATCTTCAACATTTATAGAACCACTGTAGCCCTTCTCCAACTGCGTTTAAAGGGGAACGTGGAACTTATCTAGTAGAGCCTCCTGTAACTGCTGCAGTTGATTTCTTAATATGCCCGCATAAGTTTTAGTGGCGCAGGCGTCAGCAGACGATGGAGTAAAGTTTTTGCGGAAGATGTAGTTTTTTTACTTGGTATCCCAAAATGCAAGCATCCATGCATTTTTAAAAGAATTCTAAGATATCACTTACGTATTGATTTTCTGGCTCACATTTGCGTAAAGGTTTGTTCTTGTTCAACAATATTGACAAGTATGAACATTGCCAACGGACGTAGACGTTGAAACTTGGCTTTGTTTATATGAACCAACTGTTCAACTTCTGTTTAGTGTGGCCATGTGGGTTAACCGAGTTACAGACAGACACAGACAGACACAGACCGACAAACACAGAGACATACAGACAGACAGACAGACAGACAAGCAGGCAAGCAGGTAGGCAGGCAGGTAGGGAGGGAGACAGACAGACATACAGCAGAGAGACAGACAGACAGACAGACAGACAGACAGACAGACAGACAGACAGACAGAGCAAAATTTTTGCGTTTATGTAGCACCTGAAAGGCTATCGTCTTTAAAAACGCTGCGCCGCCCGTAAAAGGTGCACCCATAGGTAATATAAAGACAGAATCCGGCTTTCGCGCCTGCTCCAGTCAGCCCAAATGGCACATGCATTCGCGCACCCCTTATTGTACCATTCTAATGCTAATAGTTGTTCTGGGCCAACAAAACACCGAACACTTGGCACTGCTTGCACTAATGGTGCAATGCTAGTTTTAACAGCGGAGCCTGGTTCGACCTGGCTTCTTCCCCCCTTTGATTCCCTGTCAGTGTGGGAGACCGACCGGAATGGTCTTGAAAAATCCGGATAAACTTGCTCTCACCACCCAAAACGTAGCTAAGCCTATAGCAAGAACATCGTGAAACCCCACAAAACTTAGCACAGCCTAATAAAACCTAGCAAAACCGTAAACACGGAAGAAGCCAGGTCGACTCTCAGCTCCACTGTTTGCCCAGCCTTGGCCCACCACTGCATTCTGCCCGATTGTTTTAATGAACATAGCAATCCAAATATCACGTATTGATACATTGCATCGCTACGCCTAGTGTTTTCTTTTTGCTCAACAACGTTCACAAGTGTAAACATTTCCACCAAATATATTAGTTTAGAAAAGCTTTGCCCTATGTAAGCGTCTCGTTTAATCGCTTTCTTTCTTCATGCGTGCGTGGTTCCTGCTGTCCTCCTCGCCAGTCAATGCGCTCTCCAAGTGGCTGCTTTCATGTTACCACGCATTGTCCTATAAACAATGCGAGTGGGAACAGCTTCGCCGTTGAAACGATCCTGTATGCCTCACCCTGCAGGCAATCCAATTAGATGAAGACCTGGTTGCTGGTGTGAGCTTCTCCGTGGCGCACGCTAGCGAGCCGGGGAGCACCGTGGACGCGCTTAAGAGCTCGGAAAATGCCGTCAAGGAGTTGATGAAGTTCAAGATCTACGCCTTTGGTTTCCTGGACGTTCAGTACTCTTTGGGCTTCGATCTGAAACTGCTTGCACAGCCTTACAAGGTAATACCGTTTGATGGTCGGGGGGTCTATAGCAGAATGCGGGAGAAAAAAAAATATTGCACTATTGGATATTTAGGAGAGGGGTGGAAACTGGGGACGAAGGCCCCGGTAAGTTAACCGGACTAAGCCACGATGTTCTCTTGCTCCTTGGAAACCGAGCATCTCAACTCCCTCTCCCAGTGTTCACCGTCTCGATATGTGGAAGGAACGTATTTCCCATTCTAAGAGGTGGTGATCAATGGTTTAGATGGCTTCACAAGCATGACAGCGGGTTGATGAGTACAGAGAGGGGTACATGACGTGCAGGCCAAAGAGGCAAGAAGGGTGTACAGGCGGATGCAAAATAAAATGGAATAAGAATGTGGTGGGCGTAAATTATCGGCACGATACCTACAGGGCCGGCGCCTGCTATCGAGAAAGCTGAGAGCGCATGCGGGTCCCTCCCTATTCATTCACTGCAAGCCAATTTTCTAGTTTTCGGTGGCAGCGCACGGGGCTGGCTCTGTAGCATCCGCCGTGGTCCCTCGCAACTCACGCCAACAGCTCCAAATCCTGCCCTAGCTGCACGTGGCGTCTGAAAAAAGTTGCATTAATCTTCATGGCAGCGAGTGGCGAGGGGAAAAAGGAAGTTACTGTCATCGCAGGCGCAGCTGAAGCAATTTTTTCGGCCTTGCTGGGCCGAACTGCCGCGCGCCGGCACAACATTCGCGCCTGCCGCTACCTCATTGGCCCCTCGGGAATGTCACCACGCGTGAAAGTTGGGCAGGCGGCCGCCGATGCCTCGCAATTGCCACCGCCAGTCGTTTGGTATGTGTGTGCAGTAACGTGTTTAATATTTGAACGAAAAAAAATGCTGGTAATATTGTGTTTTTTATGTCAAACTGTTGTCTTTCTGGCGGTTTAATTGCATCAGTAGAAAAACATTCCTTTCGCTTTTTTATTCAGAATTCATGAGGACGTATGATTCGAAGGCATGAAAACACATGCCTATACCCATATAGTGCATATACATTTTATGCACACAGTATTGCACTCTAAGCAAGAATATGACTTATGCAAATTTAGGCATACAATATTGCACAATAGGAAAACAAAACGTGCTACAAACTCAGTGAGGAACACAATAATTTATTGCGAAAGGAGAACTTCGGAAGGTCTAGTCGCTGCAGCTTTTTTTTCACGCTCACCTCGACGGCAGGAGGAAAGAACTTGAAAGTTATGCTCAGTGTATACTTATTGCTTGGACACGCCTCGATACAGGAATGTTCCTTAGACATTCACATCGGTTTCAGTTCAGAGACAATAATCGGGAACCTAAAATTTAAAGAAAAGGGTGCACAAGTATGCCTATGGAGCAGTTTACGCAAACTCTGAAAGAAAGCGTTGATTGGACCATTACCCTCCATACACTTCCGAGAAATCATATGTTCACACCAACAAAATGCTGCGCAAATAAGGTCCGCAACACAACTCCCGCACTATTGTCCACTCATTGCTGGATTCTATCTATGTACAATAATATAGCGCAACAACGTCGTATTTTCGCACAACACAAGTCAAATCTGAAGTCTTTTTCTTTTATAGCGCGTGAACAGTCTGCTCACTGAGGGGGGGGAGGGGCGGGAGAGGGGTGAGACGGAAAATGACGCGCAGAAAAAAAAGCGTTCCTGTATTGTAGGCCGCATCCAGAAAGCTCATTACTTGCAGATATTGGCTAGGTTGCCACAAGCTACCTTCTAACTCGTGTCTGGACAACGCCTCTATCTCATCCTGTCCGATACAGCACCAGGGTTCTCAACTATGGAACCGCAAATAAACTCGTGATCAGACGACAATGCGTGGACGCTCGGGTTAGATTAAATAGCAAAACCAGCACTACAATAGCCAGCACTGCTACTTCATTTTAACGAGCGAAACGATTGCAATTGCGGCTGCAGACGACGCATGCATTTCTAGTTAGCCTTCCACTGCTCCCTGGGCAAATCGACTGGCATTGAACACCACGGTATCGCGTCCCATTTTTCGGAGAACTGAAGCAACGCTAGGCCGCAGTTTCGCCGTAAATATATATTTTGGAGCAAGATGGCGCTGGAAAAATTGGTTGCGGCGCAGCACCTCCACGCCACCAATCGCAGTGGTAGTAGGTACGCAGTGAATAACAAGAAGCGCGTCCAGTTGAACTTGCCTTCTTTGTGAGCACGTGCATTTCGTGCTTTGGAGATGTAGAGGAGAGAGAGAGAGAGAAACAACATCTTTATTGGCCTGCGTTCAAGCCCCCGTTGTAGGGGCAAACCTACTGCCTATTACCTCGCACCCCTCCTCGCGGGAGATTGAGGCGTCGGTTTCGGCCGCTGGCTTTCGATGGCCGCAAGCGCAAGCTGGACAGCCATCTTCTGTAACCCACAGTCCGCACTCATGATCGCTCACTCAATGCGCGGTGGAAGCACCTTCACTTCGTCCGTATTAGTAGTCTCTTGCCTTGGTTGTTGTCCGCAACCCCACAGCATGTGCTGCATGGTGGCCCTCTCACCCCCGCACAACACACACGCGTCCGATTGGTAGAGTTCGGGGACACACGTGCTTAGCGAACACCGGTGTCCAGATTGCCCGCACCTGTAGCTGTCGCACGATCACTGCCTCTCTGCGGATGAGATTACGGTGCGGTGGCGGGTAGACCCTGCGGCCTTCCCTGTACCATTCGAGCACCTCCCTGTAGGTGGTGATTGGAACCGCCGTTTCATCTTCTTGGTCTTCTTCTTCCCCTACACCCTCGTCCTCCCCTTCGCCTCCCGCAGTCCTCGGAGGCGAGCCTGGTGCCGCGCTGCCGTGTCTGGTCAGCACGCGCGCAGCTCGGTCCGCCTTCTCGTTGCGGTTGGCTCCGGTTCCCACCGGCCCCCCGTGCGCCGGAAACCACTTGATGGTCACCGGCATTGTTCTCCGCGGCAGGGCCCCGCACACCCTGAGCGCGCACGGTCCCACCCTGTTCGTGGCATAGTTGAGCACCGCCTCTCGCGAATCGCTCAGGACGGTGGCACACCTTGGGTTTGTGAGGGCCAGCGCAATGGCCAGCTCCTCGGATTGCTTCGGGTCCTGGGCCCGTACGCTGCCCGCCGTGTACAGCTCCCCGAAGGTCGCCGCGACCACGGCCACAGCTTACGTGCCCTTGCGGTGCGGCTAGGTGGCCGCGTCCACGTAGAACGCGTCCGTGTCGGCCGCGTGCACGGCAGTGAGCGCCTTCGCCCTGGCAAGGCGGCGCTCCCCGTTGAGTTCTGGATCCATGTGCCGGGGTATCGGCGGGACGTGCATGAGGCCGAAAAGCCCACTCGGCAGCGACCGTCCGGACGACGACCGCAGCGGCGATGGCAGCCCCGTCGGCCCCCTGCCCCCGCCCCCACCGCCTTCCCCCCGCAGCAGCCCTACTAGGTTGGGAATTGCTCTGCCTGTTCTGGTCGTTTCTAGGCGCGCAAGCTGCGATACGCGCTGCGCCTCTGCGACCTCACATAGAGTGTTATGTATCCCTAATTCTAGGAGCCGGGTCGTGCTCGTGTGAGTATAGAGGCCTAACGCCGACTTGTATGCCTTGCGTAACAGAGCGTCCAGCATCCCGCTCTCCGTCGCCGACCAGTCGTGGAAGGCCGCCACGTATGCCACATGGCTGACCGCGAAGGCTTGTATCAGCCGCAGGAGGTTGCTTTCGCGCATGCCCCCGTGCCGCGTGGCCACATTCTTGATCAGCCCCACTGCCGTCATGATCTTCACCTCCAGTCTCTTTATGGTTTGACCATTGTGCCCGAGAGCGTCCACGTGCAGTCCGAGGACTCGCAGCGTCTTCACCCGCGGGATGATTGTTCCGTCCTTGGTGTGTAGATTAATGTCGGGCCCCATCTCCGTCGTCTTCCTCTTCTTCTTGGGTGGTATCACCAGCAGCTCGGAGGTTCTCGGAGAGCACGTCAGCCCCGTGTACAGCAGGTGTTCTTCGACCGCATCGATGGCTTCTTGCAGGGACGCCTCGATCTCGCCGTCACTGCCGCCGGACACCCAGAGCGTGATGTCGTCTGCATATATGGTGTGTCCGAATCTCGGGATGTTCTGCAAGCGCTCGGCAACCCCTATCATGACGATGTTAAACAGCGTCGGCGAGATCACAGCGCCCTGCGGCGTACCCGTGCTCCCCAGCTTCTTCTTCGGGAGATCTAGGTCACCGGCCACGATCGTAGCGGTACGGTCCGACAAGAAGTCTCGCACGTAGGCGAACGTGCGCTCACCCATGTTCAGGCGCGATACTTGCCGGAGGACGGCTGAGTGACGAACGTTGTCGAACGCCCCCTTCAGGTCGAGTCCGGGTATCGCTCGGTTGTCCAGGGAGTTGCTCGGCCTGTCGAGGTCTTCGTGCTTGATCAGCAACATCGCATCCTGGGTGCTGAGTTTGGTTCGGAACCCCAGCATGGTGTCGGGGTAGAGTCCCTCCTCTTCTAGGTAAGCTTGCCACCGATTCAGGAGGACGTGCTCCAGCACCTTCCCCACGCAGGACGTCAGGGAGATGGGCCGCAGGTTCTCTATGCTCGGTGCTTTGCCCGGCTTTGGAATTAAGGACCGTTCTGGCCTCCTTCCAGCCGGCGGGGAGCTTGCCCTCCCGCCAGCATCTGTTGAAATAACCGGTGAGCGCGGTTATGGCCGCGTCACGTAGGTTGCGCAGCGCCTTGTTTGACACTCCGTCCGGCCCCGGAGCCGACTTGCAATTGATGGTTTGGATCACCGCTCTGACCTCCCACTCCTCGATGTCCGCATCGAGCTCGGCGTTGGCTGCGCCGGTGTAGCTCGGGAGGGGGGGTCTGCGGCGTGGCCGGCAGATATTTGTCGTTTATGCACCGGCGGATCTCGTCTTCCCCGAGTTCCTCCTTGGCCCTGTGTAACGTTCACGCCAGGATGTGATGTTGCGTACCCTTTGTCTTGTCTTCGTCGAGCAGGTGACGGAGCAAGTGCCAGGTTCTGCTCTTGTGGAATTGGCCGTCCGCTTCTTGACAGACCGCCTGCCACTCCTGTCGGCAGATCACCTCGCTGGCTTTGCGAAAGGCGATGCGCTTGCGGAGCCTTCGGTTATGTCTTTGTCGCTTCCACCGGGCTCTCAGCGAGTTTCTCGCCTCCAGCAAGTGCGCTAGGCGGCTGTCTACTTGCCGCGTCCCTTCGTCCGTTTCGACTTCGGTCGTGGCTGCCTTGGTCGCCGCGTTGACGCTGCGCGACCACTCGCCGATGTCCTCGATTTGCCCTGTCAGGGCACCCAGCTCCTGCCTGTACTTGTTACAATCCGTTGTCGCGTGCTTGCGGGGAGACGGGATCCATCCGCGCAGCGGCACCACGATCTCGAGGATGCAGTGATCGCTGCCCAGAGTTTCGCCCGTGTTCCGCCAGCTGACTCCGGTGGTAGCGTTGCAGAAAGCCAGGTCGGGATTGGTATCCCTCTTCGTTGACGTGCCGTGTCTCGTATGGACTGCCGGGTAGTTGAGTAGGTGATATTCTGCCTCCAGGGTCTTTTAGTGGAGGCTCTGGCCCTTGGTAGTTGTCCTCGGGAAGCCCCACGCCGTGTGCGGCACGTTAAAGTCGCCACACACCAGCACGGTGTTGTTACCCGCCAGCTGCATGGTCTTGTGTATGAGGGTTCTGAACTTTTGTTAAACTTGCTTTGGATTGCTGTAGATATTTACAATGTAGGTGCTTTCCTTCTTCTTACGGCCCGTTACCACCTCGATGGCGAGGTGCTCCATGGCGGTATTCCGGAGTAGGCCGGGCTCTACGTAGGTGATTCCTTTCCTCACCAGGGTACACACCCCCTGCCCGGCTCTTTTCCCTGCGATTCTCGCGCTCGGCGGGCTGGCGTAGGAGCGGTACCCCGGCAGTTTCGAAGTGTCTTCGGTGTGTGTCTCTTCTATTAGAATAACGTCCGGTCTTCGGCCGGCGTGTCGTATGTAGTGTTGTAGCGATGCCCTCTTTGTGCGTAAGCCATTCGCATTCCATTGCCATATGACCAACTCTCGACCTAACATTGCTCCGGCCATACTGGGCGAGTCTTGGTCGTTGGTTGTTGCTGTTTTAATTGAGGTGGCGCGCCTGCTGCTGTTGCTACTGCGTTGACAGCATCTGCGCCTGCTGCTGTTGCTGTTGGTGGATGATTTCTTTCATTTCGTTCATTTGTGTGAGGAGGTGCTGTAGCATGCGCTCCATGTTGGTAACCCGGACGTTGCCATCGGCCACTGTCGCTTCTAGCGTCGCTGGCCTCTTGCTGATTGACTCCTGCTCTCTCTCGAGCTGCTGGTGACTGTCTTCCAGTTGTTGCTGCCTGCGCTCCATGACGCTCGTAGTTGTAAGCTCGCCTCTTTGCTCTGGGGCTGGCGTACGTGTGTTCCGTCTCTACTTCGGCCTCCGCCTCCTCTTCGCCTACTTCTTCTTCCGCAGAGTAATCGTCACTGTGCACCGTTACGGTGCTCTCCTCTTCTTCGACTATCTCTTCGTCTTGTGGCTCCATCGCTTTATTCTTGTGTTGATATTTCTTGCTCGCTGGCTTGTCTGTGCTGCCGCATCCGCCTGCGCGCTGCCCTCTTTGCTCGCACGGGGTCTTTTGCAGCTGCATTTGGTTGCTTAGAATCTGGTCCAGCTTACTGCTGAGCTCTTGTATTTGTCGGTCCCTCTGCGCGAGTTGCGCTCGGAGCCGCGCAACCTCGTTTTGGAGCAAGATCGTCTCCGGTGCGGGTTGCATCGATGTTCGCCCTTGCTGCTGCTGTCGCAGCTCGCCATCGTTCTCTCCGGATGCCTGCGGTTGAATTTCCCGCCTCGGGCCCCCTACCGCTGCGGCCCACGTGATTCCTGTCTTCGAGCTAGGCTCGGCGCGCGGGGCACAGCCGGAGCGGTGGCGGGGGGCTTTGTTTAATCCGCCCTTCCCGCCAGCCTCGCCAGCTGCGTTCGCCGCTCGCATTCCGCCAGCTGCCGCCGTTGTTATTGTTCCAGCTGCCGCTCTTCTGACGTCAGCATTCCTCTTCGGTGACATTGGCTGTTTCGCGCCTTTTTCGGGCGCGCGCAGCTGCGGGAAGTCGACTAAGCCTAGCTTCGGCGCGCTCTCCTGCTGCTCCTCCGCCTGCTTGCGCTCCCATCTTCTTTGTTTGACCACGTGCGGGGTCTTGTAGCGGTTCTTGCAGCCCGCCGCCCCGGTTGAATGAGCTCCTCCGCAAAGCTTGCATCGGGGTTTACAGACCTGGTCGTGCGTGGGTCCCGAGTTGGACGCTCCGCACGCAAAGCATACTTGCGCCTCCGGGTGGGGGCACACGTCTGCCCTGTGTCCTAATCTGCCGCAGCATCGGCACACTTCATAATGCTGTTTGTACAGGCTGCACTTGGTAACCAAGGCTCCGAACCTGACCGTGTTGGGTACCTTAGAGCCCTCGAAGGCTACGATGACTGTAGTTGTCTTACCTATCCTATGCTCCTCTAGCGCGAGCGGATTCGTTTCGTTAACTATATTCTCCTGCAGTTCCTGCTCGGAGTACGTGAGCGGGATATCTCTGATAACCTCCTTGACCGTGCCCTCGGGCGCCCTCACGTACGCGTACACCTCGTGTTCCCTACCCGCGATCTTTAGCGAGCGGATCTCCGAGTACATGCGAGCCCTGTGCTCGTGTGGCGTGCTGACCACGATAATGTTCTGCGCGTTGTTAGTGCATATTGTATCCTCTCTGGATTCCTGCATGGTAGTTCCTGCCACTGCGAAAGTGGCCTCCATTGGCGTGGGTGCCGCGGTGCGGGCTACGTCCAACCCGCCACGTGGCCTGAGAATAATCTTAATGTCCTCACGCGGCAGCGCGCGCGGCATGCGGCGCTGCTTTAGTTAGCTTAGCTGCGACCTGCCTCGCAAATTTTGCTGGGTCTCTAGGGGCTGCGGGGGGGGGGGGGGGGGGCAGGGGGAGCAGAAACAACGGCGACCGACTCACCGCCAGCTGCGCCGATCTGCTGCCGCCGCATCTTCCGCCTCGCCATCTGCCACCTGCCTTCTTGCGCTCCTCTCGCTGGTGTTGTTTCCGCGTTGCCGGCGACCGCCACCGACATCCGCCCGTGAATGTAGCTGACTTGCATCGCCGACGCTCCGTCGTCTTCCTCGGGAAGAAAATTGGTACCCAGATCCATGGTTGTCGTCATCTCTTCGTGGATAGTTGCCGACTTTGCCGTGGCGGCCGCCCCCGGCACGCCCGGCTCCGAAGTCGCGCTAAGCCTAGGTTAGGCTTAGCAAGCCGGCCACGTTGGTCGATCTCTTCTCGTCGATAAAGCGGCGAAAAATCGCTGCAACTAGCCGAAAATGGTATCGGTTGATTCCTCAGGCCAAGCTGCACTGCCCTACAACAGAATCTCGTCGATATAATCGATTGGACCGGCGCAATTAATTGAAAACGTCGGAGCTGATGCGAAGTGCGTCCGCTCCCTGCGGCGACCGCAGCGCCCTCCTGTAGAGGAGAGTCACCGGAGGAAACGTCCGATGAAGTCTCAAAGCGTTCTCGATTTGGGGCCCTAACCAAGCCTCAAACCTGCTGCACGAAAGAAAAACTACGTGGATAAAAAAACATGAATTGATGTTGAAGCTTTTAATTGGGCGATCATAAAACGACAATGCCTCCAGAAATTGACCTTACGAAAAAGTGTGTGCGCTCCGAAGGAGCGTTCACTTTTATTAAAACTGCGCGCACCTGCAATAGCTGGTATATATTTGCACATTAGTTTAAACTTCAAGGCAACTGACATGTCTCATTAAATTCACATTAAGTGGGCGAAGTATGTTGAAAACAGAAGAGTGCCACCGGTCAGCTTTTTTTTGAATTCACTATAACTTGCAGAAAGGTAATTCGCTTACCTGTCATCTTTGGGAAGACGAAAACCTCGGAAGAACTGTTTCGCTCTGTGTTGCTGCACGACGGAGCTGCGCAGGACTGGTGACGCTCCTTCCTGCCGCGGCCGCACGTTTAGAATGCATTCGAATCGATTTCATAATGCAGCGAAACTTTCCGCCCGCGGAGACGTTTAGACAACCCGTGCTACCGCTTCGCACGCCGACTCACTCGCGCACGTACCGAAATGGCCTGCAGTGAACGCCGAGAGAAATAAAAAAAAAATCGGCGCCGGTGAGCTGTTGCGCATGCGCAAGGAGGTACAGAAGCATAGACGGTGTGGAAAGAAAAAAACGCTGAGGGAAAGAGAAAGAAGGGCCACGCAGCAGCACCCTGCCGCTAGGATCGCCCCAATGTTCGAAACAAACTATCGCCTGACCAGTCGGCAGCGCCTTGTTTCTGTGCTATATGAGACCCGGCGACTCCTTGTACGCACGCCAAGCGAGAGGCGCGATCCTATGCAGTGGAATGCAGCCTGCGGCATGTGCTGAAGCCGTGTGATGATTTGTGTTCAGGTTCAAGATTATACGTGTATCGGGAGCCCGGTTGTAATCGTTTTGTTTGCTGTTTTATTCGATTGGTGTCGAAAAAACGCAATGATAATGTTTTTCTCAGCGTTATCTGATAAAAGCAATATCGGCGGCATTATCAGCGTTAGCTGATAAAAGCACACTTACCTTTTAAGGTGCTTGAGCGGTTTACTTAAGGGTCTTATGATAAATATGCTTCGCAAGAACAATAAACTTTTTCGCATGTCTGTCTGAAAAAAACGTTGCTACAGTGAGGAGTGGTTGACTTAAAAGCTTTCCCCAACCATGTACCCTCATTGCCCAGAGATCGGCTGTTTAGTGTTGTTACGTTTTATATTGTCTAGCGAATGGCGGACGTATACCGGAGGATTTCCTGTTTTTCTGCGTTAGGGGATGCATGCCTCCATACAGAGAGAAGGCATACTTCACTCAGTGTTTGGATCATGCTTTCTTAAAGGGGTGCTACACGAAATTTTATAGCTGAGATAACTATGTTAAACGTTTACTTGGTGTATGGAGATATATCCCAGCATGTTTCAACAATAACCGTTCAATATAACGTATCCTAAATTCTTTTTTTATCTTCGTGTGCACGAAACAGCTCACAACGGGTACCCTTCCGCCATCGGTATCAACTTGATGCCACCTGATCCTCGTAGGCCATAACTGCCGACGTGCGGACCCCTGTGACGTTTATTTATTTATTTATTATACCCTTAGGGCCAGAGGCATTGAAGAGGGAAGTGGGTTTTACAAAAAAGGATTCAGAAAGTGAGTAAAGGGGAGTAGCATGATTCGTCGTTTTCTGAATGAGCAATTTTAGCTGATACAAAGTTAGGACACAAAAGCAGAATAAAAGACATATAGTGTACATAATAAAAATATTCTTAGTATGCAATACTAGCTGCGAAACACATTAGAACACACAAGAACAGAAAAAAACCGAAAAGGGCACACGTCATATTTAATCTCAGTTTACAAAGTTCGTTAGTGGAGGGCGAAACAGCTGATGCTCGGTAATTGTAGCAGTCGCGCCAGGAAGCTGGTTCAATTCCTTGCTGGTGCGTGGAACAAAAGACTCCAAACACGTTCTTCTTCGGCATACCGGTATACGAACTTTGTGCGCATGATCGATACGAGATGACACGTAGGACGGTGAAAGATAACGAATAGCTCGGAGGTGTGGGCTGTTATAGAAGATTTTATGGAAAAGGCACAGGCGAAAGAACTCACAACGAGAAGAAAGGGAAGTCAGTTGCAACGATTTTTTCATCGCTGCAACGCTTGCTGTTCGATCGTAATAGTGTAGGATGAACCTGGCCGAGTTGTTCTGGACCAACTCGAGGTTTTTAACTAGATGAACCAGGCTGGGGTCCAAAGTAAGGTAGCATATTTTAATTTACTTCGCACCAAGTTCTTCTACAACAGTAGTTCTAGGTAGGCTGGTGAAGTAGAAAAATTGCGACGACCATAGCCTAACATACTGTTTGCATTGTTAATAATGTTACTTATGTGAACGGACCAGGTCAGGGAAGAAGTAATGTGCAAGACTAAGGTTCAGAGGACAAAGACTACACAAGTCTGAAATAGCATTAAGGTCGTTTTGTAAAATACTAACATCACTTGTGTCATTATATTACGCAATATCACACAAGCATCAGCGAACAGGTGTATGCTTGATGACACGCAATCAGTGGGGTGTTTGATGTAAATTAAAAGTAAGAGGGGACCAAGGGACTGAACCTTGGAGTACACCCGAATGAACAGGACATTCTGGGGAACTATGCGAGGTGGCAGCAACAAATTGAGTACGGCCACACAAAAGGTATTCCAACCACTTGAACATGTCAAGATCAAGGTGAAGCTTTCTGAGTTTCAGTAGGAGAAGAATATGGGACACTTTATCGGAGGCTTTTGCGAAATATAAGAGAATACAGTCTGCTTAGGAGCGACGGTCAAGATTTCGATGAAGCTGGTGTGTAAAAAATCAATAATTGTGTTTCAAATGAAAATCCCTTTCGGAAGAAATGTTGTGCACCGTGAAAAATTAGTTAGATTCCAGAAATGTTACGATGCTTGTGTTCAAAACATGTTCTGGGACTTTACAAGGAATCCTCGTTAGCGATATAGGGCCGTAATTTAAAGCAGATACTTTGCTACCTGATTTGTGAACGGCAACCGCCTCACCGATTTTCCAGTGACTGGGTAGCGACCCACTGTCAAAGAATTGTTGAAAAAGTTTCGGGAGAAGAATTAAAGAATACGAGGCCGTGCCTTGAAAAAATTTAGAAGTTATAAGGTTGACACCAGGGCTTGAAGAGGGCTTCAGTGACTGTGTTTTTTTATTACGTCCGTAAGTGTCAATAGTAATTGAGTTCATGAGTACAGCATTGGAGTAGTTAAGAGATATACAGAAATAAGATTTAACGCAGCGAAAAGGCACCGACGGTGAAAAGGACGGGTCCGTCCCGTCCTTTTCACCGTCTGTGTCTTTCGCTGCGCTAAATCGTATTACTGTTATATGAACCAACTCGCCCAGAAACACGTCTTACCAGAGATATACAGGAAGACACCACAAAATTAATACCAAAAAACCTGTTTAGGGCAATCGGACACTCATTGTCAGGAATTGATTCGTCAGTCTGGTGCAGCAGCTTAATTGAATCAGTTGCGTTTTGATTATTACGCGCCAACATTTTGGGGATTGTTGAGAAGCAGGCTAAGAAAGGTACCCCGGAAGAAGTTGGATTTGCAATTTTGACACTGGATACATAGGAATTGTTAGAAACTTTGTATGCCTCCTACCGAATGTTCGAGGGCAGCAATTTGGTTTCAGGGTAAGGCGCCTCTTGCAATTTGGTAGACATTTTAAGTACGCATTATACGACGGGGCTCATGTGTCAGAAGAGATTTTGTGAATCGGGATGTATCTGGTGGTTAGGTCGTGTAGCATTCACAGGACTAAGTTTCAGTTAGCTACAACAGTGCGGTCGTCGAAATTGTCCAGAAAAATGTCAAAAAAGTGGACAGTTCATTGGTAATGTCATCAAAACTTGCTTTCTAATAAACACAAATTTGCTTAGTTGTCTTACGCGTTTCTAAAGATGGTACTGCAATGTCGAAAGGAATAAATAATGAGATAAACCGGGTAAATGGGTTATGCACGAGGCTGAGTTGTGGCGTGAGGTGAGTACGGGATCTAGTACCGTTGCTGTACTGTCGGTTATTTTCGTGGGCTGGGTAACTAGTTGTATACGAGTAAAGGTTGGGCACAGGTTCAGGATCGCTACTTTACGAGTAAATAGAATTAAGCATGGGCGATTCGGAGGACGACTTGGTGATAGGAAAAATTAGAGACACCTGGTAAGAAAATAGGGTGTTTGGAAGGCGAGTTACTACGGTATTAAGAACGTCGTGTAAAGATGCCGTACGGTTGGAGGAGCGTTAGGGGACGATAACATGCCTCAAAAATGAATTTCTGGTGCGACACCTCAACACACGATGAGGTAATTTCAGTATCGGTTCCAACAGCATTGTCCTAAGAATCGTGTTCATTCAAAACAGCAAGCATAACGAGAGGCATTGCGGGCAACGAGCTCACTGCGATTGGCCCGCGCTGCTCCGGCAGCGTGTACTAGGTTAAAGTTTCGGGACTGAAATCATGCTTCCCAGGCGCGTGGAGACGCTCAAGACGCATACACGCTCGAGCGCGCATCCAGACTGGCAGTGGAGCCACAAGAACGGTGACGTCACGAGCGCCCTGTTGTCATATTGCGGCTGCCTCGGTGTTCGTTTTCGCGATACCAAATTTTAGACGAATAAGCGAGGCTGCACATATTATTTACGCAGCCACTGACCATCTAGCCTGCCATTTCATGATTAGGGGGACGGTAGGCACTTATAAGAGAGAAAAAAAGTAACACGGAAATTTTGTTTCAGCACTCCTTTAAAACGAACACATAATTTTTTGATGGATAACCTATTAGATCAAATTTATAAGAATTGATCTTCAGGCGAACAGTGTCTAACAGATAAAGGTGAAATTTAGAAGACAAAACCAATATAAAGTTTTATGGTTATTATAAGGCAATGTACGAAGTTAGTCCTGTGTGTAGGTTAATTCTCTAGATGATTTATTCGAGACGGTAGGCCGGAGTGGATTTGGCCCATGGAGACGTGTTATGTGTTTTAGTTATATTGCACGCATTCTTGTGATGGGTAGAAAATATTTGAAACGTAGAGTTTTGCGGCTACATAGCATATGCAGTTTACCCGATATCCTTTTGCTTGTTTTGGCAACGTTTTTAGGTAATGCGGCGGGCAGGAATTTTTTTTCTTCCTCATTATTATGTGCCGATGCTTATCAAGACAGAATATGCTAAAGTCGTAGTGCCTTACTCAACATCTCGTTCGTCTGGTGGAACAAATTCAATTTGTTAGCTTGGAATTACTTTTTAGGGACCACAGCGCGTCATGCTTTGATTGGTTGAGAAAACCGAAGAGTGAAATTCTTTTTGGCGAATGCCTTTTTAGTCCCACTGCCACAATTTCTTGAGAAATTGGCAATGCCCGTTTTCAGGACCCCACCGTAGTTTCCCGTTTATTATTCTCTTGCATGACAGTGCACATGTTCCTTATATGCTGCGACAATCTTTTGATTGAAACCAATTTTTAAATTGCCTCCATGGCCACTTTATTGCTGCTTGGAGAATTAATAGGGCGGAAAATCTTATCAAACACTACCGTAGATCCGCCTAACCCAATACATCACCATCTTAAAGGGTAGCCGGGCCATTTCAATGTAATAATTTGAACAAGCTTGAAACATAAAGCCCTCTTTTATTTTTTATGTTGAAGAAAATATATCATGTGGCTTAAGTTTTATCTAACTCACCTCCAGTACTAGAACTCATTCCACACTGAAGCCGAACGACCAGTGAAGCGTTTTAGCACATGACATACCCGCGACACAGAAGTCAGACGAAAGATACGAGCACATTTTGGTTCTCTTATGTCTGGGCGGCGATCATGCTTAAGGAATATTAACATTTCAGTCGTGACACGTACATGAAGCCATAACCCTAAATTTTGCCGTAATTAAACTTGCTGAAGCCAAGTTTATCGGGACAACGCTAGAGAAACTCGGTTTCTGAAAACTCGGTTTTCCGGCTGCAGCATGCACTGAACACGCGAAGCATTGCACGCGAAGCCAAAGCCCAGTCGACGCTAGGCGCAGTGCCGTTGTAGGGGTAAACGCGATGTGAAATTTAATGCGGTGAGAACTTGTAAGATATTCTGACGCCAAAGCATTTACCCTTTCATCCTACCCCTCTCTACGCACCGAACCCAGCGGAAAAATGAAGAGATTGAACGCTGCAATTACGGTGTACCAATAATCCAGTATGTTTTACTTTCATGCTGCAAGCGCACGAAGCGGTGGCTTGACCATGGCACGGATGTGCCCTTGGCCTTCCTGTATCCCAACGAACGCTCCCATGTAACCGACAACCCACTGCAGGGTATTCCTGCGGTATCCTTTGGAGCGACGAATTTCTTCGGTGGTTGGCTAAAGCGTGATCGGGAGCGCATCCGTCAGCGCCATGAAAGTGCACGTTGCGCTTGTTTGACCTTGCTCTGCTAGAAGGCCAGAAAGTCACTACCAGGCGCTTCCTGAGACTGCTGGCCACGTTCCATGTTCCCACACCTTCCCCTTCATACCTCTGCGCCCGTCTGGTATAATTAAAACTTTCACTCATTTCAGGGCTCATAACAGCGCTATCGCCTTAAGTCCAAAGCAATTTTTCGCCTTTTCGTTTGTTATATGAACGCAACTGTGCAGTATAGCATGTGTAGAGGGTTTCTCGGAATTTCTGTGCGCAGAGAGTATTTAACAGCAAAGCCCAAATGTGTATAATCCCCCAGTGGTCATGTGAATTTTTTTTCAACTTGGCCTGTTTCAGGGTACAGAAAAATTGATAAACCTGAGAAAAAGGCCTCAGGGCCTCCATGTTCTGAAGGCTGAATTTTCCCGGGGAGAAATGTCTTCCCAGCTTTGCATTTGTGTTGAATGGTGAAGCTCGCTTTAAGAATATTGGGGTAAGCGTCGTCTTGGTAATCATGCTTAGAAGATGGCCATCCGCTGAGGGAGTATAGGAAAGGACTCACTTATTACTTCGGTCTACCCTTCCCTCTTCCCAATGTGGAAGGGTTTTATATTTTCTGCAAGAGACGCTGGGACGGTTTGAACATTGGGCCAAATTGTCTGTGGGGCAGCGCACACAGGAACACATTTTTTATGGCATTATGCTAGACCAATGGCTTCCTAGCCTGAAGGTTTGGATTCGGTTTACGCGTTCTACGGCACTCTAAGGCGCCTGCTAGCTTAATGTGTGTGATACCGCAGGAAGAGGGTTGACACATGCTTCGCCATCCGTCGTTTTTCGCTCTGTCTAGACGATCGCCAAGGCGCTGCAGAACGAGCCGAAGGGCTACATATTTCTCGGCGCATACGTGCTCAAAGAATCCGACAGCACT
The DNA here is from genome assembly GCA_013339765.2 of Haemaphysalis longicornis. Taxonomy (NCBI): domain Eukaryota; kingdom Metazoa; phylum Arthropoda; class Arachnida; order Ixodida; family Ixodidae; genus Haemaphysalis; species Haemaphysalis longicornis. The sequence goes on from CM023455.1 coordinate 26,120,949, forward strand.
GGCTTCGTGGACGGCGTCCTTTCAATGCCGTAAGTATATTAGCCTTATTAAAGCTACTGTTATAGAAATTATAGTACAATCTGCAGCAATGTATAGCGTTGCAAGACTGCGTGCGCCAGTGCGAAATGTTGCTCGTGCGTACTAATGGCGAATGTTTGGACGTTTTCTCTCAAAAAGTAGGTGTGAATGAGACCAACACATGTGAAGTATTAGTTCAGTTTTGTGGAGCCGATGTAATCCTGCCAAGGTATAAGGCAGATATACACAATCACTCGTAATGATCCGAAGTTGTCTGCGTTTGGTTCACTTTCTAGCAATTTCAGAATAATGGAATTATTTTTACAACCCGCACACGGGCTTCATTTCTGCCGTTCGCATCAATATCAACGAAGTGTGAGGCCTTGTAGGTAGGGTTAGGGCATCACCTCGCGTCCGTCGCCGATACCGGCACGCACGGATCGTCCAGAACATAACGTGAATGAAAAGGTTTAACCATTAAAAATATTCAGTGTATCAGGCGAGGCCACCTTGTTTCTGAAGCAGGATTACCTAACTTAGAGATTTGCCGGTGTTTTTGACACGGTAGCATTTCTTGGGTAACATAAAAGAAAAAAAAATTTGGTGCGTCCGTCTGTCCGTCCGTCCGTCCGTCCGTCTTTCTGTCTGTCTGTCTGTCTGCCTGCTGTCTGTCTGTCTGTTCTTCTGTCCGTCCTTCCGCGCGTCCGTCCGTCCGTCTGTCCCTCGATTGTGGCGTCCGGACAAATACTAAAAGTATTCTTGACAGACACGTTTATATAGGCAAAACATTTCTATGCTAAATCTGGTGCTAAAGTTAATACTTGATAATCTTGCCTAGCGAAAAGAAAACACAGGGCAAATTTGTGGCAAATCATAAATACGCAAGTGATATTTCCCGTGTTATTTCAATGAAAAATATATGACTGCTTGGTTTTTGCGAGTTGTTGCGAAAAATACTTGCGGAGCTTGCAATAGTGGGGAAAGGCTGGAGAAATATAGTGCCGGCGGCCACCATTCCTTCGTCAGAGACCAGTCTGTTGCACCTAACATCGATTTCCCAACTTGCCGCTCAAAGTTCTCCATAACTGGCAGGCCCGAATCGTTTTGTCAGCAGGCCACCACGTCTCTCCCAAAGTATACCGTGTTAGTTCGGGCTGAACCCGCGGCACCTAAATTCGGTCATGGGAACCTAAGTATCACTACGCCGAACCCCAGGTACAGCATGTTGAAAGGGGCTCTGTATTCGCAATCCAACAGAGCGTATGCCTCATAAAGGGCTCTGCAACACTTGCGATAAATGATTTGACCATTTTCTTCTAGTCTGTAAGCTTTCGCAAAGCTATAGGTATCACGAGCACAAAGCGGCACTCCGTGATTTATTACTCGGCGCCATTCACCCGTTGCTTTGGGGCTTTCAGAAAGTGGCTATCGAATGTGTTTATTGCTGAAAAAGAAACGAATAGGAGAATAGCCGTTACCTGGCTGTAATGGCGTAATTAGAGCGCTCAAAGGACGCCAAGACTCGTGAAAGAGAGCACGATTTTTTTGAGCACGTTTCCGCGTTATCTGACGGGTATGGAGAAGTTTTTTTTCGGGTGAGGTACTTTGAACCCCCTATTACAATTACTGCAAGTGTTTGTTGACAAAGGTCTGATAACATTTGATTAAGAAAAAAGTAAAAACATTTTGCGGGTATTTTTAATGACACCAGTGAGTATAAACAAATTGCTCTCACAACAATATCCCAAAACCCACACCTGCAAAATCAGGAGACAATGCACCTCGAAGCTAGTGCTGGGAGAACTTTTTTTTTACTATTCATATGTTATATGAATAAGTTGGAATATATTGCGATACACGGTTAACAATGCACGCATGCACTCCGTCCGCGGTTGGAAATGGTAGACACCCCCGCCCTAGAACCGTCCCGTATATTATTAACGCGATGGCATTATTTGGCTCATTTTTCGATTTCCCCGTGAATCTTAGCCGACCGCTATCCGCCGTGCTCATCAAGCGACCACAGAAATACGTCTACGACTGAGGTACCAAGATTCGAGGGCTGCCCTGAACCTGTAATAAGGCGCTGGGGCTAAAGAAGAGTCTAGACGAGCGCAACGATACTGCGGCGGAGAAGAAAAAACACGCATTTTTTAGCAAGTGCCGCGCCTGCGCTGAAAATTCCGCCAACGCCCAGTCGCTGAAAGCATACCTGACAGACACGTTTGCCAGCCGTACCTGCAACTGACGCCATAACACCAAAGCGTCTTTTCACCAGAAGATAAAAAATACAAATATCCGATAATTCAGGTACCGAAGCTACGCGTGGCCAACGAGGCTCAGGAACAATTCCGGCAGAAACGAAGTAAAATGACACCCAATCATCATCATCATCATCATCATCATCATCATCATCATAATATTCATCATCATATTCATCAGCCTGGTTGTGCCCACTGCAGGACGAAGGCCTCTCCCAATGATCTGCAGCCACATGTATCGAGTGCTAGCTATGTCCCTCTTTTCACGAAAAATTTCCCCCGTTTACCTTCCCATTTCCCCCTCTCCCCCATCGATGAACCGTAAACGCCAAAGGGGCCAGCCAGGACTCGGTGGAGGGATAAGCTAAGGGAACCCAGTGTATAGGGTCTAATCACATTACTTTCAAACCACTTTTCAATATTCACGTGGTTGTGCCTCCTCTGCAAGCTGCGTTTGCCGAAGATGGAGGGCTCCACGCAGCAAAGCTAAAAATCATCCTACGACAGATGAGGATGTCCTCCCAAACAACAGGCACGTATGAATGCTCGGCATGGCTCTAGAGTCAAGCGGCACTGCTGAACTCAGAATCGCCAGAAAAGAGAATACATTTAACCAATTGCCCACAATATGCAATGCCTTACCAAGTGTAGAGCAGGAAAGCAAGAAGTAGCGGTAAGACTTATTGAGCCACTGATGATGAGGAGGATATTGCAGAGCCGACCATACCACAAATTTACCCGCAGCAAAGAAAATAGAAAAAGAACACTATTGTTACGACAGCATATAAGGCAGTCGGGAACGTCGCAATTTTGACCGGGGGACGAACTGGAAATAGGTGAACTATAAAGGAACAAAATGGATAGCCACAGAGGGCTCTCGAAAAAGGAAAAGCCCACTAACTCGATGGGGTGAGGAAGTAAAAACATTAGGATACAGTGAATGGACTCGGCAGCGCAGGACAAAGGCGGTGAAGGTCAATGGGAGAGGCCTTCCTGCAGTCGACCTTGATGAGGATGACGAGTAATGGGCCCGGAAATTTTGCCTTCATCAGGCTTTTAAGAATCAGAGAAACCGTTCTTAGCATCCGTAGATGGCCTGGGATAACCAAATCGGGACGGCCATCGTATGGAGGGCAGGCTACCACTCTGAAAAGAAACGACGGCGCGCAACGACACATGTCACCATCCAGCGACTCCGTAAAACATCCTCTACAAAAAACACGGATCCAAAACTTCACAAGAACAGGCGATATAATAGTATCAAGTCCGTTTGACGAAAGCTGAAACATTACGGTACCACACTATACACTGACTCCGGCACCTAGGAAAGTACTGCGAGGCATCAATTGTCGTAGTTGACTACTTAGGCTTTTTACGTATTTTGTCTTTCTCCGTAATGAAGCAAAGAAACAGTTGTTGGAGACAGCTTATTGGCAATCCGAGAAGCGAAAGTGTCTAATAGAAGCCTAAACATCATTACCGACTCGCCAAGGGCGTTGGAATGTTTTCTTCATGTAAATATACCCAAATGCTTCGGTAAGATGCTCCCTCCAACAATTCAGAAAACGAACGGCTCCTGGACGTCCGGACACAGTGGCCTGGAAGAGAACGACGCATCGACGAAGAGCCACGCGACTCCACGAGATGTGCTCCTGAGGACAACTGAGGCTGCCAATGATGGATGCAACTTCTTTTTAAAGATTGAACATAAAAATTGATTTGTCATTTAAAGCGCTACATTTGGTGTCTGATATTTTCAAATTTTTTTCGTGCGCCCTCTTTGCTCGGAAACGCGGAAAGAATTTAAGTGTACGCAAACGGGAGAGCCTGATAGCGAATAACTTCTCTCTGATATTCGCCTCGCGCAACACTGCATTTTGGAATATTGTCGCGAGGAATGTTGTGGGACTTAGCACTGTTCGGTACAACCAACCAGCTTGTGATAAAGATCGTATTCACTCAAACAGGATGTGCAACATTAAGCGTTATTGAGACCGACAGTGTGCCACTCTACGCGGCACGGGAAACAGTGTTTCTTGCCCTTGGCGCTCATAATGTTACAGTACTACAAAAAAAAGTGTTTTGTAATCTGTTTCTTATTTCGTTCGTAAATTACGCAGAATTCTCAAATTACATGACATAAAGGGCTAATCCGCAAGCTATAGAAAAGTTCTCACATGCGCAAGCGGCGAATTATATGCCAAGCAGGCTACGCGCCCGCGGCATTGAAACTAATGTTCCAATATCACCCCAGTGCTGCCAGCACGTTCTTCGCTGAAGGTATCCCTTTCCTCGTTCTAGTGACTTTAGTGCCCACTAGTGAGTAGACTCAGTAGCGATTAGGACCGATCGCGGGGCCGGAGAAATTTGCATGGCATTTTTTTCCCAACTCACTGGAAAATTTCTGGCCAAGCCAACATTCACCGACCCAACCTGTGTTCCTCTCATAGAGAAAGTTATCTTCCCGGTCCCTTTTCGCGCTGACGTGGTATTAAGACCGCCTGCAACACTGATGCGCAAAAAGTCTTGACGGCAATTATACAGCAGAACAGTTAAAGGATTAGATTGAGTGATTGATTGTAGGGTTTAACGCACAGACGCAACACAGGCGATAACGCGCGCTGTAGTGGAGGACTCCGGATTATTTTGGCCCCCTGGGGATCTTTAAAGTGCGTCGATATCTCGTACACACGGGCGTTTTTGCTTTTAGCCTCCAACATAAAAGCGGCCGCCGCGGCCGGGAATCGAACAAGCGACCTCGTTCTCAGCAGCGCAACGCCTTAGCCACTCAGCCACCGCGGCGGGTAACAGTTAAAGGAAAAACATCTTGAGATGCGAGACAGACGAGGACAGGCAGGCGCGTTGGTAGATCATGGGATGCCAACTAGCTTGTACCCATTCGTTATGAGGTTAGAGTAATTGCAGTTCTTGGAGGAGTCTGCGTGACTAGAGCATGGTAATGTTGCTACTTCCCCTTTTCTGTAAGTGTGGAAGCATTGCGCTCAAATGCAGTATTGGTGTTATTTTTTTGACGTTTCAGGGAGATACAGGCCGTGATCCTGGAACAGCATATCACTGCGAGCAAAAGTTTGGGGGATAATTGTGTGACCCATTACCCTTCGTACTACGATGGCTCCGGGCTTGAGGGCGTACCGTCACGCGTAAGTGAAAATTGCTCACCAGGTGTTTGATTACAAGCGAATAGCCACCACGCCTTGTAAAACATGAGCTGAGCCTATGAAGCTGCATGGCTGCGTTTTCGACGAAAAACGTTTTCCTGAAGGGGGCCGTCTCCCTGCGAAATTGAAAATGGCGGTAGCTTAGCTCGGCTAGCCCGCTTATGGAAGCGAAAGCAGCTGAAACAGAGTTTGTTAGCTGAATGGTATGGCTAGTCGAACGTTCTATGCTGCGACCACACGCTACCGTTGTTTCGTTTTCGGTGAAACGTAGGCATTTGGGAGTACGCTACGGGTAGTCAAGTAATTGACATCCTAGTCCAATCAGTGAAATGATCTCGAGCCTTTTATACGACAAAACATTCTTGTTCATTCAGCTAACCTATCCTATCCGCTCTTCACAATTTTCATCGCGTGTTACGAATGACACCAGGCACCCGCCGAAACGGAAAAGATATGTTTAGGCAAGCAGCCGCTTATATGCAAAAAGATTTGTGCTTTTGTTCTAAACCCTTGCAGAGAACGTCGAAGAAGTCGGTAGACCGGTTCCGGGAACGCGGCGACAAGGTTCGCGTTATGTATTCTTCGACCATGGGCTTCATGCTATACATGGGTCTACCAAAAACAGGCGACTACAACAAGACAGTGGTCAATATCACTTGCACCACCTCCTTCTTGGGAGATACAAACTTCGCCTGCGACAAGAATGCCACAGCAATTCAAACAGATGATCAAGAATACACCAACCACGCCCTTTTCCTAAGAAAAGATGACGCCGTTTTGTTAACGACTGACTGGGCACTGATCCAAAAAAATAAGGTAAGCGAATTGTTAATATCTGTCCGTGCTTTTAAAGGTGGCTGAAATGCGAACCTACAGTCACGAACCTACCTACAGCTCTCTAACGCTAAGAAAATGATAGTGCTGTGACAACAGGGAGTGGCAATGCGGGCATTTGACGGCCCTACGTGACGTATTGAAGTCTAACCTCGTGAACGGATATCCGCAACTGGGTGTGCAATGCGCTTTACGTCAGCCTATAGACAAGATGTTGGGACTCTCGTCAAGCATTTCGGTTTTGAAGAATCGTACGGGAGTCATTTGAGAAGGTGCTCATTGTACGTCTGGCTGCCGGCACCGAATGAGGTTCAAGCCGACACATGCCTGAGACTTCCGCTGTTCGTCTAGGAAATTAACTCGCACCTTCAGAGTTGAGAGCAGCAGGGGTGTATTGAACAACAATTTATACACTTGGAACGTGCTGCTGGAAGCATGAATCAGTAAGTTTATTAACTAGTCAAGCAATCGCGCATTTTAAGCCCCGATCCGCAATAAGAAGACAAAGATCATTAGCAACGACAAGGTTCAGGATCCCTTCCTTGCGACATACTTCCGTTTAATGATTGAAAAGATGAGATATCCTGAATAATTTGTTCATAGTGTATTGACATCTTCATCGCCAATCTGACTTGTAATTCCTTTAGTGCATATAAATATATCCACTATCTGTACGCATATATTGCATATTTATTTCGCATTGTAAACCGAACACGATGCGGCTCCAACCAAATACATGGACCAAAGTGTCCTAGTTTGAACTACTGCTTTCTAAAAGACGTGGCTGATGCCGAACGATGAACAATAAACTATATTAAACGGACCAAAGCATACCAGCCATGTAGAAGAAGTGATAAGTGACTGAAAACCTTATTGATTGGTTAAGGATGGTAATGATAGATGAAAAACGAAGAGAAAATTGATGTGTAACGTGTCTTATGGTGAATTATAACGAAACAATCTTTCACTAGTGATTGAGAGTAATGAGAATTAAGATGGTAATAAAATAGATTAGATGCAATGCGGCAAACTGAAATGAATAAGTGTGAGGTTAAAGTAGACAACATGAATTAAGGTGACCTAAGTTGGAATAAATTTGATCAGCATAGATAAAGGAAGACTTTGGTGAATCAGGATTGGTTGATATCCTAACAATAAAAATGGATAGAATACGCTAAATTACATTTAATTAGGTAGAACGAATCATTTGTGATCGATAGTAATCGTTAGTTAGGTATGTGTAAGGCTAATGTAATAAATTCTGGGTAAAGAGTATAATTAGGGTATATTAAGAAAAATGAAGTCAATTATGGTTTATTTAGAGACGTTGTTGATTATTTATAAATAAGGGACGTAAAACGGCGTGAATGCTATGTAGACTGGTGGGTATAAATACGAATTGTCCTCGTAACAAGGGTGATCACACTCAAATTCCCTGAAAATTTTCTGGGCGTCATCCAGTGACGAAGATGAAGTGGGTGTGTAGGGAGCTACACTTCGTTGCGGTTTTCTTATTTAAGTTTTCTGGTGGAAGGCGTGCAGTTATGACCAAATGAGATGCCCATGAATTGCGACAATCATAACAACAATAAGAAAAATGTCTATTTTCCTAGAGAACAAAAGTACAAAGCTGCTGCCTCGATGCGTTTACCATAGCGCCTTGAGAATACATATATCTAATCCTGTGTCGTATGTCTGTTTTTTTTTTTCAGTTCGCCAAAGTAATTGAAAAGGAATCCGATGGATGGGCTTTCTTTAACATCGAGCTAGGAGAGGTGCGTCTATGTGATGCAAGACTGTCATATTATGGCCTAAAATATGCAACGCAGTGGGCACGGAATCGTAGTGTAACCTGAAACATCTTTAATGGTCGCTGCATGAGTCTATATTGTTCATAAATGTAATAAAGCACAATATGCATCCGTATCGGAAGCGACATAGTAGGATACGACACTGGAAGCGACTGTTAATCATCCTCTCTAAAATTGCTATTTTTTCTCGCGAATATTTTTTTTGCCATAAATTTTATTATTAGGGAAGCGGAACTCCTATTGGAAGGAGGTTACAGAGAACATAAAAAATAAGAGAAAAACTTAAAACAGAGACGACAGGCAGTATCAAACATGATATTAGTTAAGAATTCCAAAATAATTGTTGGAAGGTATAAAGTATTCTTAACCTTTCGGCTTTGATATAAACTCCTGTGCTAATGTCTGTATTTTTATAAATGCATTATTTTAATTTACCTCATGAGGCAGAGGTCACTAGAGAGGGGTGTAGAAAGGACAACAGAAAAAACACTACAACCGATAACTGACCACTAACTTCGTTTCGAGTGTGAGTAATGCATCGAACCGTGAATTCGGTTTGCTTATGTTTTTTTGTAATGCCCGGCTGCACCCGGCTGAGTTATCTGCGTCCCAAGCGAAGCACGTGTTGCACTCTTTATTTTTATGCCGCACTGGTTATCTTTTTCTGATATGAGAGCGTTTCGCCCTCACCCCACTTGCCTAGAATAATCTTCTTTTACCTACAATGTTCTGGATGTATACGACGTCTCGAGAAATACTCGCGCCTAAAGATAAAAGCCTGCGGAGGAGACACCGCGGTATTCGATTGGCCGACTCCAGTCTGCGCACGTCACAAATTTTTTTACTGCTGTTTCGCCGCCTGCGTATTCCTTGAGTTGTTGGGGGAGCGCCAGTTCGCTCCAATAAACTTGTTTTCCACGAAGACAACTGCGTCGTCGTTGGCTTCGGGACAATGTTAAGAGCCATCACAACAGTAACACAACAGAGAGAAGTTAAAGGGGGAATCAAATGTGTGCAAAAAATGAATAGAAAAGATAAAAAAGACAAAACTGAAAATTAATGCGGTGACGATTACTATACTCTGTTGTGGGAAATTTCTGCGCAGCACCAGCGGCAGTCTTCTGGCTCACGGAACATATCTGCTGCGTCTCAGGAAGGGACGGAGTGATCAGCGAAAGCGCTGCGGCGCGCCCTACTCTGTCGTTATCTGGCAGGGTGTCGTCAATGCCGAGCATGTTGTTGGAAATTGTGTTTGAACCGCCCGCCAAAATGTCACGCTGATAGGGTGAGGCCCACATTAATGAGCAGCGGCTGGAGAAAGTGTAAGGTGGAGCGCGCTGCATGGTGGCTACCCATGCCAAAAGCGAGGGGGAGGCAGCAGACATTGTTATTGTGGAGTTTAACGCACCGACGCTACGCAGGCGATAAGGCGCCCCGTAGTGGAGGGCTCCGGATTGATTTTTACCACCTTGGAATCTTTGACGTGCGCCGAAATTACGCACACACGGGCGATTTTGTTTTACTCTTTCACCTGAAAAGCGGCCGCCGTGGCCGCTTTTCTGTTAACGGCACTCGTCCGCTTAGACTTTTCCAGCTATGTTGACGCGCTGGTAGATGAAGCCTTAGCAGCACGTGCCGCCCTCCCCTCACACTTCTAACCTACCCTGCGTTTCTGCTTTGTCTGTGCCTGGGGTGTCTCGTTCACCCGTTTGATCACGAGGAGATCGCCTTCGTCTTCGTTACCACCACGGCCGCGAAACCGCTGTACTGAGTTCCAAAGTGCTGCACACTACAAGGGAGAAAACGGAGATTCCAGTGGAACCAGTTGCAGCAATACAGTACTACAAAGACAGAGATTAACCGGCACAGATGCCATAATTCGTTATATTTAGTTTCTGCCGTAGGTTAAAAGCACGGAAGATAGCGCGTAGTCCCAATGGGAAGACGTTTTTGGGTACAGAAGACAGTGAGTCACCGGACCTTATAAGGGTGAGATAGTCGTCAGAACACATATGTGAGGGTGTAATAAGACCACGGCGGCGAGGCGAGTTTGTGAGACATATCTTGAAAGAGACAGCACAGACTGTTCTATATCGTGCGAATTTCGTGTGGGAATTCCCAGCTGAGGCTCTGCTCGCGTTGCAAAATAATCTTTTCACGGCTGGCACAGAAGACGTTGTACTGTCCCAAATATTTGTCTATTTGCCAAGCAAAAAGAATAGATGGTTTTGCCACACTAGGGGCGCCGCAGCTGCGAATATGCAAGAGGAATTTGCACGATGTAGAACGGAATAAGACAGGAACTTCTTCTACGGAGATCAACGTTCGGTGATCACGGTTTTGTAAAAAGACACATGGTTTCATTCACAGTGCTTTCGTAGTTCAATCTAATAGATGAACTGCGCAATTTCGTATTGCGTCCAGAGCATTGGTAAGTACGCAGGTATTGTTTCATGATCGGGTTGGTGATCCGACGTACAGCTAAGCAGGCAACGGACGACGACACTAGTTATCGTGTTTTCATCACCAGCCCCGGAATAAGACGTATTAATAAAGACGTAGTAGTAGTAGTGGTGGTGGTGGTGGTAGTGGTAGTAGTGCTAGTAGTGATAGTGGCGGTAGTTATTAGTTATTGTTATTATTTCGAAGCATTCTTCAAGTACTTTAACATTAAGGCTTCTGCAGTATGTGTTCTTGCAAAAAAGGCGCCAGAAACCCACACATACGTCAACAGAAGAACGCTGGTGAAATTTATTCACTTTGAAAAGGGCTGGAAATGCGTGTGCTCTTTGTGTTTACATTGTCACCGGCGCAAAAAGCTACATCCGCCGACTCTAGCTCAGACTGGCTCCGCTCCCAAACGCAAAGGCTACGGCGCGAAGAGCGCAATCGGTACGCGGAGTACGAGGAAGCGAGAGGTCCCCGACTTAACCTTCATCCCCCGGCTACAGGGAATTCAATCAAAAAACGATTCCGAAATGCCTTGCTAGAGTCGTGCTTACGTCAATGGTTGCGTGTTAGATGGCCAGGGAAACCAGGCCCACTTCGCATGTAAAATAAAATAAGGTTCCCAAAGCGACCACAACCCACACCTCAAGAGGTTTAACAGAAGTGTCGCCGTGCAGCCACAGAGCGTTGCCGACATCCAAAACAAAAGGCGCACGGTGCGAGGCAACGTCGCCCACAAAACATTTCCCCTCCTTGTAGGTAACGCCATAACTCTTAATACTGATGCTTCCGGTTACATAGGCAATCAGTGCAATGGTTTGTGCAACTATATCATATAGAAGCCTTTATATAGCTTACCTCTCGGGGTTTCTTTGTGCCGTGATCCGTCACCCACCCACGGTGGGAGGCAACGTCGTCAACGAAAGCTTGCCTCTTCTTCTGTGCAACGCCGTCGATGTTGCCACCAACCATGTTTTGGGTTTGTTTGTTTTCCTTTTGCCGACCGGCTGCGCCGGGCTTTGTTATCTGTGTTATCCGGGCACCAAGTGAAGCGCGTGTTCTATCTTTTATGCCGCACGCGTCATCTCCTTTGATAGTGAGTGTCGCAAACTAACGTCACTAGGCTAGAATATTCTCCTATAATCTACAGTGTTCTGGATGCAATAAGACTGACGACTGTTTAGCACGTCGCGGCCACTTAGGCGCAAGGACACACGACTTCTCTCTCTTTCACATTCTCTGGCCGCACAGTTTAGCAAAAAAGTGACTGAATGCTCATAAATGTTTATGATGGCATGATGCTCCAGCAAGAAGCCAATTCCCAAGAACATGTCCCTAAAGCACTGTTGAAGCACGACTAAGGAGGACACAAAAACACAGCTACCGATTGCAGTCTTATCGGGGCACTTTTCTATTGGCCTAGTAACAAGACCATCTGCGGAGCGGATCTGCGGTCCAGTCCGTGGGATTTTTACTTTCCGCATGCTATCTGCCAGTTGTAATCTCAAGATTGATTAATCGGCCCCGGGAGAGAGAGAATAGTCTTTATGATACTGGTGAGGTTAGCCTGGCCAAGGCGCCTAGCTTGCTACACCAGATGTATAAAAAATGAAATCGTTGAAGAGATGATAATAACGACTGTGATGAAGATGACGCGCTCATTAAGAGAGTCCTCTTTAAAGAGTCTGATCAAGTCCTGTGCTTCACAGGAAAGACCTTTTGTCGCTCGAGATGCTCGTTTAAAATTCGTCCAAGCGCCTAGCACGTCACTGAGAGTTAGGCCTCTAGACAGCGGAAGACCCAAGGACACTAAAAGGGACGTTCTGGCGGCTCTATACCGCGTACACTCACATAGCACGCGGTTCAAGTCCTCGCGCACCTCACAAAGAGTGCACAAGGGGGAAGCGGCCAATAAAGCAACTACGGGGTTCCCGTCGACACATACCTAGTGGTCCGCGCTCCCTTTGTTGTTAGGACTGGTCGGTGGATCGAATCGCGAAGTTGATGGAGGTTGATTTATAAGTCGGCCGTCGGCAACCTTCCCTGCTAAGCTTGCTGCTTCCAGTTTTCCCGAAGGGGGCTCGCCAACCTTGCTCCTCCTGCCTCGCAGCGGTGATATGATGACCTGGGATGAGCCGGTGACGGAGAGAGAGACCAATGAGGGGTCGGAGCATTGACTTGCCTATTAGCCAGGTAATCTTCGATTGCTGCTGGTCGGTGTCCGATGCGCGGGCGGCGAGCAGTAGGCGAGAATCCTGGCAGCCGTATGTCCCCGTACGGGCATCAAAGAAGGCCTGGTTCAACACAATGGTATAGGGGTGGTTGTCCTTGGTGCGCCACATGCTGGTCTTGCTCAGGACGAAAGGCAGGCCGTGGGGAAGGCATGAAGTGAGCTAGGGGCTCTGACGTGGCGCTGCAGGGACGAATTGGCGACGGAGATCCCCTGGTCCGAACGAGGTCACGCAGGTCCCTCTCGTCGACAGTGGACAGCGTGGCAATTTTGCCAGATGCCTGGTTCGTAAGCCTGCTGTACTGGTGAGAGCGGTCTTGAAGGGCGCGTTCAATTGCAGTGGCTTCCTTAATGAATGCCTGCACCGTCTTTAGAGAATACCTCACCAGTCAGGCCAAAAGATGCTCTTTCACCACGTGCATCAGGTAGCGCGACATTTTATCTTCGGCCATCGCAGGATTAGCCTGCTTGAACAGACGCGCACATCATCAGAGAACATGGCAACACTTTCATCTGGTTTTGGGGTGCGAGAGTCGAGCAAACGCATCGCGTGGACACGCTGGTCTGTACTCAAACCTTCCTCGCAAACCTGTTCAAGGAATTCTTCATACTTCCGCAAACTCACCTCTTTATTTAGGAACCATGTCTGTGCGCCGTCTCCAAGAGAGAAGTAGACGTTACGCCGTTTCTGGTCGCTGTTCCACTGATTGAATCTGGCGATACGTACGAATTTGTCCAGTCAGTCTTCTACATCCTCGAAGGCCTCCCCGTGAAAGCAGTTGGGGACTCGACACTGCTGGAACTTCTCATGTGCTGCAGTTGCTGACGCCATAACTTGTGGTCCACTAAACGAGCTCGTTTTACGCATAGCACTGAACTCGGGATCTGAGCCTAACAAGCGCCGGCTAGAGGGATGAACTGGTGTGTCCACGAAAGCAGGCGTCTCGGGCTTGGACAGACGAGATGCATGAGGGGTCTTGTAGATTGGGTGCTTACCCCGCACCTACACCAGGGCCACGTAGCAAGAATGATAATGAAATAGTATGGCTGAGTGAAGGTATTGAACATAAAAAGATAACGCGAACTTGTGCATCCAACAACTCAGCGAAGTATTCCATTGCTCCGGCACACCCCACACAAGACTGGCGTTCTTGCTCGCCCACCTCGTTGCACCTGTTCTCAAGCACAACTGCCTGAGACCATCTCCTCCTCCTCGTCGTCGTCAGCCCGTCAGCACGCGCTGAAGTGAGGTGGCTGGACGCGTTCCCTCCGTCGTCGCCTTCTTCAAACGTCTTGTATAGAGCAGGGAAGTATCCGACAATATTCAGGAGCCCTCCACCAGCGAGCACCTCACAGCCCTGAAGGTGGAGTAGAGTCGGGGCCCTGAAGTCTAGAATCAATCCGTTATGCGGCAGAGCTGGTAGGGCAAACTACAAGTGCTTTTGCTGCATGTTGTCGACTTTTTAAAAGCTACATACTTGTATTTTTAGTTAGGCGTTGGTGTGTTTGAAATTGGGTGGTGTGCTCCTTGTAAGTGGAATGTATTCAATTAGGTGGTGTGCGGGCACTCTCCAGGGTCATGTTTGAAGCCATGGGTGTTCAACAGGTTGCAAAAGTTAAAATTTCAAGCAAAAATGGAAACATTCAACATTTCGAGCCTTTTGGAAAACAACGGTGGTTTTGGTTTTTAATAAGACTTTAGTTAATATATATTTAAAGGAAGAAGTTTGAAGACGAGGGGGAAGAAGAAAGTAAGTGTGCGCTTTCGAATCGTCAAAATACCTCGCATAATATTCAACAGTACGAACGTACTCACGCTAAATGTTCCGGGTTTTCTATCTCGGAAACAGCCTCTAAAATGAACGTTTATTTGGTGTTTCTTTATATCCATCTTCGCATCCATTGGATATTCGGCCGTTTATTTTAAACCGGCGCCAATTGCAATTATGCATTGAGCTCCGTGCATTCAGGTGGTGTGAAATTGGGTGGTGTGCACCGACTCTCCAGGGCCCTGCCTGAAGTACTGGGTGTTCAGTGGTCACCCCACGTTTGGCCCATAGTCTCCTGCATAGAAATGAAATAAAGGTACGGTTTTTATACCATTAGAAGGCTTCGGGAAGACTATTGAGCGCCCAGACTGTTGCGAATTGCGCTCGACCCAATGAGGAACGTACTCACAGGCCATTATTCCCCTCCAGGGTCTCTGCTCAGGTGGCGGGGTAGAACCATATCATTGACAGATACATAGAGAGAGCTAGAGATAAATGTCTCTTTGAAGCGACAAATTTCTGCACTGCCGACCGAGTGTGGTGGGTATCCTTCACTATCTGCTCATTCGCGAATGTGTCTACCCAGGAGCTGGAAGCACTCCCGCTCCACAGTATTTCTCTGGCTAATCATAAGAGCTTGATAATCCACCGCTGTCTGTTCTTATCCTGAAATTTTATCAGCATATTCGGCTCCTCTGTCGCTCAACATACTTAAAACATGTGTTCAGCACATAAAGGCCAACTGCACTCAAATTTCACATCGACCGAATCTAGTTTTAATACGAAGTAAGTACTTACAAATCAGCAGGGACTCGAGTGGTAGTCCCGTGATACGTCTCGTTAACCTGACAGAAGCGTTTAAAAATGTTGCGCAGTAGACCACGCTGCGCATGTCGGCGGATCTCGTAAACAGCCATGACGCACCTGTGACATTCCAGCCGACGGGGGCTTCTACATCTTGGCAACCACGCATCTGGAGAAACGGCCAAGCTGGGCTGCGCACGCTTCACCCATGTGCTGCCCCGTGGGCGCGTAGAGCTTGCATGCAGACTTTTTTTCGAGCTTGGCGACCGTCCGGCCGCTCACGGGACGGCTCCAACGTCCATGCAACGGCCGCGCTCTCATCGATTTCAGTTTCAAAATCGCTAAACTTTGCTGTCCGCTTGCGGCGTCCACGCGCGCATTTCAGCTGTTTTATTTTGTATGTTACTTTTTTTAAGCACACTATACGGCAATAGGGTTTTCAAGAGGTCAAAATTTTGAGTGCAGCTGGCCTCTAAGCATACTTAGTGCTAGTGCAATGGCTGTCTCTATTCGAATATGTTAGTATACTGCGCGGACTGATCCGTAGGCGATGACAACAGTGCTTTGACCAAATACTGCTACGGTGATGGTGGCATGGTCCTAGAGCGTGGATGCGTCTTCCTAGGCAAGTATCTTCCCGGTGACATTAGGCAATGTTAGAACTTAGAGAGGTCGGAATTATCAGGCGACCGGCACACCCAGGCCTTCCAGGGAAGGAACATGCTCTCAGGAATGTTTTGAGTCTCCTCTTCCTAGACTGCCGTCACACACCTACGTTAATAGTTCGCACGGTGGGTCGGGAACGCCTGTTTACGTACTGGTCACCGCCAAATGGTGCCCTCCAATTACCCTATGTTGCAAGCTAAACTAGGTAAGTGTTCATTGGTAGTGTGGCGAGTCTGAACTTTAACGGCCTCGCTGACCCTGTTACATATAATCGCTTTTACCCGTAGCTCATCTGTGACATGTGTAATGGGGTCGCAAGAGATACCCTTCCACAAAATTGATGAACATGCCCTAAAAAACAGAAATATCCCAGAATTAAACGGTATTTAATTTTCACAGTAATGGACGCCGTCTTGAACAGGTCCAACAGGAGTCTACCCTGAATGCAGCACGAGTAGCCGAAGTAGTCGCCAGGGCTCAAGGGCTCCTGGCTTTCATTTAGGTAATACGGACTGGTGAACGTTCCAATCTCTTCCTGTTCTTAATTATTTTATGGCATAAATACGTTTTACTGCTCTGTCCATCTGTTTGGATAGTACATAACCTTTTTTATGATACTAAAAGGTAGCCATCCCCTTATAAGTCTGGAAGTCAAGGATGAATGCGGTGAGAATGAGGAAGCTGCTTCATTTGCATGAAATTAATTTATAGATACGAGCTAGGGGCAGAACGTACTCTACTATTCTCCGCAGTTCACGTTTCGCTCAACAGCCACAAAAATGGAAGTGCAGTGGTAGAAAGACCTTCTGTGGCGGACGTTCAGCTACATACAACTGTCAATTCTAATGAATTCGTGCACATGTTTCACCAGGCGTGAAGTAAAATTGCGAAGATCGTTGGTTAAATCAGAACCCTGTTGCCGTTTGAATCTGGGCTGTCCCCAGGTTGGATTACACTAGAGGAGAACGCAAACTGCAAGATCCTTCCTGAAGAATGTTTTCGCGAAAATGTGCACAACGGTAAAAATGCAAAAGGTAAAAATGAAAAAGGTAAAAATGCACAGTGGATACAGAACATATGCAATCTTAAAGCACCCACAAAAATTTAGGTACGGGCAGTTGTCCAGAAAGTACCGTTGTTTTTTAGTAGGAGAGGAAATCTTGAGCAGTACAGATAAGGGTCTGGTAATTCTTAGGGCCTCTGCCGGAGGGGTCTGGAAAATATTGCTGGTGCAAAATTGCATATTTTACCATTTTTTGGGACAGAATTTCTAACTAGTGTACCGTTTAGAATTTTCACAATCTTCAAAACGTGATGGCAAGTTTGTGTGACCTCTGTTGGCAGAGGCTGCTCAACATTTGTGTCTGAAGCAGTATTGTTCAGGAAGGTGGCACAGAAAATAATGGCCGAGAACATACGATATGCGAGAAAGGTAAACTACCTTCATGTAAAGCACCAATTGTATAGGTCGGTTAGTAGAATTCATATGGTCCCCGTGGTCCCCAATGTCCACCGGCATCCTAGTGGCCCCTGTGAACTCTCCGGGTAACACAGTAGCTACCTAGAGGTGCGTCTTGACTTAGAGAGGCATAACATCGATGGGTGGATGCAATCAGAAAATCCGATGCAAATAATAAAGTTGGCCACGGCAAACAAAACAGCTCGAGCAACAATAAAAAATCTTCAACACGATGATAATAATGTTGTTACGTGGCGGCAGAACACAGATGAGACGAACGATGGAATGGGGTGAAGCAATCTATTTACAGAATGGACATAGCGGCCATGACACCGACCTCGCTCAAGATGCGCGCCAGGAGCGTCGTCGTCGTCGTAATCGTTCTTCGGTTAAGGGGCTGTGAGG
Source organism: Haemaphysalis longicornis (assembly GCA_013339765.2). Classification (NCBI taxonomy): domain Eukaryota; kingdom Metazoa; phylum Arthropoda; class Arachnida; order Ixodida; family Ixodidae; genus Haemaphysalis; species Haemaphysalis longicornis. Next base: position 26,138,833 of record CM023455.1, read on the forward strand.
CATTGCCCACCTTAGTCCCATAACAATATTTATGACGACGCTGACTTCAGTCTAGCTTCGTTTTTACGCTCTAACAGGGCAAAAAGGTGGTTCACGTATGAATTACGAGCGTATGAATTGCCATCTATTTATTACATGCCTGTTGTACTACATTTACATCATTAACTGCACGTCTATACCCGCACAAGCAGGACGCGGAGCAGACTATCTCCCGTAATTACTTACCACTTGAATATGCACTGGCTTCACATTGTCCAGAATTAGGTATGCTCGACACGGTAAATTACAGGCTTCATGAGCTGGCATTTCGATGTAGGAGACGCCCTCTTGTTCCGTGTGAATGAGGGCCCCTTTTTCGCTGACTGTGATTTGAAACGTGTAGACAATGTTCGGGCCCCCACTCTCAGGGAAGGCCAGCGATGTAAAATCGTGCTTCGTGCAGGTCGCACACCCGATGCCAATAACCACCCTGCAAGAAACAAGAGGCCTTGCGTGAATCAACAGTAATATGAAACACAAGAAGTAAGCGTACGTTTACATTCGAGCGAGTGGAGCAGAAACAATATTGAGCACCACCCTTTGCCCAGAACTCTGTAGTTTATACGACGGAGGGGACGTTCAGTTTTTGAATTTTCTCTTTCGACTCGTTCACGGCAATTTCCCAAATTGCCAAAAGAGTTGGACCCCTGGCCGTGCTGCTTCCCAAAAAGCAATGGCCAGAGCGTAACAGGGGGGGGGGGTCAGCTCTACCAGTAATTCTATGACTGATGTACAACTACCTCGACGCCCTGAAAAAATCACCAGGTGAAAAACATCAATAGAAGGTTGCGATGACCATATACAGTGATGGGACGGCCGGCGGGATCGTTACTGGTTCTCCAAATGATTGTAGGTTAATTGATAAGCATTGCGAACAACTCATGTCATTGGGCCAAATTAAACGACACCATCTTGGTGGCACAGCATATTCCCTTGCTTACACCTCTTCTTGCATGCAGCCGTGCGGAGACGCTTCCTATGGTTGCGACGTTCAACGCTGCGGCGTTTTACAGGTGATGAGGCAGTGCAAAGTAGAGGGCTTTGAATTTATTTTGACAACCTGAGGATTTTTACATGCATAAAAATTGGGACCACACGGGCGTTTTCGGTTTTCGCCTACACTAGAAAAGCGGCCGGAAATCAAACCCGAGTCCTTGGGCTAAGCAGCACAATGCCTCAGCCGCTGGGCTGCCGCGGCAGGCAGAACCAATTTTTCACTAACGGCTGATCCGCTCGTGGCACTTCCCTTCAGCATCCCCATGTTCCATAGACAAGTGCAGTAGCAACTGTGCAATAATGGAGAAGAGAGGGGAGTGTTTTACGTGACGACGCTGATTCTGTGGGTGAAGGCCTCCGGTTTAATTTAACCCAGCTCATAATATTTCACGAGCGCCGAAATCTCGACATTGGGGCGTTTTTGGTTTTCGCTTCCATCTAAAAAGCAGTCACCGCTACGGGGTTCTAACCCGTGTTCATGGGCTCAGCAGACCGACGCTGTTACATTGAGGTACCAGACGTATGCCTCTGTCTGGGATTTAAAAGTATGGTTTACGCGACCTGCTCGACTCTACAGACACACGACTGCGTTTCACTGGCATTGTCCCGTCCCCGCCAATTGCACTCAACTGCACGCTCATGGGTCGCGTGCCCAAGCCCTTCATTTCCGTTTTCTCCGTAATGGTCGTATTCCGTACGTCACATCAGGAGGTTGCAATTGTCCTGCCGTCCGCCCTTCCCCTCTAGCGAAAGAGCTGTGAGAGTAAATAAACAGTAAGGAGCGGAAATTCGGGGTGACCTGGGAGAGCAGAGCAGTTGTGATGGAGAGCGCATTCAGCGGCGCCGTTGCGAGGTAATCAGAGGCGAAGTACGGAGGCTTGAAGCAGTCAGAGGAAACCGCGTATTGCCAGCCCTTGATAAGCACCCGGAACAATTTGGGCACGCTTGAGCACCGGGAATGGTCCGTGGTAAGGTGGCTTTAGAGGAAAGAGAAATTTTGGTGGTGATTGTGGGCAAGCTAGTTCCTCCGCTCAGGTGTGGAAGTACTCACACTAACTCATTAGAAAAATTCGGCCATCCTCCCGCGCATTCCTCCTCAACCGCCAATGGAGGCAGGTTGTGGAGGAGCTGTCTGCTGTAGAGGCGAGAGCATGGGAAGGCCCAGCACTGGGTATTCCATGCATTTCGTCCACTCCTGGTTTTGTAGCATTGACCCTCGTATCTAACACGCCTAAAGGCACGGCACGCACCCTGTTCATTTGAGCAGGTCGTAATATTGTTACTTCCTTCTTGTGCAGGCCGACCGTTGTCTAGGATGATCGGTGAGTCTAATTCTTCTTAGTATTTTGTCGAGTTGGGCCAGGTACTTGTTCTGACCATTTGCGCCGTTAAGACCAGGGGAGAAGCGCTAATGTCGCTTTTTCGGGCACGGTGGCGTGTCGTAGCTACACCATAAACCATCCTGCCATTACTGCGCGTTTCTGAGGATCATGCAGGGTGACGATAACGAGCAACTGATGCAGCACTGGGTACACAACGACGGGTGTTTGCCCCAGTGGCTAGGACTGTGACTAGGGCATGGTGGACACTTAGTACACAATGTCAGCGGACAATGTCTTCAGGGTCGTTGCTCTGAGATAGTAATAAGAGCAAAAGCAGCGTGTTATTCAAGTCTATTTACAGTAGTACACACGAACCAAGACGAGTGTAAACGAAAGGTAACGAAGGGGGTGGTTTCAGACAGGCTAAGAAGACTACCGTTGTGAAAACGAATGACGATACATTTCACTGTACAAAAGGAAGGCGTAGCTAGAAACGTCCGCGGGGGAAGTTGGAAGGTTATAATAACTCAGCTGGAACTCGAACAGAGGTGCCACACGTAACGTCGACACTGCTGGATGAACCATCACTGCGAGAACCGGTGTTGGTAAGAAATACTGGGGAAGAGATAACCAGACGTGACCAGTCGGTTGTGGCACGAATTCCAGGATAAGTCAAACAAACGAGAGCTGAAAAGATAGTTCCGGGGAATGGGCGAGCCAAATATGGACATGGACGGGCGGTCAACGTGCCAAAAGTGAGGGGCATACCACCGTGAGGAAACATGACGTCTCACTTTTTCAGCCATGTATTGCTTGTGAGAAGCAGTTGAAGTTATTCCTCAGTGCGCTAAGAGCATCCCAGGGTCGTTAAGAAAATAACACGTCGGTCGTGGTTTGTTGCAGAGATGTCTGCTTGAGAAAGCACACTGGCCAACCCACCAAATTTGTCAGTGATTTTGCGAATGTCGCTGGTATAATCTGTAATGATGGGGGGTTGCCAAAGTTCTGACGGATCATAAGAGGTCCTGCAGCAGGCCAACGTGGCTTGAGTAAGTGTTGATATGAAAGCGCCGTCCCAGCGGAAATGGCGGAAGTGCTTGATAGCTAGATATACGTCGGAAAGTTGGCGTCTACACTGGGGACAGTGATACTCAGAAGGTGCGCGTTTCTTTGAGAACTAGGCAATGAGTGCCAAGTTCACCATGCTGACAGCCGTATCCGATGCGTCAATCACAACGGGGGTTGGGACCACGCATCGTGTGTGGATGAGAGGGGTCACTTTGGATACGGCTCTCGAGATTTCTGTACAGGCGCGATCAGCAATGTTGTTCCAAGCACCTGTGAGATTGCGTGTTTGATGCCACTGAGAAGTTTGTGTGAATGCGGCAGTAGGTCTCCGCAGCGAGTTGCAAAGTGGCGGACACGGATTCTATGTGGGCGAATCCCATGAGCGTTCCCGCTGACCAAAGAAATCACACTCAGAAACGCCAAAATCGCTGTTTCGTAGTAAAGACTAAACATTTGCGATATTCTGGGAGCCCTTGGTGCAAGTGTAGTGTATGGGCCTCAGTGATTGGCCTGAATACTACGACGGCGTCGTCTAGGGAGGCAAATAATTTGCAAATGGTTCTCTTACGACAGTGTTTCTATGGCGCAGCTACGCATGTGGCAAGGTAGCGTATGGAGAAACGCATTGGGAAAACCTGGGGCAGCTGATAACGCTTCCCGATTACGTGATATATAAAACGTCCCTACTCTCTTTTTGTAAAGAGCGCACAAGGTGCACATAATTTGTGACTGATGATAGCTGGGTGAACCCTTCAATGCGCCCTCGGAAGTCACTATTGTTTTTGAAAAGTAAGCGTGATTTTGTTGGCGCCGGAAGAAAGTTTGATGTTTGTCAAGCAGCAAATCCCTCATTTATTTCAGGTACGCTCTTAGTAGCCAGCAGTACAAAAACGCCTTAACACAGAAACTGCAACAGCATCTGAAAATTTTTCTTGGCAAATAATTTACCCTAATTTCCGGAAATTTGCTGCTGACTTGCTCCACACGTACCGGTCTTTTTTAGAAACTATACTAAGGTCATTGTTAGTTTTTGTGCAAAGAGGTTTGTAAAATACACACTGTGTTGTTAAAAGTTTGACATATTACATATCCCCACCCAGCAGGCATCTGTGCCCAGCAAACAACCCTGCAAGCGCTGACTACGGGCGGGTATGTTGTTTTCAGATACTTAAAAAAGCGGCACATTTCAGAGCAAAAAATAGCAGGCAGCAGGTTTTTCCCCATGAAAAGAAATATACTGGCTACAGGCTAATCGTTGGCTATAATAATCATATTGAGGCCAAGGCGTTAAATAACCCTAGAAGACAAGATTGGTTGACTTCCCAATAGAATTCCGTGCGATTGCAGTCTCCCAGCTGGCGGGGAAACACCTCATCTTCAAGCGTTCTCCACGTACCAACACCGGCTTTCGGAATGTGTGTGCTGAATGCCTTCCAACTTTGTCCGAGGCTGCACCCCTTGCCAAGCGATGTCCCGCGACACTTCGCCAATTTCTGGGGCTAAAGTCGCACTAACATAACTACTCATTGAGCAAAATCGCTTCTCGGGCCGGCCCGAGCAAACCTGTCGGACAGGGAGCGACCTCTCGAAGCAAATGAGTTCACATGAAAGTCTTGATCCGCCCAACTGCCACGTAAAGTTATTGAAGTCACGTACACTTGTCTGAAATTAGAGTCGTCATCACGCTCTCATGTGAATTGCAAGCAGTAAGCAATGAGAAGAGTTCAACTATATTCGAGAAAATTCCAACTAACCGTTTCTAGCATGTGATGCAACGTGGGATTAGGCTTCAAGGACTAGCTGTCAGCTTGTCTCGGAGCCTGGCATACCATTGCTGCTATTAGTGCTGTAGGCGCATCGCTTGCAGCCAGAGGACGCTGAAGAAATCTTTAAACCTTTGAAAGCAAATGGAGTCTATCTGGATATAACTGTAAGGTCTTTATTCCTTCCTCGTTGTAATGCATTTGTCAGACGCACGACATGCATGCCAACCCCTGGACACATTTTAAACTGACATGGGTGCGACGAGCGATGCTTGTGTTTAGCCTTACTAACCGACAAGCGCACGAAATCAGCTTGACGCGACATACGACACCGCAATATCTGCAAAACCCAGTAGGTCAACAGCTGCTAGGTGCGGGTTCCTATTAAAACTGTAGCGATTAATAGGTGACCACGCTCAAATGTAAATCATAATCAGTAACCTAAATCTGCTCACACACCTTCGGGCTCACTCGTAGCATGGAGGCCGAGACTCGCTCTAGCCGGGCTGCCGTTGTTCTATGCCCCAACATGCACAAATCTCTCAGGCCTCGGGAAAGCGGTACAATTTGCCATAGCCATTTCGTATACCATCGTGAATGAGTTTTAAATGCTAGAGCTTGAAACTCCCCCACCTATTAATACGGGTATGAACGTCCATATCTTTTCTGCAAACCATCCGGCGTCTGACGCGCGCTGGAACCAGGCAGTCGAAGCTTTTGCAGAAGCTGGGAGACGCCACAGTTTCGACACTCCCGGGGTTCTGACCTTGTAGAAATATTTGTCTTGAACCGTGTTTTCTTTAACCATTTTAGCCCCGGGGGCCAAACGTATTCTAATACTGTTTCTTTTTAACGTAAGATACCGCATTCCTTCGGTCTCGTCGTACAAAAGCCGAATGTGTGATTAGACGCAAGCTTACCGATTTTCCTTGGAGCTGGCGTTCTCCTTGTGCTTTGTGCGCACTATGACCACCGTGCCTGGGCGCATCTCGAAAATGTCAGCGTCCTTGAAGTCCACCTGAAAAAAGGAAGTAATTTTTCTTACCAAAACTTAACCTGTGGAATTGAAGAAATCATGCGCGCAAAGGCATAGCTTCCAATTTCTTCCGACGGTCCGCTGCACGCGTTGAGCCCTACAGCAGCACGAAAAAGTATCATTTTGTTCACGGCTGAAAGGGAAGCAAAATATTAACAGCACATTGAACGAGAAAACCGTATTGCTGGAAGTACAAATGATTCTGATTGACTGACTGATTGTAGGGTTTAACGCGCCGACGCAACTCCAGCGATGAGGCGCGCCGTAGTGGAGGGCTCCGGATTAATATTCGAACACTATATTTTGACAAAACAGAATATTCGCAGTGAACCGGTTGTGCTCGGGTCAATACAACTAATACTGGAAATTTGCTAAGAAATCTATGTGCTCGGATATATGCACCATTGAAAAAGAATAATGGCACTGAAGCCGAACTCAGAACGTCAATGTACAAGTGGTGCTCGCAGTGTTCTCACAATTCAAAGTAATTGCGTGGTGGATATATGCGATCGCAACAATAGGTGTAATATTAAATTTAACAGCCGCCTAATTTTAGCCATTCCGGGAACATGCTTTTGATATAGAGATATCGATGCACCGTAATTTGTTGCTCTCAAGGATCCAAAGTTTCTAGCTTGCCCAAACACATTCAAGAACTTTAAAACACTCTTTGTCCATTTAAACCTGTTCTTCTTCATTCGTTTTTTCAATTAGGACGCCTAAAGACCAGCCATCTACGTGCTTTTGAATTGTGCTAGGCCTTTACCATTCCTAATACTAAGCCTTGAAGAGCGCTCCCAGACGGCGGGTACTCGAACCATCACGTCTGTCCACATTATCCTGCGGTTTTCTAACTGGTTACTCTGCTACAGTGGTGTATAGTTCCTAGAGACGTGGATAATTTTTCTAGTTGGGATATCTTCTGGGGAATTTGACACATCTTTCACTATTGTTTATCATAGATCCCAAGATTTATGCTCTTTTTCTAGGAGTTGATTGTAGTGGTGGATTACGCTATGAAAGCTCTTCTTTGATAACCAAGATATATATATTTTTTGTTTTTTGTAGCAAGAGTACCCGAGAAATCTGTTCCCTTTCTGAAATAACTGCGAGCAGTTGCATTGGTGTGCATATATCAGAAGAACGAACACCAAGACCCCGTTTACAATTCTCCAAACGCGATTTGAATTAGGTGGTTACGCGTAAGTTTCCTTAGAGCTTCTTTTCTGACCATGCAGAAAAAATGAAACATAATATTTTAGAGTGAGAGCCTCTCTATTCATATCATCTGTGTTTATAGTTGTTTCGCGGGAATTAATATTTTTTGCGAGTCAAGTGTAACTTAGTTTTTATATTGTAAGGCGGGTTTATTGCCTTGACAGCGGAAGGAAGGAGGGGCTATCAGAAGTGGCAAACGAATCGGTGGCCCAGCCGGCAGAGTGTCTCGAGCACTCCACGAGCTTCATGCCGATGGCGATGCCGCTGCGGTGGCTGACCTTGTTGCCTCGTCGTCGTCTGTACAAACCAGGTGGTCAATCCCCTTGAGCGGGCATACGCCAATCACAAGGACAATGCTGACTGTTGTGGCCGCGTAGCAAATCAGTTGTTCGTTAGTGCTCGCATGGTGGCTGCGCGCCACTTGCTCGTCTTTCGCACTACAATATAAATATTAAAAGGCGCATTTATTACCACCTGCTTCCCAATACTCCGAAATAATTTTTATATTTACCATGATATTTTATCTTTTATATAACAAAATGCTTCTAACCATGACCTATGCTTCACCATACAATCTTCATTCCAGTGTGAAAAGGGCTGATGAAATATTACAAGTTTGACTGATTGTAGGGTTTAACGCGCCGACGAAACGCAGGCGATAATATTACAAGTTTTGCTTCTTACAAAAATTGCTGTGTCCGGATAACAACTTTGCCAGTTTCATTGCGAACTTAAAACTAATAGGCATAATAAGTAAAGCAGTTACAGAAGCGGCTGCCCACCTGCCTGTTTGTGGCGGTTTTTCTGTGACATAACAGAATATTGTCATTGTGACTGAGGCCGCTGATCTTAGGCACCTCCAATAGGCAAGTTACGGTGGCCACCTTTCTGATGGAGACGAAGGGCGAAAACGCCCGCGTGTTGGACATTTCGGAGCATGTTAAAGATCCCCGGGTGGTCAAAAAATCCGGAGCCCCCCAAAACACCGCCCCTTATCGCCTGCGTAAGTTTAGAAAGTTAAACCTCATAATAAATCAATCATATCCTAACATATCAAACATAACGGGGGAGACTGTATGGTGCCTTTGGTTCTTTTTAATTGTATCGCTGGAATGCTTACGTGCAGATGACGCCATGATAACTCGTGTTTATTTCCAATCCATAAAACGTCATTCGTTCCCATATTACGCTACTGTAGGCAAAATCTGAACTTTTTTAATATTTTATGCTTGTTGTGTGGCAAGAACGTCTTTCGTGGCTTGAATGAAGCTAAGTGAGGTAGAGAATCATAGTCCTTACACACTGAATGAAGTTGTGCATTGTCTTCAGAACCGCTTTAGCAATAAAATTAGCTTCCCAGCGCCTTCCTTTTGACATTAGTTTGCAGATCGATTTATGACAAACAACTCAAACTTCGAAGGGTTTTCTCACCGCGGGTATGTGGAGAGGGGAGCCATGGAATAATTTGGAACCTTGGGGGTTTATACTTTGCGCCTGTTCCTTGACCGAGACAGATAAACGGAACGACACAGCGTTGCAAACGCTCCCGCTGACCAATACACACGTTTGGCGCTGCAAGAATGATATCCAGAGCTCATGCGTTTGTGCAACCCCGAACCAACTTCCGTGACTAAAACAACGGCATCTCCCTGTCTCCCTCCCTCCTTCGCTCCACAAGTACCTAATGCCCTACCCTCGGAGGAAGACCTGCTGTCCTCCAAAATCAAGGAGCAACAGATGGCTGGATAGATGTCACATGGCGAGTGCAGTGGTCATCAATCGCAAGGTTACAAGATAGTCCAAGAACATTCATAGGCTTCGCCTTAGAAAGTTGTGAGAAGAGGGGTCAACGGCACCACTGCCAGCACAAACGTGCTGTCCCTTACAGGAACATTCCTCAGAGATAACAGCCATAAATGATGTTTAGAACAGCCCCACAAAGTGAGCTTCGTCATCAGAAAATTCAAGTGATTTGAACACAAGTTTTGCAATGTAAAGTTCAACATTCCAGATTTATTGTAGGGTTTATCACGCCGACGCAACGCAGGCGATTAAGCGCGCCGGAGTGGAGCGCTCCGGAATAATTTTAACCACCTGGGGATCTTTAACATGCGCCGGAATCTAATTCAACATTCGTCTTGCCGTTCATAAATGCATGTTGCTCATGGCATGCCATGACCCCAACTCTGTACGGTGATAAAAGTTCAGCGGCTATAATTTGTCACATCGAATTTTAACCAGCTTGTAAATAAATGTGTAGCACTATCGCGGCGGAATACGGTACATTGTGTGTGGCTTAACGTTTTGAAATTTCCCTTTTCGGGGAACGTGGAAACTGACCTGGATGACAAATGACATCTAAAATGCGGAACTTCTAAATTACCTGGTAAATTTTTACGTTTACCGAAAAGATCGCACTGGGCACGAGGTGGTGGTGTCTTAATCGCTATAAGCGATCAGTTATCTTGTTATCAGTTATCAGTTATCAGCCGAGATAATATGGCTACTTGTGCATGCTCCACGTCAATCCGTCCTTCTAGGAGTTTGTTACAGACCACCGCCGAACAACCCAAACTTCTCCCAGCAACTTAGTGACGTGCTAACAAAGATAACTTCTAAACACCCCAATGCTGATGTTCTTTTCTTCGGTGATTTTAATTTCTCTGGTATCGATTAGAACAGCAAACATTTTTTAACTGTGTCTCCCACGAACGCCAAGGAAGGAATAATGTCTGAATTATAATCTCACCCACTAATGTCCCTACTCACAAGTGTTGAACGGAATTCCGCAAACATATTATACCTGATACAAACTAATCACACTCAAAGCCTGTCTTCTATATCCTATCTGCCTGAGATAAGCCACCAGAAAAGTATACATGCAGATTAAGCCTTCGCGCTTAACCCCCCCAATACCCAGAAGAAAACGATCCCTTTATACGAGAAGCACAACTATTAGGCTAATAATTAGGGACTTGCTGCTTCTCTTCCACAATATGAATTAAATTTTCACCAATGATACACAAACTGCCACTGGTTGATTATTAACGAAAAAAAAACCGTTCTGGCAAAGAAGCGCATACCTAAAAAAACAGTTTGGGTAAACTGCCAGAAACACTGGTTTAAACTCATTAAAAATATTTGAAAACAAAAAGCGTCTTTTTCGCGCAGCCAAACAAAAGAATACATCTAGCTCATTGGAGAAATACTATGCTGCAGAGAGCGACTATCTTGTCGCATATAAAAGAAGCGAAATACAAGTTCTTCAACACCGATGGGGCCAGCATACTAAACAATAATCCCAGGCGTTTTTGGCACGTGATAAACCCTGACCAACCGCGCATGATCACACTCGCAAGCGATAACAGTGAGGGCGTCCCCGATGGTAAATGTGCGGATCTTTTTAATAATGCTTTTAAGTGCGATGCCTTTATAAGCGACCCCAAACCATTCACCACCGGCGTCGGCGGGGCGGCGTCCGCAGTGCTCTTTAAGAGAAACAGCAGCCGGCCCAGGTTTCGACGAGGACTTTGCGGGCCGCAGCCCGATGCTCTAACCGAATAAGCCACGGAACTTTTTTTTTTTCTTTATTGCCTGCTTGCGACACACAACAACAACACGCCCTGTGTCAGTACCAAATTACTAGCTTCAGCCATCACCAATCGGCTGAGGAGTGGGCTTAAAACATCTTAAATTGCGCTAAACCCCAGAACGGGTAACCACTCAGGCTCTTCCGGATCACTCGATAAACTTCTCTTATAAGCACGCTTTCAATGAAGTACTCTCGCACTGTGCGAGCATCCTCTTCGGCATTTTGAACCGCCATGCGAGTTTTCCACATAGAATGCAGACTAAGTGCCATGAACATATCATAGGGCACGCCTCCATCGTTGTTTACGGGCAAAAAGCGGAATGCCATAAGGCGTTAATGGTAAGTCTTTTTTCAGGGTTCGTTGGAGGATGTCCCAGTGAAACACCGCATCCCCAACAGTCCAGAAAAATGTGCTCAATTGTTTCCTGCTTTTGGCATAGTCTACAGTTAAGTGTCCATGGGTGTACATATAGTCCTTTTTCCTGCAGCCAGGGTTTTACTGGAAGCGTGCCGCTATGAAGTTTAAAGAAGAATGATTTAACAGATGAACGTACTGGCATTCGTTTCACTCTTTTTAGAACATCTTTTCCTGAACCCACTGCATATAACTGACGATAAACCGGAACAGGCAGACACACATCAATCATATCTTTGTACAAACGTTTCCGCGGTACACTACTCAAATACTCCGAGGAAAACCTAACCCTTAAAATCCTAAAAGCATCCACAACTTCCCGCAAGAACCCACGCACACGTACACATCGCATTTCAGAAGTTGAAACTACATAGTCTGGAATGACATCACGTAGTCGGGCTTGTACCACAGTACGTAGAAAGCAATCTCTCTGATCTCTCAGAAACATAAACCTAGAAACTATTTGTCGGATAAACAAATGTGCCAGTCCCAATCCACCACTTTTCACCGAGCGAAACAAATTAGTTCGACTCATGCGCTCCCAACTTGAGCCCCACAAAAACACCGCAAACACTCTGTGCAGCTTTTGTATGTTCCTTCTTGACATACAAATCGCCTGTAGGACGTACCATACCTTGGCAACAGCAAACACATTACATACTGATGCACGGGCAAACATTGACAGATCCCTTCCCCCCCATTGTGTTAATTTCTCTCTAACTCTATCAGTTTCTCCGTCCCAGTACTCTCTAGCATCCTGGTAGTTTTCAAGGGGGATGCCCAGATACCTGGCCGGAGTTGTCGTCCAAGGCATGTTCTCGAAAAACACTGGCCTACTTTGCCAGTCACCATGCCAAAATCCTATGCACTTGTTCCAGTTAACTGCACTGGCAGACAACTCGCAAAATCGCTTTAGATCATTCACCACCTCCCTCACACTTTTCCTATCACTACAAAAAACAGCGATGTCATCGGCATATGACAAAATTTTAACTTCACTGCAGTGCAAACGGAATCCGTGTATATTTTCATTTTGAAGAATCTTTAAACAAAAGGGTTCAAGATAAATCGCAAACAACAAGGGACTCAAGGGGCACCCCTGCTTCACCGACGACAGTATATCAAAACTTCGTCCCACTTTTTTGTTTACAATAACACGAGCTGAGCACTGAGTGTACGACATCTTTACACCTTCGAGGATGACGGATCCTACGTTAACGTGTTCTAACACTGAGAAAAGAATGTTATGCGCAACACGGTCAAAGGCCTTCTGCAAATCAATTTGGATCATCGCCAGTGGGCCCCCTAAAGCGTCGCAACACTCTAATACACTTCTAGCGACATGAATATTGGTAAAAATAGATCGTCCCTGAATTCCACATGTTTGATGGGTTCCAACAACTTGTTTTTATTACTCCTTGCAATCTTCTAGCCAAACCTTCATGAAAATTTTGTAATCAACATTCGTTTAAGCTGATTGGCCGATACGACTCTACCGCCAACAGCTTTTCAGGATCATCAGTTTTAGGAATTAACACAATATGACTATTCCGGAACGAAGGCGGTGTTCTCTTGGATTCATACGCTTCCGTTATGACCCTGTACAAAATTAATGCTATATCTTCTTGAAGAACTTGTAAAACTCGGTTCCCAATCCATCTGGCCCCGGTGACTTCCCTATGGATAATTCGTCGATGGCGTTATTTATCGTGCCTGCAAACTGATCGGCGCTTCCATTGCTTGCTCTGTCATCATCACTTAACTTTGGCATTGACGGCAAGAAAGTTACTCGTAATCTTTATACTGCCTTGCTTTTCAGTTCCCAGCAGTTCCTTATAATGTTCAAAAAACGCGCGCTCCACGACTTCAGGGGTCCCTAGAAACCACATTATTGTATCGAATAGCTTTTTTAATCTCATTCTTTAGTCGCATAACCCTTTTCGTCACTCAGGGGACGTTTGGTTGGGCGTTTCGCCCAACCAGAGTCGCCTCTGCGCGTGCGCGCACTATGGCACCCCATGTACTTCTCGATGTCAATGACCTCCACTTATTTTTAACTTCTCTTATTTCTTTTGTAAAAGTTCAAGCTGTTGACCCTCATGCTAGCAAGAAGTGCAATTGCCTTTGTAGTGTTGTTTCTCCTCCTCCTTTTCTTTATGGCGTATGACGGACGATCTTTCTATTGCACTTATCTTAACGTCACTTTTTAGCTGTTTCCCAGACGGTGATAAGTCACCCACTTTCCTGTTCCGATTGCCTCCTCTAATCTTTTCTTTACACCAGTTGTGAATGGTTCATCATTCAGTAGTTTTACATTGAATTTCCAGGTATCCCAGCTAAAGCGAGTTTTCCTTTGCTTCTGACCTATTGTAAACGTCACCATGCTGTGGTCGCTGAAGGACACGGACGCGACGCTGATATTGTCAGTAACGCGCCTTATATCTTTAACGCATTCAAACTACGTCGTCAGCGGCGTGCGTTGGCGACTCAGCGGTGTTATAGCGGCTTGATAACTGCGTGGTGTACACGTGATACTACAAACCCAATGGAAGAGATGGAAGAGAAGGCGGCGAGGCGGTGGGCTGCGGGGGCCGAGCGCAAGCGCCGCAAGCGGGCCGACAACCGTGCATTCGCACTTTCACATTCTCCCCCTCGGGGAAATGCGGGGGAATTTTTTTCGTCTGTCTTTACTGTGGAGAGTGATGTGCCGTGTGTTTCTCTTGTTGAAGCTACTGATACCTGCATGCCCACTCCTAATGTTTTATAGATTGTATGTATCTTTATTTCAAAACTGCAAATCATCATCATCTTGCGGTATGATGACGATAAACATAAAATTGTTAAAAAAACACTGCACAATTCAACAGTATCTTTGCATTTATTTTTTCTCACTCCCTTTCCACAGGCGATATACCATACCACTGGAAGGTGGGAAGGTGTTTCCAATAATAAAATCAGGTAACAAAATCTCGCCACTCAATTATCGTCCCATCATTCTCGCGAGCGTTCCTGCCAACTCACGAACACGCCAAATTTCCGAACTATTAATTTTCTACATTCCATAAACATTTTTTCACTATTCCCAGCATAGTTTCCGTCGGGGACTTTCTTGCGAAACTCAATTGGCCATATTTATTCAGGACCTTCCATCTAGCTTGGCGCGAGCCTGCAACAAATGTCATATTTTCTCGACTTCACCAAGCTTTCGACAAGGTACCCTACGAACGCCTATTACTAAAACTCCATTAGCGCAACTTAGACTCAAATATTATAAATGGGTAAGGCATTTCAAAACAACCCACTCGCAATTTGTAATAGTAAATCCCCGTTCTTCAAATTGACATCCAGTAACGTCTGGTGTCCCACAAGGGTCTGTTCTCGCCCCCTTCTTTTTCTCATTTACATCAACGACCTTACATTGCATATTTTAAGTCGTATCCGTATATACACTGACTGCATCATATACCGCCCCGTCTCTAACACATCCAACCAGCTAGCCCTACAAGAGGACCTTCTTCATGTTCAAGAGTGGTGCGATGTGTCGCTGATGACACTTAATCTTGCCAAATGTAAAGTTATAAATTTACCCGCCAGCACAGTTCTTTAAACATTCCGTAAATTATTTTTAATGGTACAATAGGCCTCCTTCCCTCATTCAGATACCTTAGTATTACCTTGTCCAATTATCTGTCATGGAAGGCTCATGTAACCAATATTATCGCCCCAGGCAATAAAACGCTTGGTTTTCTTAAGCGTCAGCTCCGCCATGCTCCACCACAAATCAAGCAACTGCCATACAAATCACTTATTCGTTTAAACTTCAATGCGCATGCGCATTATGGAACCCACACCAAGTATATCTAATCAAGGCATTTGAAGCCGTCCAAAACCGTGCCAACAGATTCATGCATTCTGCATATTTCTGCGATATCAGCATTTCATACCTAAAAACACAATCAGGACTGGAGTTTCTCTCTTTTCGCCACCGCATCGCCACCCTTTTCCTTTTTCATAGATTCTTTTATTCTCTCAACTGCGCGACTTACATCAGCCCACCAACGAACCTATCTCATAGCACCGGTCATGTACTTCAAGTTTCAGATCACCGAACCCATACCACAACCTTTGCTGCCTCCTTCTTTCCACGCGCTCTTCAAGAATCAAACGGCCTTCCCCACCAAATTGCCGACATCACCAGCCGCATTCATTCACTGCCGAAGTAATGACTTACTTGTCCTGTTAATACTTGTTTTGTGGATACAAATCTGTTTCGTGTGCCCACACCATACTTTATGTTATACCCTCATTTGGGGGTCTTTAGGGAAAAGAAAATGAAATGAAATAAAAAGAAATTGAACTAAGGAGACAGGCAAAAAATAGAGATGATTTTTGCGAAGATGCAGAAGACGTTAGTTTTAAAACTTTAAACTGAGCCCAACCTGTGTACGCTTAACTCGGCCTCAAAACTGAGGCCAACATACAACCCGCGGCAGCACCTGAAGTATGCGCGAGCTTACCATTCCTGTGTCGGATTTTGGAAACAGCTGATCCACCAGTTTACTCGAAGGACCACCACTCTGGTTGTGGCTGCTTCCCCAAGCGACCCAGTGAATCTCGAGGAACTTTATATTCTTGAACATTGTATCAGCAAAAGCAAGCACCTTGCCCACGTCGGCGACAGGGTAAGGGTGCGTAGTGTCATCCTCCAAGTCGTAAGTGTCATTGACCCAGCCCTGCGGGGGTGAGAGAATATTCAAGCAATGCAATGAAAATAACAGTTGCAATTTCTGCATTCTTCCGAAAAAGACAATGGTACGCAGTAGATGACGCAAATAGACAGGTCACTGTGTAGCTTACAGAACGCCCTTGTGTTCGGGGAATGAGAGGAGAAGCCGAGCAGTTGCAGTGGCTGTATGTTTAGCGTTTGCAGCCAAAAGAAAATACCGCGATAAACTATTGTGGAGAAACACCCTCACAATACCCGTAAACACTTTTTCGTTTGCCTTCGATAAAGGTTTAGCGAAAATATTTTCTAACCACTCATAGCTGCCACACTGCACACATTCGTGCTTGTGAAACAATGATGACGTTTGTCGTGACTCCGTATTGAAGGGGCCCTATGTCAATAGTTCTTCACGCAACATTTGCTAATTTGCACAACAAACGTGAACTAAAACTACGCCAATTTCTTTCCAAGAACAGAACCTTTGTTTCGAAGCGTTCCCTCAGTGCTTCAGATAAAGGGTTCTTATTTCTGCATCCTGAGCGGTCCGCGAAAAGAAGAAAACGAGTTTGTTTCTGTATTAGGTCACGGGGATAAGCAAATGTATTTACCGAGCAAACTATTGGAGGTATTTTTCGAGAGTTCATGCGCAACTATATATGCGGTACATACAACACCAACCCAACGTTTGACAATTGTGTTAACAGCCGACCGCTCTTCACTCGCATCACGTTCCTCTGTGCCGCTCAAGTAAAGCATAATAGCAGATACTCACTCCGCACAAGCTGTTAAGTGGCCCTTGAGTGCCAGGTTCCTAATTACAATGTGTGGGAAATCAGCCTGGGTATGTTACTGCCGGAAACACTGTAAATATGGATGTACAGGACCCGTCGACTAAAACATAAAAACGCTTATAATGGCGGATGAAAGGAACAATTGTTGATATATGACAGCGACTGGAACCTCAGAGCGTTCTGCGGAGCCAGGATCAGTGTGCGCACAGAAGTATTAAGAAAATCTCTGAAATATGAGAGAGTGTGAGGCGTGAAGTCACGCTCTGTATGAAATGAGTTTTCAGGAATTAACACCGGCAAGAAAAGGTAAAAGACATTTGTAAGAGAACATTAGTTGGTCTCCTAGGAATAGTGAAGGGTTAGTGGAATATTGTGTGTGTAGAGTTCAGGGAAGTGTCGTTTTCCGGCATTATTAAAGGATGTACACTCAATTAACACGTGGAGAACAGACAGCCGCTCCCCACACATGTCGGAAGCTGGTGGAAGTGTGCCATTCTAAAGATAGGCATGTGTGTCGTGAGTGTGGCCTGTTCGCAGTCTACAAATACCTACTTCTGTGAACGTATCTTGTTTTTCAGTGAGGTATTTACTGATGTATGATTTAACTATGTGGAGTTTGTTGTTGGATTCATTATTCCATTCCTGCTGCCACATTTCCCGAAGTCCCCGTCGTACAGCTGGTTTCATGCCAGGATACGGAAACAGAGGTTCATCCACGCCAGAGCAAAGGGCGGCTTCCTCAGCATACTGGTCAGCGATTTCGTTCCCCGTATGCTGCTGTTCACCGGCACCCAGCACATTACTATCGTGTATTAGGTCGGGGGTAACAGTCTTGTATAGGTCATTAAATTAGACCCAGAGTTCTTGTGCCTGAATTCTCATTCGGGAAAGGAATGGCATGGCGATAGATAGACGGTTAAAAAAGAGATTTCTGACCGACGCATCCGTGATGATAGAGTAAAATGGATGATTAGTGAGTGATAATATCTTGAGAGCATAAATAAATTATGTATATGACTGCAGGCGCTCTAAGTTCTACTGATCACACTCAACGTACAGGCTTTTGATGGGGCTTGTTCGAAAGGCTCCAGATACAAGGCGGAGCCCTAGGTAGAGTAATGAATCAAGCATTTTAAGGCTGTTTTTGTGGCGGAACCATATACGACACTGCCATAGTCCAACCGCGACCGCACCAAGTTGTTGAAGAGATACAGAAGGCACGTTGTTTTTTGCTCAATACGGCTGGTGGGTCATAATTTTTAGTACGTTCATTCTCTTGATACTTTTATTCTTTAGCTTTAACTTGTTTTTTTTAGTTATTTTACACATTGAATAAACTTAAGCTTGTTATCTAGCACAACCCAAAGACATTTATCTTTCTCTTTGACCGGGATGGCTGCAATATTCTGGATAATGTCATGATCAGGCCTTATACCACGGTCTTCGAGAACAGAACACAGGTACCCTTTTCGGGGTTCCCCTTAAAGCCATTCTTATTAGCCCACTTGGCAAGCCTGTTCACACCGAGATGGACCTGCCGCTCGCATATAGTTAGGTTATAAGATTTACAGTCATATTTATAGCATCCCTATATACAAAGTAAACAATTGTTGGCGGTTCAGCCTTTCGAAGAGTGTTTATCTTAATGAAGAATAGTGTACAGCTGAGTACTCCGCCCTGAGGAACCTTCGTTTCCACGTGTGTGCACTTCTGAAAGTACTGCACCAGCTCTAACTCGAAAAATACGCTAACACAAGGAACGTTCCAGCGTATTCAGCATGTTTCTTGATACATCGTAAGAGTTCAAGTAGCGCAGGATACCGTAAGGCGTAGCAGTGTTGTATGCTTTTTCTAAATCGAAAAAATAGAAATGCAGTGATGCCTGCGAACGAATGCATCCTTTCTGTAAGACTGGAACGCCACCAACTGGTCAGTCGTGCATCTGCCCGATCAAACATCTGCCTGGCAGCTATTGAAAATTGAATGGTATTCCAGAAAATATACGCGTCCTCCAATAATCATCTTTTCAAGTAACTTTCTTAAGCATCTGGTAAGGGTAATGGGACGATAAATGGATGAAGGGGAAACAACCGTGCCATTCTTCAGAATTACTACGACTAACGACTCTCTCCACGCTCGTGGAAAGCTTCCAGCCGATAAAATTTCATTAAACAGAAAGAGAAGGACACCAAATGCGTCTGCGTGGAGGTGTCGTATCATTTCCTGTATTATTTGGTCCGGGCCAGCGGCTGAATTTGTGCATGTGGCCAGGGCAGCCTGAAGCTTCTGGAGCGAGATCGGGGAGTTGTAAGAGCCCTTCGATGGCTTGTTGTCCCGTATGGGTTTCACTCAGCAGACCTTTTATACTGTACGAATGTGCTTTTGTAGTTCGAGGAATGTATACGTGGTCAAATATTTTGCAAACGCGTTCACCTCGTGTTCAAGTGTGTTACATGTGGTGCACACACGGGGTAAGTTATTTGTCTTGTGTCCTTTGAATTTGTAAATATATTCCAAACCTAGGTAGCGTCTTTGTAAGAGTTATTAGATGATATGCAAAACCACCAGCTGTTGGTTTGGATTCTTTGAGAATGCGCTTTTCCATGGCTTACGCTTAGAAGTTACGAGGTTCTGGGGAAAGGGGAATCTATGAAGAACACCCCAGGTCTTCTTTTCTATTTGTCGTGCAAGCCTGCATTTTCATTCCACCAAGGCCTTCTCAGATTGGAAGTGCTACCAGAGGCCTGGAGGTGGCGCTTCGAGCAGATTTGAGGATATGACATGTAGAAAACTAGAAGATTCATTCATGCCTAGGTAGCGGTGGTTCTGAAGGATAGTTTCGATTTATCCTTAAATTTGCGCAGTCATCTCAAGATTCTCTGAACTTTATGTATGAGATGGAACTCCAGGGGCCTGTTTTTAGACATCTGAGGGCAACTAGGAAGTGGTCGCTTTGGTAGGGGTTAATGTCGACCTGCCATTCAACAGGCAGGAAAAGAATGGAAGACGCAATAGCCAGATCGATGGGCGAATATGTCTGGTGTGCTGTACTGCAGTGCGTGGGCTGTTTTGTGTTGAATAGGCAAGCTCCAGGTGATAAAAAAACTATTCAAGCAAGCGGCCCCGGGTATCTGTACATTTAGACCCCCAGGGTTCACAATGAGCTTTAAGATAACGTACTAGCACAACAGGTTATGGAAGCTCGACTAATAGGAACTCGAACTCTGAACTTCATAGCCAGTAGTCAGGAGGACTGCATACGCAGCAGACTGTCAATATCCTATTACAAATTGTTGCTCGAACAGCCACTGCTTCGAAAGAAGTAACTGAAGGAGTTCAAGGGGGGCAGAGTTTTCTATGACAACCGCTACTCCACCACAGGGATGAGTGCAGCTGCCTTTGCCTTTTCTGAATAAAATGTGTTGACTGAGAAAGTTATTTTGTGTAGGTTTCAGGTGTTTTTTTTTGTTGGCGCATAGCACTTGGCTGGTGTTTGTGGGGGGTTCCATAGATGTCACCGATGTTTTTCATTAGGCCCCTACAGTTTCATATCATTATACTTCGGGATACCATAGGAGCCTAGGACGATTAAGGTGTGCATATGGGTTTTTCGAGGTGATGCTACCTACTTAACTTCGCCTTCCTCGGGGAGGCTGGGGTTTTTCTCGCGGCGAAAACTGCCGCGATGCTCTTTTGACGACTGGGATGCAGGCCGAGGTGACAGGGCATCCATGTCTTCATCGGAGTTTTGAAGCGTTGATAAAGTGGAGGTCTTACATCGCCCACCCCGCAACGTGTTTGATTGGATGGCAGTACATCCCGCACCAACTTTTTTGATAAGCTGGACTGCGGAAGAAGGGCCTGCCGCTTCCACATCCACTGCTACTAGTGTTTTGGTGGGCAGAGTGGCAACCAAAATGCCAGTTCCACTGTTTCTCTGCTCTTGCTGAACACCTGCGAACGCAGCAGGAGATGCCTGCCAAACGCAGTTCCTCGGGGGTCGGGAGCGGAACCAAGTCAGTTTTACTGACCCGAGTACCCGCGGAAAGCAGACGCCGACCTACCCCCCGGTGGGCAGCGTTGGTGTAGCCCCCTGAAGGAAGCAAGGCATGCCGTTTACGGGCTTCTGGACATAACAGATTTTGGGTCACTGTGGGGTTGATTATTTATGTTGCCTTAACCTCCTGCCAAGAACGAGAGTACTCTGCGTGGTGTCCTTTGCACTTGCTGCATTTGAGTTGTGCGCTTTTAAATCGTCTGCACAGTGGAACTGCTCAGAGCACTTCGCCAAACACTACCGGCGGCCGCCCTGTACCACCTCGTATGGGAGTGCGAGCAATGCTGCCCGCTCACCCCTAACGACAACCCTAGGTATGACAAATGCATCAACCTGCTGAGCAGCTCTGACCTCTGAAGGGAACAACGACTTCATGAAAGGCATGGATGGCACGGAACACGCAAGGCTTCCCAGGCTCAGGACGCCTTCCTCCGGGCTGGTGCGTTAAAACTGCACTTCAACTCAAACCAATTCTTCTTCTTTCTTGTTTATTTATTTATTTATCTAGGGATTACCCCACATTGCGCAAATTCGCTACAGAAGGGGTTTACAGCAGACATAAAGGATCTTCATTTTTACAACATACTTTCACTTGTGACAACTTGTTTCACTGCTAATGATTGTCAAAAGACGACTTAGGAAATATGTTCGTCCTGGTAGCAATTCCCTTACTGAAAAATTATGGCCACTTCCGTTTGAGCGGTAATAAGATTATTTTAAATACTTTTCTCTCTTAATTGCACTTTTATTACAAAATAACTGAAAAAACAGCCTTAACGGCAATTTTTGTCGACGCAATGAAAGCAGCTCCCACTCACTTTCCTTTTTCATTGGAGTGCAGTTATCGTCCTTCTTGTACCATACCAAGATGAACACAGCAGCCCAGTTTTGAACTTTCTCTAGCTTATCAGTCAGAGTAACTTGCGAAGCATCTTATATGGCACAGTCATAGTCAAGTATTGGTAGAACACATGTCATTTCTTAAAAGTTTGCTCTGGAGATTTTAAATTCTGTTGCGTAAAATTTAGCGCCTGTCTCACTACCATGTCGTTTTAGCGTCTCACTATCACGCCGCTTACATGTGCATTCTATGACCGAACGAAGGAAAACACAGCACCTAGATATTTATATCTGGCAGATTTCCACACGCACATAGTTTAAAAGGTGATCAGTCTCTAGTGGCCTGCGTTTTCTTGTAACCGAAAGTTTACACACATTCTCTTTTTTAAAAAAATGTTTACACCTACAGCACCCGTCGTCAACACGGTCCACGTCAATTTGCAGTTTGGTATCTTCAATATAATTTTATGTTTTGGTACAAAACGCAATCGTCAGCTTAGTCATCGAATGATGTCTGCCAAGGAAGCTTACTCATTACCATCTGTATTCTGTATATTCCTATTCTCCTAAATCCTTTCTACATCTTATTTCTATATACACTCTTGCGACGATTATATATCTGAAACCCGCCCTTTCTGCATTTTTGCGGAAAAGCACGGTGCCGTAGTGTTCATCTGTTGTCACTCTTGCTGGATTTTTTCGTCGTCTTTTTTTATCAGGCAGATAGATAAACTGTAATTTTGGTTTCTTAAGTTACCTTTTTTTTATTTGTACTGATTTTCTATTTTAAAAATTAGAAAAATTCCGTTAGGAATACGAATAATTGTCTATTTACGAATAGACGATTACGAATAATTAGGAAAAAACGTCTAGGATTGCTACGCTTCAATAGTTCTCCGCACTGGACGCAGTTCTCGCATCAGCCAGTCCCAGCCGAAAGCCGGAAACATTCTTCTCCCAGTCTTTCGGCTCGTAGAACGCCCACTTACGACCCAATAATTATCGCTGTAGATCGCACTCTAAACACATTTGCTATGGGGTGCGCCAAACAACGCCCAATCATACGGTGGCGCTGCTGCTCCGGCTGAACCTGTTCCGTGAATCTGCAATTTAATACGCCGATGTGATTTCTAACCCTTCGGTCAGAACGTTCGTAAACTCTATTGCAGTCACTTACGTGTAGGGTGTTGCTGTCCTTGAAGTAGAAGTAAATATACGCGTATCCTTTTGGGAACTTTTGTACCGTTTTCTTTTTCGCACCAACATACATGTTCTTGAATAAGGTTAGAGAATACAATCCAAAATCAGGGCTGTTGGTCCACCCGATTATGTACTTCTTCGCGCCTGTGCCGATTTCGAAGATGAACCTGGAAATAGTCCAACTGGTCAATTAAGGTACTTTTTCACGGGAGTCATCTGAAACAATGAAGGACAATTCGAATTCGGGTAACAATAATCTTGCCGAAATACGTGAAGCACAATATGCACAATTTCATCAATGAGAACTATCAATATAAACGACGTGGTGTGAAGAGAGGGCTGATGTCTTCCTTTAACACAACAAAGATTAACATTGTCTACAGGCCAGGAGTACATTCAAGCTGATGTCGAAAATCACCATCAAGAAATAGTTTTTTCCAAAGTAGTAATATCTGGGACACACACACACACACACACACACGCACACACACACACACACACACACACACACACACGCACGCACGCACGCACGCACGCACGTACACACACACACGCACACACACACACGCACACACACACACGCACACACGCTCACTAGGGCACACACTCCCGCACGCAGAGCAAAGCTGAAATGGAAGTGAGGGAGCAATAAAAAAGTCGCAGGTGGCATCTACTCTTAGGTTTTAAGAACTAGGACGCACGAGCGTTACCACGGCGTCGACGGAGCGTTTTGGAACAGAGTTACAGGATTTACCATTTATGATTTCCAACAACGATTGTTTAGTGACGAAAGCTATGGTAGCCGCAATGGTTTTAATCACCGCAGAACAGGAAACTGGGAGGACATCTGCGCCTCCGTGGCTTAAGATATTGGCGAGAGAAGTTGCGGCTGTGGGCTGTTGGTAAGTTCGATGGGGAACGAAACCGCGGCAGCGTGTAAAAGTGTGTACAGTGACGTCCTGACGGAGCTTTCTGGTTTTGACAGAGATAGAGAGAGATAAATTTGGTTTTAATAAAATGTTGGAAAAGAGTTTAAACTAACGGTAGATCTTACAGGTAGATCGACGAATTAATGACCCCCACAGTACAATAATCTCACGTTGATTCTGAGGTGAAATGCTGGTCACGGCAGCCTGCCATGTTTGAATATTAGTAACTCTGTAATACCTGAATGTTCACTTCCGACCATATTCTTTGATATCACCAGGTTTCCCAAAGACGACAGTGGGTGTTGGCGAATTTAGCGGAGCTCTATCATCGAACATTTCCTACCAGACATATTGGCCCATCTAGTTTTGTTGATACAAGCGCTGGTTTGTATACTGAGCAAAGTGCGACTCATAATGAATGAGGTTCCCATGCGGCACGGGGAAGGATGGTTTTCCTAGGCGTCGGACGAGGAGACGTTTTCCATATTTTTCGGCAGGGGAGCGTGGTAGCCTAGGCCAACAGGGAGCAGGGTACGCGAGTTCGAGTCGATGTTGCTCGGGTGCGTTTCTCGCTTCGAGACCCCTATGTCCGTGCTTTAATATTTTGCGACCAGTTATCGTTGTGAAAAATCTTTTCCAAGCGTTTAGGCACCTTGCCTACATCCTATAGACTTATGGGCTGTTAAGCTTCTTTAATGATGCTTGCGTAGTGCCTCAAATGAGTCCGTATATATGACGGAAGGCCCGGTGTTGTCCCTTAGAGCTGTCCAGATAGCCAAAAGTTCTGCTTGTGCAGGTGTTGCGTGGTCCAGTGTGCAGACGTAACGTCTGGCTTCTCTGGTTGAGGGTTGGACTCATTTGAGGCACTACGTAGCATTGAGGACCCAAAAACAGACGACGCCACTGCTCAACGCATCCGCCAGATACTCCAGCACAAGCAGAGGAACGACATTGACGCTAGGGTCACCTGGACGCCGGGACACGTCGGGGATCGCGGGGGTGGTAACGAGGTGGCACATGCTCTTGCCACCTCACGATCTGGAGTTCTACCTGTACATCTCCAGCCTCTCCTGCTCGGATCTCCCGACCTCCGCGACCACCCCTACGCGGACTCGCTGCCAGGCAGCCACTTCGAAATGGCGCGAGTACGATTCTCTACCTCGCGGTTTCTTCACCGCGAGAGATTAAAAAGCATTACCCCTCCACAAATCTTTAAGATTTTACCCCTCAGCCGATCGCAAGAAATATTTATTAACAAAGTACTTGCCAACACGGCCACTACACCTCATATCATCCATAAGTGGCAGACACTTGCTGACAGGACGAAGGGCATTGGCACCGCTGCCCCCTGCACATGTACATTTTGTCACACTGTGTGTGAAGCAAACATGGACCATCTTGTGCTGCACTGCTCCGCTTTTGATATTCATAGACTGGACCATAATGTTTTTCAAAATTCAGATATAGAATCATTACATAGGGACATTCTCGAAAATCCTCAACACCTGGTGACCTTAGCCCAGTTTGGCGTTGCCAGTGGCCTGGCGAGCAAGATTTAGTGGGCGTCTACCTCCCTCCCTATTCCCCCTCTTCCCCCTCCAGCGACCTTCGGTCCTCCCCTTCCTAATAAAAGAATTTATCATCAATGATGCTTGCACAGCTATGCTCGACTTCCGATATGGGGATCGCGAAGGAAATTTTGTTCCTGTGTGTAGAAAGGCAATACAATTACAGCGATTGCATCAGTACTCGAGTGCAGCAATTGTTCTCTTCGTACTTTGAAATGTCCAGAAGCGGGCGTATAGTGAGGTTTTTATGATTTTTTAACTTTCCTCAAAGGAATTTGATCCGGGCCTGTTACCCGTCCTTGCGTACGTTTTGTTTGGAACTTTCTTTTTCTGTACGGTGAGCGGTTTCATGGAAAGCCGCTGAATCAGTGACAGACCCATTATGGCATCCAGCCTTTTAGATGCTGAGCATCTCATGCTCGGCGCTGTGCCCCTCCCTTCCTCGTCGTTGTCCACCGTCCGCACCCCTATTACACATGCCTGGCCAGGCACACTGATGATGATTGGGGCAGAATGCCTCTAGGGATTTGACCAACCAAACAATCGTTCGCGAGATAGCTTCACGTTCAACCACCGTCGTCATCTTCCCGTAGGGGAAACCTACGCACCACACCCCCACTGCGCATGCCTTGCCAGGCACCGCTGATGATGATTGTGGCAGGATGCCCCTAGAGATTGGCCAACCAAACAATCCTTCACGAGATAGCTTCGAGTTCAAACACCGTCGTCATCTTCCCGTAGGGGAACCCTGCGTACCACACTCCCACTGCGCATGCTGTGCCAGGCACCGCTGATGATGATTGTGGCAGGGTGCCCCTAGGGATTGATAGGCCAACCAAACAATTCTTCACGACACAGCTTCGCGTTCAACCACCGTCGCCAACTTCCCGTAGGGGAACACTGAGTAGTATAGCAGGCATTCCTCCTCTCTGTCTGACGCTCCTCTCCTTTCCTCTTCTCCTCCCCTCTCCGGGATTGTGCAACGAATGGCAACACCTGCGGCTCCGCGCGCGATAATGCGAAGCAGCTTAGGGTTAGAAACGCAACGGTAGCCGCTGCATACTCCTCTGGGAGCGCCACTGTAGCCCGGTGGTATAAATGACGCGCGCGTGCGCACTCCCCTCATTGTTTTCCCGCACAGCCGCGATCGAACTGAAAACTAATGGGAACTGGAGGCGACCCCATGGCTACTTCGCATACTACTCAGGGTTACCCTGCGGGAAGATGGTGAAATATTTTATTCTGGAGGCTTGCTAAATTCCATAGGATGACAGCCTGTCATTTTTAAAGCAAAGCTTTCCACCTCTACCCGCCAGCAATTCTTTCACGGCGTGCGGGACAATTAACTCTTAAAGCGGCGGAGCCCTAGCCGAGGGGGGGGGGGGGGGGATGTAGATGCGGAGGGTTTCATTTTTCATTCACGGAGGACACTGTAGATGGTGCGGCGAATTTACCCAGCATTCCCCGTGCGTCCTTGCTACGGCTTGGTTGTCTGCTGTAGCGACTGTTGTTTTGGGCCTGTTTTGTACATATTCGCATCCATTTCGCGCTTCCTTCGCATTGCTTGATTAACTTGTTCGATAGCACCTTCTTGGCAACCCGAAATTAAGTGGTCGTACGGCAAATATACGTTCAGTATTTGTTTGCAGAACAGGAAAACAAAATGCAGAGACCACACAGATCTGGCCGCTGGAGAAACGCTACCGTTCGCGCTCTGCTTGGCACGAATTTGTGTCCCTTTTCTAAATTGAATAGCAAGTCGGTTGTGTTTTTGGTTCAGATAAATAGCGATTATAAATGTTTCTCAGCGTTCTCGCAATTCTCAAACATACTATACTTACTAGTTTTGATAGGAATTAACGAGAATCACTAAGCTCACATGCCAAATTGTGTCGTTGTGTGCGCCTGTGTCGCGCGGGGGTATAGCCCTCAACTAGCACATCACCCTTATACGCAAAACTGCGAATACGGACGGGACAAGAAAAACAAGAGACAAGACGAGCCCAGACTCAGACCTAGTTTGTTGAAAAAGTTTAACATCCTTGCATACCTACAACCGCACATGCGCACACATGTCGCAACCTTATCACATCATATAACGGTTTAAAAATTCAGACTCATTTCCATACAAAGATTTGGATGGTCCACTCACACACTGTTCACCACGCTTTCGAATCAAGAAGGCCTCGACCCAGTCCCTTGCCACGTGTTCTCGGCTTTTGGTCATCACCTTCGTCTGAGTCAAAACCGGCTGGCTTTCATTGCTTTCACAAGACACGCAGTGGTGTGGAAGGTTTGAGCCCGTTTTGTTGCGCATGATCAACTGGTGTTGCCTCCAACGGTCGTTTAAACAGCGGCTCGTTTCACCGATGTACACCCGCCTGCATGTGAGCGGGATCATGTACACCACCCCCGTTCACACTTCACGCATGGAGTCGCATGTCCTTGGAGGCAAACTGGTTTCTGTTTATGCCTTTCGGGACCATGGGGAAGAGGGTTGCTAGGTTTCGCCGCTGTAGCCCGGCCGCGTATTCCCAAACCATATCCCGACCACACCCCCTAGGGGCATTGAGGTTAAAAAAATTGCCAGGCCGACCACACCCCCTACGGTGTTTTTTAACAACGACCCAAACATCCGCGCAGCCATTCAGGTTAAAGAAATTGCAATTGCGGCCGCAGCGCGACGCGCTTTAACATACTTGAGACGCAGCACAGTGAGCGGCGTGCGTCGCGTCACTACATACACAAACCCGATGTGGAAGAGAAGGCGGGCGAGGGGTGGGCAGCGGGGGCCGAAGCGCAAGCGCCGCAAGCGGGCGCGTAGCTTCATCCGAGGTGGATTTTTTCTTTTAAACGCGGACCGTTTCTTAGTCGCACGATGTCCCTCGACGGTCGGCGGCGGCGTCCACACGCTCACTGCGCATGCGCGTCGCGGCGAGGCGCAGGTGCGCGTCTCTCCCCCGTGCCCTCCTCGCTCTCAACAACAGGTGCAGCGGTGCGTGAGGAGCGCGTCTGCGCGCGCATGCGCACCTGTACCCCGCGCACGGCGTGCTGAGTAACAGGTGTGCACGTGATAGCGGCGTGCTAGCGGCGTGCCAGCTGCGTGATAGAGACGTGCTAGCGGCGTGCTGTACACGTGATAGGGGCGTGCGAGCAACGTGACAGCTGCGCGATAGCGGCGCGGAGGGTCGAGTGCATGTATCCGGAAGCGCGCGCATGCGCGTCTCTCCCCGTGCTCCTCTCCCTCGAACGCGCGTGGCGGGTATATAAAGCGCAGCCGTCGTTCTCAGCGTCCAATACAACGACAACAGCAACAAATAAATAAATAACGACTTACAACAACCTACTCCTTGCCTTCACTTCTTGCGTCACAGAAAAAAAGAAAAATTGGGCCCATCTCTCCACGAGGGGGGACTCGAGTCGCAAAATCACGAAAGTAATAATTAATATATGAAAGAAATAATAATATTTAATAGTAATAAGCAATAATGTTAACATATTCACTACCACCCCACCACCACCACCACCCCCAACACTAACGTTAACGCAATACACCCACCCCCTACGCGACGCATATACTCGAGTCCCTTCTCATGGGGATGGGCCCAATTTTTTCCCCTCCCCTCGTTAAGGCTGCTTTGCGGGCGGCTGATGGTTTCGCTCCGTGGGCGGGGGTGGCCTGCGCGCGGGGAAGCTGACGCACATGTGGTAGAAGTCACCTTTTGTACCTGAGCCCGTGATGTCTCCGCGCTCTTCTGCGCGCCTGCAAGTTGACGCTGACCTCCTATCGTGTTCCTAGATAAGCGCTCAGCTCGGTGCTCGAAGTGCGCGCGCGGATGGACGCTTTCACGCGCTTGTGGCAATTTATACACGTTCAGGAAAGCAAACACCTCATTGAAAACTCATACTACAACACACAGAAGGGTATATACTATTGAGTTGGGTGCTCTTTCCTATATACACACCTCAAAACACGATTCGGTGCTGCAGGTAAGGATTACAAGAAAGGCAGCCAATTACCCATGACTACATTCACAAACTGTCCTAACCTTGCGAAATATTACAGTTGCATGTGCTGCTACATTTTGGCACTTACATAAGCACTATTACATTGAATTTCGTTAACATTAACTTCATTGCATTAAGTCTTTATCAGAACAGTGCCACTAAGGAAAACATTGACATTTTGTTAACAGCAATGGAAGGTATGAATCGTTCTTGCAAGGGTGATACGTTGATAAGAAACACACCAGCTCAAAAGTACAACTCGGTCATGAATGCTGCGTAATTTGCACTGCTGGTATAACAATTTAGGAAACAATATCGAAAGGTATACCAACCAAGGGCTAAATAATACTTGGATTGTACATGTACTGAAGTACTCGAGGAGGTTGATATATGTCTTCTGTACAGGGCTATTGACCACAGTCTCTTCACTGAAGCCATCAGGGCGCAGTTTGATATTAGTAATCATGCATGCTACCACTCACACTGTTGCCAATGTTGATTAGTTATTTTTAACAATTTGTTCTTCATGCACACACAGATTTTGCTGCATAAGATACGTTATTGATAAATACACAGCTCCAGCAGGATCCGAATGGCGCTGATGCCCCCCTGTAATCGGGAGGGCACACAAATCGTTACCACTTAATTTGGCTCTGCCATTATTCGACCGTAATCGCCACCAGCTTTTAACTCTAGGTCCCGCCCCTGCGACTGAACAGGAACATGTTAGTCGGGTCCGTGACGATCCCACCGCACTAGAAGCAATTACCGAGTACGCCCTTGAAAACGGACTCTACAAATTGGTGTAACAGCCTGGCCGACTTCCCCGTTCGGTCTACAATGTGAACTGTCTGCAGCGTGCACTGTTTTCAGTGTGAACCGCGTTGTCTACAGTGTGAACTGTACATTTAAGTGTGAACTGTGCGTTTTGCTGCCACTGACTGACTTTAATGTGTTCATTTTGCGATTAGGACCCCAAGACTGCAACTGTGTTCATG
Organism: Haemaphysalis longicornis; assembly: GCA_013339765.2. NCBI lineage: Eukaryota > Metazoa > Arthropoda > Arachnida > Ixodida > Ixodidae > Haemaphysalis > Haemaphysalis longicornis. Next base: position 26,169,399 of record CM023455.1, read on the forward strand.
GTGCGAGTTGTGACCTTCCCTTTTCCCCTCATCCTTGCTCCCCCATGGCCTCTCATTTAATAAAGTGTTACACTCACTCAGATACGTATATTCTTTTCGCTGGGAATAATGAGTAGTTGCGCTTGAGCTTGAAGTCACGGTAGTCGCAGCAGAGATAAAACTAAAAAAAAAGTTATCTCCTTGGCGCACTATTTTTCCGATAGTGATATGGGAGTCCAAATCGCGGCACAAAATTGTCACTTTTCGAGATCCACTGATGTATAGATGAGCAGTTTGTCTGTTTCCTGCGATGCATTTTTAGATACCACTTATATAGATTTCTGTAGTGTCTGGCCTTTTAATTCGCGCGCATTGTGTCACATGTCGCGCCTCAACTGTAAGCCACACACACGCAAAAAAGTATGCGAATATAAACAAGAAATAGCAACAATAAAAATATAAATAGTACAACACAAGTTGCAAAACGCCGCCTCGCATACTACAACGCTTCGTATCGAAAAACATACCTTTCGCCCCGTTTCTGGACCTTTTGGACAATCCAGGTTGTGTTGGTGCACCCGCTCTACGTGCCCATGAAGGCGTTGACTGCTACTTCGTCAGGCAGGTTCGCGCGGAACACAGACTCATGATTTGTTGACGCGATATCATCTCTGACAACCTCGAGCGGCTGCTCGTGCTTATCCATGAAGCAGAAGTTATAAGCTTCGCGACCATCGCGTGAATGCGCGGGGGCCGCGCGTGGCGCACACAATTATGAGAACGGACCTTGTGATCGGCAGTTCTGCGCCATTGCGAGGCACAGACGGGTATGGCGAATAACACGCTCGCTGATGTTCGCAGCAAACGAGCGACCGACGTACGCGTGTGCTTTCGACCGAATGAGAGCAAACGTTATGCGCTTCGGTAGGGAGTCCAAAGGACCACCCAAGACCAAAAAAAAAGCATTTTTGCCTTCACTTTATTGGGAGTGCTTGCTTTCCGGAACGTAAACAATGACTACATATGTACTTGCTAAAGCATACATTTGCGCGCTCACTTTGAGCAACGCGCCGAGCGCTTGCTCAAACTAGAAACAGCATGGGAGACGAGCGACTGACGGCGCACAAGAGAGCGCGGAGAGCGAGCTTCATCTTCCCAGCGCGTACGCCAGGCTTTCGGTAGGAGCGAAACTATCGGCCCCGCGAAGCAGCGCGATCACAGAAGATCAAAACAAATTTTTGTCTTCATTTTTATGCGAGTGTTTGCTTTCCGGAACTTCTATAATTGCCACATGTACGTGAAAGCGTCCATCCTCGCGCGCGCACTTCGAGCACCGAGCCGAGCGCTTATCTAGGAACACGACCGGAGGACAGCGTCAACTTGCAGGCACGCAAGAAGAGCGCGGAGAGATCAGGGACTCAGGTAAAAAGTTAACTTCTACCACATGTGCGTCAGCTCCCCAGCGCGCAGGCCAGCCCCGCCACGGAGCGAAACCATCGGCCGCCCGCAAAGCAGCCGAAACGAGGGGGGGGGAAAAAAGAAAAAATCTATTCTCATGAAGTCGCGCACATATTGGTAGTGACGTCACTTTGCGTCCAAGGAGGTTAAAAAATGCATTTTTTTAACCTGTTGGCTGCGCCCCGGTTAGGGGGTGTCGGCCTGGGCCCCTATGGGATATGGTTTGGGAATACGCAGCCCGGCCAAGGTAAATATAAATGGTAGCGAAGGTTCGGGCAAAAAGCGGTTCAGAACCTATTGCCAGCGACATCAGCATGGGGGCTTATGGGAGTGGCGATTGAAGCGCGACTAGGTGGGGAGGGAACAACACTAGTAACAAAAAACCAAGTTTTGTTCAACAATAAAACAACAATTATATTTTACGAACTATATTTATTTCTGAATCACATTATTTAGGCACAGTGTATAAATAATTATGAAACTGCCGTTCATTCTCAAAAACCTTTTTGTAGCGCCCTCTGAAGAATGGCACATGTCATTGCTTTGTGATGCAGTCCTTGTAGTGATCGGAAAGGCGCTCCTAAAGTTCGTCTGCTAGGAAACGCCCCTCGCGTGTTTTGGTGGTGCGCATTTGCATTCGTTTTCCTTGTTAATTTGGTGTGCACTTAATTTTTGCTGTGCGTGGAGTTGCGAGGTGCGTTGTATCGTCGGTGAACACGTAGTACCGTGCCCGGCGGGCACGGTGAACTACGGGACGATGCTGCCAACGGTTGGAGCGGAGCGCTTTTCGTCGGTACCTACAGAAACGATGTGCTGTACAAGTTGCAACAGCAACTCCCGTACGCCTGGCGTTTTACTGCACCATTTTCCTCTCATTTCCACAGGTAACGCGAAACTATTGTACTGTTAATATGTGCGGGGGGGTTGTGTAAGGGGACGTGGTGGTGCTTCGAAAAAAATGGGTCTAAAGCTTTGTTATGTCACAGTTATCTCTTGATTTCACCTCAGGCTGGCTCAGAGCAAGTTGTGTCAATTATTCTAGGACTTCTCGGCGTAGTACCACTCGAATTTAAACGAGTCGCTTCAATTGTCTATCTCAGTGTCTTCTCTATTGCATTACAACGCTTGTAGTGCTCGTTGCTTCCCGCACTTGTATGCGCAAGCATTATTTCCATCGCAGTACTGTGTTGTGCTGCTCCGTGCTGCGCTGCTGCCAGAACTTTCCTGCTATGTGCTTTTACATACTGCCGTCGCTTTCGTGCCATTGATCCATTTTTCCTCCTTTTTACTATCTGTTGCGACACTTGCCTAATAACTGCAGGAAATTGCAGGCGTGAATGCTGAGTGAACTTCTGTAGAAACCCTTGTCTACTTGATAAGACGCCGGGACAGCTACAGTGTGCTTGCTGCACTTTCGTGAATCGGCATTCCTGCGGCCCGGTTTTCTACGTCAAGACGCAGTGCCTAGTTCTTTTCTCTTGTTTCGAAGTAGTTCTGCTGTTGACGCTTTCATTGCTTTTAATGGTATGTGTTACGGGTAAAGTCAATTTTCGGCGCGTAAGGAAAATCATAATGCATGTAGTGCCCACGAACTTTTTGTACTTATTGTATACGTGCTCATTTTGTGCAGTGTGGTAAATTTTTTATGTTTATCCTGGAATAAAATTCAAATTTTTGAGCATGTTTTTGCGTTTTTTCTTCTCTTAGAACAGAAGTATATTGAGCAAGCATTATATAACCTTGATCTATACTTAAGGCACGCACGCCTACCTTCGTATGTGCGACGCAATTAAACTTAGCAGTGGCGTTGGTAGAAATTGGTATCGGGGTAAGGAGTGGGCACGTTTTTTATATGACAAGGGGGCCGGGGAGAGTGGTTCAAGTGTCATTTGGGCTCTGTATCCCAAGGCAGAAAGAAAAAAAATTCCGGTCGGGTTGGTGTAACGTTTGCCACCCGTGCATCAAATAACCAACTGATTGCTTTTATACAGCAGTGGAAGGCATTATTAGAATAAAAGGTTCAGAGAAGATGCAAGATGCTTTTATAAACCCGAGGCGAATCATACGACAGTATGTAAAGTGCGTTTCTCTAGTCACGAGTATAAGCTGGCGTTGACTTGAAGCACACACGCCAAGGGCTCGCCAACTTGCGTCAGATGGCAATGACATGAGCCCTCAGCGATCAGAGTCCTGCTAAGGCTATTTTGAAGTCAAATTTCCCGCTAATGCCACCAAAATGACGTCACTTTCTAAACGGATCTTGCGTCACATCCTGTTTATTTTTTGTTCCACGAAGAAGTTCCCCCCTCCTCACACAGATGGCGCTAAGCCCCATGAGCAGCTTAAGAGCCGCCATTTTCTGAACGTATGGTTCTATGGAAGCTTCGCTAACAGTTATATTTACCTTGGCCCCGGCCCCACCGACGCTGCTGCATTTGGGTTCGGCCCCCGCGAATTGCAAGTAAGTAACCGAATGGCAGAATGTCTGCTTTCACTCTTTGTAGAGCCGTGTTTGTGGATTCAAGTGACGTTTCATGGCCATTGTTGCGGGTGTCGTTTAAAGATTTGCTTTCGAATTACTTCAAAGCTTGGATTGGAGCCAAGTTTTTGTGAATACCCTATTAACTAGAGAAGACCTGACACCGCGCTACCGCTCGCAACATTGTGCACTTATTTTCTGATGATGATGATGGTTGGATGTTAATGGCGCAAGGCCAACTAGGGAAAAGCGCCAAACAGTGGTTAAATATGACAGGTGAGAACTTAGACACTGAATCAGTAAGCAAGAACAAAAGTAAAATCAATAAAAGACAGTGAGGATGGCTGGTGTAAAGGGCCAGATTTCATGATGCGTGATAGGAAATGAGGTTTAAAAACTTGACTTCTGACAAATACTCAAACACACGTTGACGGAAACAATGGCATCGTCACCTAGGAAAAACGATGGATGTAGGGGAATATGTTGTCTGTAGAGTTCTCTGAAGTGTGTGTCGTTTTGTGTGAGTGCCTTGCATGTGATTAGTATGTGCACTACGGATAGGGCCTCTCCGCCTGCTGCGCATGGGGTCTAGAGATCCCGTCAGCAGATACGAGTGGTTGCATGGGTGTGCCCTATCCGCAGCCTACCCAAGGCGACTTCCGTGTGTCTGTTGTGCGAGTCAGATGTGTACCGTCCCAAGTGTGGCTTTATTACATGTAGTTTGTTGTCTGTCTGTTCATTCCAGTGTGTTGTGTTCTGCGTGTGTTGTCTTATGTGTGGCTTGAGGTCTGTGTAAGGTAGTGTTGTTATGTCTACTGTGTTTCGGAGTGCAGCATTGGCGGCCATTTCACTTCCGCCGATGCCAGAGTGGCCTGGCACCCAACACACAGTCACCTCAAGGTTTGAAGAATATGCCAGCAAAATTGATTTCAAGACAAGGTTAACTACATGGTTTTTCGGAACTCGGATGACAATGTACGGACGACACTCAGCGAATCTGTATAGATGATGGATTTAGGAATATGATGTTCAACTATGTGACTTACAACAAGAAAAATGCCATATGCTTCTGCCGTAAAAATACTTGTCTTTAAATTATGGTTCTATATGCTTCAAAATTCGGCCCATGCGCCGCACAAGACACTGCAGTGAACGTTTTCGATGCATCGCTGAAAAACTCTGCAGCCTTGTATTTATCCTGCACATACATGAAATGCTGCAGAATCCCACTTTTCGGTGTCCTGTTCTTATGTATTGTATTTTAAGAAAGACAAGTCACATGCAACAGGACGAAGATGCCATGGTGCTACAAGATCAGTGATAGATGACTTGAATGTGTCTACAAAGGAGACCTCATGAATAGTGACCTCGTCCCTTACTCTGAGCGAGAAGGGAACAGGAATGGACGGGCGATTTAAAAAGAGTTTTGATGTGGATGTATCATTAAAAACCGTTTTAAAAGGATGGTTGTCCATTGATGAAATTTTAGAGGCATATAACAAGTCAACATAGGTTCGCTGGTGTGATAAGCACCATTTGTCACACTCTGCGTAAAGACTCTGTACAGGGCTCGTACGGAATGCGCCACAAGAGAGGCGAAGCCCCAGTGAAGCACTGGGTCGAGCATTTTAAGTGCTGTTTTAGTGGCTGACCCATACCAACACTCCCATAGTCCAATCTAGACCCCACTAGACTTGTGAAAATACGTAACAGGAGTTGCTTATCCGTTCCATACGACTGGTGGGACAAGATTTTAAGAATGTTGAGAGCCTTAGACATTTATGTTTCAATTGTTTAATGTGAGGGATGAACGTAAGCCTTTCATCCAACACCACACCTAAAAACTTGTGTTCCTTCCTCACAGGAATCGATACGCCATTAAGGATAATGTCTGGGTCCCGATGGATCCCACGCCTCCTGGAAAAGACAACACAGGTGCTTTTTCTGGGTTAACTTTAAAACCGTTCTTGTCTGCCCAGCTGGCAAGTTTTTTGACACCGAGCTGGACTTGACGCTCACAGATGGACATATTACATGATTTAAAAGATAGCTGGATGTCGTCTACATACATGAATAAGAAATTGTAGGTGGCAATGCCTTCCAAGGGAGTTCATTTTAACTATGAACAGAGTGCAGCTTAGCACTCCACCTTGCGGAACGCCGTTTTCTTGCACATAAACTCTTGAGAGTGCGCTACCTACTCTCACGCGAAACGTTCTTGCGGACAAATAACTAGCAAGGGTGTTGAGCATATGGCCCGAAACACCGAAAGACTTTAGGTCACTGAGGATCCCGTAACGCCAAGCGGTGTCATAGGCCTTCTCAGGTCAAAAAATACCGTTGTGCAAAACTGTTTGTGAATGAAAGCGTCCTTTATGTATGATTCAAGGGCGACAAGTTGGTCATTTGTAGATCGCCCCACCCTGAGCCTGCCTGGCAGCCCTCGAGAAGACCGTTGTACTCAAGGAAGTACACAAGTCTCCTGTTTATCATCTTCTCGAAGAGCTTGCAAAGGCAGCTTGTAAGGGCGATGGGCCGATCGATAGCTAGCAGGAGAGGAAGGGTCCTTTCCTTCCTTCAGGAAAGCCACTACTATGGCCTCCCTCCAAGAGCGTGGAATGTGCCCCGAAAGCCATATTTTTTGTATAGATGTAGGAGTGTTTCAAGAGTGTTTGGGTGTAGGTGTTGTATCATGGTTGTATGTGATTTTGTCTGCACCTGGAGCTGAAGGCTTACATGTGCTCAGAGCAACCTTCAGCTCATGAATTGAAAAAGGAGAATTGTAAGAAGTGTGCGACTTCTTGCTATCACGCAGGGACTTCTTTTCCGCAGACGTTTTGTGCTTCATGAAAGTGTTTGTGTAGTGTGATGAGCTGGACACGTGTTGAAGTGTTGTGCAAGTGTGTGGCCTGGTCTTCAAGTGTGTCTGGTGCTATCCAGGGGCAGGCTGTTTTTTTGTGTCCTTTCAGCTTGCGTATTCGTGTCCAGACTTGATGTGTGTATCAGTGTATGAGTTGATGGAGGTGAGGAAGGTGTGCCAACTCTCCCTTTTCGCCTCACGACGCACTCGCTTCCCAAAGCCTTTGCCCGTTTTAAAGAAATGAGGTTATCTGACGTGGGTACCGGCGAAGAAGACCCCCACGCCTTGTTCTGGGCCTCTCGCGCCCGCCTACAGTCCTCGTCACCAGGGCCTCCTTGGGTTGCGGGACGCCCACTGGAGGCCTGGGGAATGGACTTTTCGCGGCGTCGAGTATGTGTGCCGTGACGAGTCGGGTGCTTCCTCACGTGTAGGTGTTTATGGTTGCGTGGTGTAGTTTAGATGTTTCTGTGAATGTACTCCAGTTTGCTTTGATTCATTAAACCTGTTATGGGAAGATGGACTGCATGGGCCTTTAACTATGTCCGTAGAGAAGTGGGGAAATGGTCACTACCATATGGGTCTGTGCCCACACCCACTCAAGACATGGAAAGAGAACTGCAGGAACCAATCACCAAGTTGATGCGAGTATGTATTGTTCCTAAGTTATGGTATGTAGGCTGTTTTTTGTTTGAAAAGGCATGCTCCGGAGATGTAAGAAACTTCTCTATCAGGCGACCTCGGCATCCGTTCTGGAGGAGCCCCAAAGAGTGTTGTGCGCATTAAGGTCGCCTGTTAGTATGTATGGTTCGGGCAGCTGGTCAACCAGCGCCTCGAAATCAGAGCTCAGAAGTGCAAAATCAGAGGAAGTAAATGGAGCATACCGTTATTAACCTATTAAATATTATCGTACGATGCTACAGCCTCAAGGACATGTTCAGAGTGAAGGGTGGCAGGCTAAGGATTTCCGGGCGACACTTGCCACACCTCCTGAAGAGTGTGTGCAGCCAACCCTGTCCTTTCTGAATACCATGTACCTATTTAAGAAATTTGTTTGTTTCGAATTGAGGTGGCGTTTCCTGGAGACACATGACACTTGGCTGACTGGCATGCAGAATCTCATACACATCGTTAAGATTTTTAAGGAGGCCTCTGCAGTTCCATTGGATGATGTTTTCTGTTCCATTATTTGAATTTAAGAAGAAACTGGAGTGTGGTGTGTGTGTGTGTTTGTTCTGTGTCGTCTTCGGCGGCGGCAGTTATTCTAGGATTTCTGAGCCTTTCTGTCGGCTTCGACATCGAGGCGTTCCTTGCGCTGCGTTGCAGGCGGAACGGCGCGACATCCATCTCCTCGTCGGATGCCAGAAGGGTGCCCGGCGGACCGCCCCCGGACTTGGCCCCCTTTCGGGAGCCCTTCGTTTGAGCCGCCACCGCCGAGGCGTCCGGGCACCAGAGGTGGCACGGGAGGGGCGGTGGCGGCTGGGAGCCGATGCGGGGCCCCGGTGTCCATCCCTCGGCACCCTCCAACGCACTGGAGGACGGGGAGGCAGAGGGGGAGCGGCACCGGTCCCAACAGAAGAGGTTGTCACCACAACCGCTGCTGCCTCAGCAAGCGGCGTGGCAAACGGATTGGGCTGCCTGAGGCACCCCAGGGGGGGGGGGCGAGGAGGGACCAGGTCAGACTCGCTGAACTGGGCCCTGTGGAAACAGACGCCGCTCCGCCCCCGGCGAGCCGCGTCGGTGTACCTCCCCAGGGGGAAAGAAGCGAACCTCTTTCGCGCTCTGGGAAGTGATGTTCTCAGTACCTTCAATTAATGATCGCCTTCTCTGCTTAAACTTCTCGCACGTTCGAGAGTAGGCGGCATGGGGTCCCTGGCAGTTGGCGCAGGTGAGGGTTGACGATGGACAATTATCGGAGGATGATCATGCTGAGCGCACTTTGCGCAGGTCAGACGACCACGGCAGGAGTTGGTTCCGTGCTCGAACCGCTGGCACTTAAAGCAGCGGCGCGGGTTTGGAATGTAAGGACGAATGGAGCATCGGATGAACCCTGCGTTGATATGGTCAGGAAGTGAGGAGCAGTTAAGGTCAGGATAATGTGTTTCGTGGGGATTACCTTATCATCTCTACGCATCGTGATGCGGCGCACGGCTGTGACACCCTGATCCTTTAGACCTTCAAGAATGTCGGCATCTGTCTCATTAAGAAGATCTGCCTCAGAGATCACACCCTGCGAGCTATTCAGGCTGCGGTGGGGTGTGACCCTGATGTCCAGATCGACCATTTTCGTCTGACCAAGAAGTGTGGTTGCCTGCTGTTGGTTTTTTACTTCAACAAGGACTTCACCTGTGCGTTGTTTTTTGGCGTGATAGGTTTTCCCAATGATTCCATCAAGGTATTTTGTAATCAAAAATACTGATTGTGAAGCAAGAGGGCGGGCAGGGGATAAGAAGCAGGGACGGGGGTACTTTCTTTTTAAACCTTACCCTGATAGCCTGAGAGGTCCCGGAGCTCCCTGCCTGGAAACAGACAGGGAGCCCACCGCCGGAGCTTGACCTGGCTCCGACGGCCCGTTTGAGGCTTTACCCTTCACCTTTAAACACATCACCACGTTGGTTACAGTTTATGTTGGGGGCTCGGGGTCCGCGGTGTCGAAACACCGTCACCATGAAGATACTCAAGGTGCCCCAACAGGGACTTTCATTTCTTCTTACGATGAATCAGGAGCGTGGTCCCAACACCGCGCACTTCTTTCTCGTCTTCTCCGAAGTGCCCACGCACGCGTCCTTTCCCGCGATCGAGACTCAGCATCCCCTCGCGGCCGCGGTTGATTCGAAAAGTCAGAGCCGCTTAACGGTGCATCTGATTCACTGTCCGCAAGACAGGTTAATCTTGTGTAGCGCTCCTCGCCATTTCTTCCTGGGGATGCTTCGAAATGTAGGAAGACATGGTTTGAGTTGTATTACGCCGTCCGTCATGTAATGCCAGTTCAACTCAAGTATCTCCGAAGTTGGCTCGCTTTCTCCAACGTTTAGATTAGAAACTGAGTCCGCGCTGAAACGGTCATTCGGTATGCTGAAGTTCGAGCACCACCTCCGAAGCTCCAGAGTGGTGCTGTCGGCATCATACACCTCTAGAGCCTTTTTTCTGAACGCGGTCCGATGAAAATGCCGTCGATGCAAAAGGATCGCTGTAGGAGAGCTGATATATCTAGATACCTGTTCTTCTACGTTTTGAAGTGGTGCGGCAAGGTAGTTTCCAGAAGAAACGGGGTTGAAGAGGTCCAAACGGGATTCTTGTCATCCACCATCCAATAATGTTGGATTGCAATGATCGCTGCTCTGCAACCGAGTGTAAAGCGACGATAGCCGATAGTCGACGATAGCCGATTTAGCTGATCTTAACATTCCCCATGGTTCGCATCTTGTAACTCTTGATGTGGCGTCGCTTTACACTAACATCCCGCACGCAGACGGTATAAAGGCTGTTCTTCACTTATATGAACGCTCAGATGTTGACAAGCCGATTGTCAGTTCCGCGCTAGCAACCATGCTCAAATTAATACTTGAACTAAACAATTTTCAATTTTCCGATGAGCACTACCTTCAAGTAAATGAGACTTCTATGGGCACAAGAATAGGCCCTAATTATGGAAATACCTTTATGGGTGTCCTAGAAGGACAATTTTCTTGCTGACTGCTCCCTTCAAACATTTTTCTACAAGCGTTTTATCGATATCTTCTTAATTTGGCAACATGGGGAATCTGAGCTTTATTCCTTTATCGCTGATTTTAATAACCCCCACCCGTCTATTAACTTCTCGCACAATATCTCAGAATCTACAATTGACATTCTCGACGTCACCGTGTCCCTAGTTAATAGAAAATTGTCGACTAAGCTCTATAGAAAGCCCACTGACAGGCATCAGTATCTGCACTTTGAAAGCTGCCATGTTAAACACAATAAAACTAGCATACCATACAGCCAAGCTCTTCGTTTCAAAAGAATATCCTCTGAGCAATCATATTTTGTTGATAACTGCGGCCAACTCCGGGAATCTCTAACCAAGCAAAACTAGCCTAAAGAATTAATTGACGATGCTCTGAAGCGCGCGGATTCTCTGGATCGCAAAACGCTTCCCGAACCGCACAATAATCCATCGGCCCATTCACAACCTAATCTCGTACTCACCCACTCTGCGTCGGCGCCGAAAGTCACAGCTGTTTTAAAGAAGCATCATAATATCCTTATGCAAAGCCAGCGACTGAGAAGCATTTTTAAAGAGCCACCGCGCGTAGTCTATCGCCGTTCAAAAAACCTACGGGACATGCTGACCTCTTCCACGATCGCATCGCCATCTTCGCATGGATGTTCTCCTTGCCAAAAAGCTCGTTGCAAAGTGTGCGCCCATATGACCACGTCACTAACGGTAAACAGCACAGCTTCTGCTTTTCCTTAAAAATTAAAGGCAATTTTAACTGCGATACGTCGAATGTAGTATATCTCCTAGAGTGCTCAGTCTGCGCACTCCAGTATATCGGCCAAACTGAGACGTCTTTCAGGCTCCGTTTGAATAACCACCGGGCGCACGCACGTTCCTCTCCTGGGCTTCCTTTGTCTAAGCATGTAAATATTCCCGGTCACTCTTTCGAAAAAATTAGGGCTACTATACTGGAATCAGGTTTCTGTTCGCATCGCGAAAGGGAAGTACATGAGTCTTTTTTAATTCACAAATTTAATACAGTTAAATGCCGTATCAATGAAAGCGTAGGGAAGTTAACGTGCCTCTTGCCCTGATATGCCGGCGTCATTGCATTATCCCTATTGAAACCGTAGAAGCAGAGCCACCCATTTTAATGCGTCTTTACCGATTTCCTTGATTGCGCTTACGGAACAGATATGAAGTGTTTCCAGTAGCGATGACATCTTTGCTTTTTTATATCTCTATACCACTCGTGATGTATTTGCGTATAAAGTGCTAAGCTGCAATCCCCGAATGCTATCATTTTGTTTCAAACGGGCAGGTGCTGATCCCCCTTTACCCGATCCGATATTCCGTACAAGTTCTGTATTTGAAAACTTCGTGTTAATTCACACGTGTACAAACACCACGTGTGCTCTTCTTCTCTTTTTATTCTTCTTTTTTTATTTTTTTTCTTCTCCTTTTTTCTTTTTTGTGTCTGTGGACTATTCGTCAGCCTTTATCATTTCGTGCCTATATATTCCGCGCGCTCAATTACCGAAGTTTACTCTGAAGAAGACCGAACCAAGGTCGAAACAGTAGTTCCATAATCTGTTCCATACGTGTGTATATATATATATATATATATATATATATATATATATATATATAAATAAATAATATATATATATAAAGTCAAACTGAAAAACAACATTATTCTAACGTTTCGACCGGGGGCCGGTCTTTTTCAAAGATCGGCCCCCGGTCGAAACGTTAGAATAAAAATATCGGTCAGGATATATATAAATAAAGTTTATTTTAGATCTTTAGCTGTAAAGAGGATCGAAACGTTAGAAAGATCTTTACCGGGGGCCGGTCTTTTCAAGATCCTATAATATATATATAATATATATATATCTCTATGTATATATATATATATATATATATATATATATATGAAAAAAAGCGTCGTCATCACTGCTTAATGACGTTACAAGAATTGTCGATCCTACGCGGAGTAACTCATCATCAATGTGTAACATGCGACCACCGCACCACCTTTCTTCATCTCCAACCCTGGCGTTTTTATCATCATCGTTTTTGAACGGCTTCTCGAAAAAGCTGCGCCATCATTAAACGCGTCCTTCAAGTCACCCGTGCCTTAGTCTCGCACGTGGTAGAGGTGCATTTCGACCCACGCACGCGTGCCCCGGGATTCTCCCTAGAGCTTAGCTCATGTCGGGTGTCCATCATCTCACTCTCAGAATGCCTCAAGGCAATCTGTCCAACCCTGCTGATGGCGAATCACCTGCCAGCCCGCTTACTCTTGCCTGGATGATCAAAAGCCCCCTTATAGAACCCCTGATGTTTGCAGGACTTCGTGAATGCAGTGTCCAGGATTAGCTCGACGATTATAATCAGGTAACCTTATCAAATTGATGGGATGGTAAGCTCAAGCTCCTTAACGTTGACTTCTGTCTAACTGAAGCCGCTAAGACGTCGTACCTGAATCATGGGAAGCACTTCACTCACTTGTCGTGGTTTCAACGAAGAATTACGACGAATACTTGGCACGCCCATTTCGCCCTTCTCAGAAGTAGGTACGAAGACGCTTGGTGAACGCGTTGCATACCCCACCGAGTCGTACACGTACTACATTGAAGATGCTCTGGCACTATGCAGGCGACTGAACCGAGAAATCTCTGGGTCTGACCGAGTTGACACATCCTCGAGGGCCTCTATTCCGTGGTATTCAATGCACTCGTCTTCCAAAAACTGACCACTGTGGGTGATATTGTGACGACTTATCAGCGCCTGAACCACGTCCAGGCTTTGTGTCTAAGGCCATCATCTTGCGGCTCACTTGCAGCTGACCAAGGCTACCTACGAGTTATGATAGGGGGCTGCATGGACCGGCGTCATGGAGCTTTTCGTTGATGCAGCCCCATACATTCGGCCGGAGCCGACGGGATATGATAAAGAAAATATTGTAATCAGTCACGTGTTCTTCACCTCCGAAACCCGACGTTCGCGGCGGGCCTGCGCACGCGGGTGTGGTTGCATTGCCACAGATCCCACCTTGGCCGTCCGTTCCCGAGGCTTCCAATGCCTACGTGGTCCTCGTCTCGGCGACATACCAACCGGCCGCTTACAATGCACCATACTACCCACAATGGCTGTCGCTGCCAAACATGCTACTACGGCGGCATCCGATATCGTATTTCCAAGTTCATGCCGGCGGCGCCAGCAGGGCCAAGTATTTTCGAATGCCAAGTATTTGGCACTCGGACACGGCGTGATATGCGGCCTACGTACGACATTCGATCTCAGCCTTGCACCTCTTCTCTACGTCACCCACCTTCTTCTCCGTACTCTGTTTATCAGTGTTCTACCTCAAGCCGGTACGCGACGATCGTATTCCACCGTTCCGCCCCGATTTTTGTCCCCCTCCCATTCAAGCCTCCCAGAACGTCGACCACCGTGTGGAAAACTAGGAGCCGCAGTTCAGGAAAGTAGAACTGCCTTACACAGAATGCAGACAAGTACTCTTGACCGACCGTGCAATATTTCGGAAGTTGTTGTCGAATGCCTTCCAGGTGAAGGTTTAGTGGACACTAACGTGAGCATCTCCATTATTCATGGAGATTCATGTTCGCTGCTATAGAAGGCCAGAACTTCTAATCTTTTCCGGCTCTACGCGGCGACAACAAAAGTGTGATTCAGCATTCCGGACAGGTATTCATCGGTATTCATCGAAGGCATCCGTCATCACAATCTCTTCGTTTGTATTATCTCCATGTGTCTATGAAATGATTCCTAGGTGCGGGCTTCTTGTCCTCAGCATCTTCTATCATTTCCTGCCGTTAACCCTCCCCCTTCTCTTACTGATACGGCTTTTTTCCGGTTTTACTCTGCCTCTGGAGAAGAATCAGTGCTTTCCGTCACTTCTGACAGCATTGTCCAAGTAGAGTGTTACTCGTGCCAGCTGGGCAATATATTCCGAAAGGAGTTGTGATTTCGGAATTCCTTATTCGTTTTTTCGTCCGGGTCAGCCCTCCTAACTGCCATGAACACAACCACTGAACGCATTTTACTCCCGAACCTCGCTATTGTTGCTTCTGCTCACCGCGACGAGCACGAAGTCGTTCTCTGTTCTCTGCTTCTTTTGGACCAATTGAAAACAGTAAACCAAGCCCTCTCACTCTCTTTTATCAGTACATCAGTTCTGACCTGACCTCGGATCAAAATGTACCGTTACTAAGTTGGGAACACACCCCGTATCATTTGACTGTTACTCTTCCGTCATGCACAGACATCAGCGCCAAACCCATCAAATAAAAAAGTATACCAAGTGCATCATTTGTTGGCGCGCATATCGCGTGTCTTTATCAGAGAAAAATTATAATGAAAACGCGGATGATATGCTGAAGCGGCACATTATTCGGCCATCGTTCAGCTCTTGGTCATCACCCGTTGTGCTATTTTGGAAGAATACCGGGAGCATGTGACTCTGTGTCAATTACCGAGCCCTAAACAAGATAGCCCGTCCAGATGCGTACCCCATGTCGTGTATCTGACGACGCTCTGCATACCTTTCAATGTAGCCAGTTTTTCCAAAGCCTGTGATCTTCGTCAGTATTTTGGCAATTCCTATGGATAAGGTCGACAAATAAGAAACAGCCTTCACCACACCAGATGGTCTATTCTTGTTTAACGTTAAACCTTTCGGGTTATGCATCGCTCGTGCAACCTTTGAGCGCATAATTGAAAATCTTCTACGTCGCTTAAAGTAGAAGACTTGGCTCTGCTACCTTGAGGACATTGCTAGTTTTTTCTTCTAGTTGTTTACTACAACTTCACCGTCTCGACAAAACTCTAAAGAGGAACGCCAATGCTGTCTTGCAACTAAACATCAAGGTGTTTTGCTCTGCGAGGATATCAATCAACGTGTTTGGGTCGTGTCGTGAGCAGGTGATGGAATTTCGCCCCATTCCAGACAAGGTTTAAAGCCGTAATTATTTTCCTCCACCTGTCCATCAAAACCACCCGCACGTTTACTGGGCCACGGTTGGGCTAAAGGAGCGGCGGGCGAGCACTATGTGCGCGCTCGCCGCTCCTCCAGCCTGGACGCGTGTGGGCCTACCTGCGTCGGTTCATCTTTAATTTTGCCAAATAGCGTCTCCACTGAACAAACTACTTGTGTTGACACTTTAAAGATCATCATCATCTCTGCACCGATGACATCATCATCGTTGCCCGTATCGCGCGGGAGCAGCTCTCGCTCGCGCTGTTCACCTCGTGTCATCCGCCAACTTGAAAAACAAAACTACCATCGCATCGCTGGGACGTCTCGGCCCTTGGTCTGTACTCTTTTTTTATAAGAAGCAATATCTGAGGTCAGCGCGCACAAGAGACTATGGAGAAAAATGTGCCTGTGGTTCATCGCCTGGCGGTGCCTTCATGAAGGAACACAGACCGAAAATTAGATGAAAGGCCAAGTCTAGGCGCAAAGGAAGACCGAAGATAAGACAAAAGGTTAAATTTAGACACCGGCTTGATGCGAACGACAGACTGAGCTATATCTTAGCACAGGACTCGGTTACGCAACACTAACGCCTGTTGATAGGATCTGAATCAGTTTCGTTTATCTCGCTCGCACAAACTCTTGTCGGGCGAAAGGAATGTTTAAAACTTTCGATTGCGACGAAGTTGAAGCAGGCCACCGAGCTCAACCGGACGCATAGGACGACGAAGAAGAAGGCGACTAGGCGAGGCGGACAAGGTGGTGCTTTTGAAGACGGCTCTCTGTACAAAGCGTATATATATCTGCTTTTCCTAGACGACGGCCTCCTTTCTTGCCTCCCTAGACGTTTTCCACAACTAGCACTGGGACTCATTTTACCTAGTCTGGTGACTGAACAGTGGCATTTCAGACTCTCAAGGTTGGCTTGACTTCTGAGCCGTTTTTGTGCCTCTCCGATGATTACGCTCCCACTTTACTCCACACGGATTCCAGTAAACATGGTATTGGCGCAGTGCTCCTAGAACGAACTCATTATAAGTAGAGCTGGTTGTTGCATACGCAAGCAAGACTTTAACACCTGCTGAGCAAAACTACACTATAACGAAAAAAGAATGCCCCTGCGTTTTTTATCCGTCAAAAATGTAGACCGTACTTGTACGGGCGTCATTTCTGGGATGTGACTGACCATCACGCGCTTTGCTTGTATTCCTCAAATAAGAGTTGTCAGGCCGCGTCGCTACTTGGATTCTCCATTTACAGGAGTGTGGTTTCACTATGACCTATAAATAAAAAAAGAAACAACTTGACGCAGATACTCTTTCTTGCTACCCGCTGTTGCCACAGTCACATGATGATCATCCGAGTGTACCTCCAATGTTTTCCAGAGTGCACCTTCGGATTCTGTAGCATACAACTTGCCGGATAACCTGATCTCTCTGCAGCGGGCCGACACCTACTGCCGAGGCCTAACCAATCGCCTCGGCGGCTTGCCGCAGCCTTCTAAGAGCCGGTCGCCTCGGCAGCTGGCAAATTGTGTATTTTGAATGCCGCTCCGTACCACTATAACTACCATAACGGGAACAGATCGGCTCCTGTGATTCCCCATTCGCTTCGAAAGGAGATCTATAAGCTTTCCACAGTGCTGCCACAGCTGGCCATCTCGCGTTTCGGAAAACGTACGACCGCTTCGAGCCTGTTCTTGTGGCCTGGCCTCGCTACCAGTGTCGCCAAGTATGTTGCATCCTGTGCTACTCGCAAGCACCGAACACGTAAAAAATAGTGCCTGAACCATGTTTCAAACCATGCGATGTTCATCCGCGCTTTTCCGCGTGGTTGGGATAGACATGTCCGGGCCCTTGTCCTTCACATATGCAGGTAACAGGTGGATCGTAACTGCGGTAGACCAATTCGCCGCATAAGCCAAAACTGTTGAGGTTCATGCTTGTAGCCCTTCGGAGGTGGCTCATTTCTTTTGTAAAGGACATATCCTTGCGACAAAGCCCTCCTCTGCTTCTCCTTCATCACAAGTCTATCTACGGCCACTGCAGGGCAAAGGCCTCTCCCATTATTCTCCAATTGCCCCTGTCCTGCGCTAACTGTGATCGATTTATCCCCGTAATCTTCTTGATCTCACCTGCCCATCTAAATTTTTGCCGCCTCCTGTCACGCTTGCCTTCTCTGGAAATCCACTCTGTTACCCTTAATGACCAACGGTTATCTTCCCTTGGCATTACCCACTCTGCCCTACGTCCATTTCTTTTTCTTAATTTACTTAATATGTCCTCAACACGCGTTTGTTCCCTGACCCACTCCGCTCTCTTCTTGTCCCTTAATGTTACACCTATCATCCTCCGTTCCATTGCCCTCCGATGCGTCCTCAATTTAAGTTGAACCCTATTAGTGAGTCTCCAAGTTTCTGCCCGTAGGTGAGTACCGGTAAGATGCAGCTGCCATACACTTCTTCTTCAAAGAAAATTGTAGGCTGCCATTCATTATCTGAGAATGCCTGCCGAATGCACTCCCTACCCCATTGTTATCCTTCGATATTATCTCTGCCTCATGGTTGGGATCCTGGGGTCACAACTTGGTCTAAGTAGTATATTTCGCTTACCACTTCTACGGCCTCGCCACCTATTTCAACCGCTGTGCCATCCCGTGGTTATTGATGATTACTTTCGTTTTCTACATATTTATTTTTCAGGTCCACGGTTCTGACTCTGTTTCCAGTGCGGTAAGCAAGCTTTGCAATTCCTCCCCCGAGTTACTTAACAAGGGCCAACGTCATCAACAAATCTGAGGTCACTGAGGCATTCTCCATTACGCTTACTCCCACCTGTTCCCAAGTCTAATGTTCTGAATTGTCTTGTAAACATGCGTGAATAACATCATGGAGAGGTCGTGTCTTCTTGCCGCCCGAACGACCTTCCTTATAGGTATTTTACTGCTCGCTTATGGAGGATGGTGTAGTGTGGACCCACTGAAATGTACTCTAGTATTCTTACATAATGTTGTCTACACTCTGGTTCCGTTATGCCTGAATTTCTGCTGAGGTTTCGACGAGTCAAATGCTTTCTCATAGTCTGTGAAGGCTATATATAAGGGTTCGTAACTCTGCGCACTTCTCTATCACCTGATTGATCGTGTGAATATTGTCCGTTGTTGAATAGCCTTTACGAAACCCTGCTTGTTCTTTAGGTTGACTGAAATCTAAAATGGTGGAAATTCTCTTAGCGATTACCTGTAGATGACTGACCTTGTAGACGACTGACAGTAAGCTGATTCGGCCTGTAATTTTTTCAATTGCTTCATGTCACCTTTCTATGGACAAGTCAAATGTTCGCGTTCCTCCCAGAATCCGGTACACTCGCGGTCATTGGGCATTCCGCATACAGGTTTGCTAGTTTTACTAGCACAACCTGCCCGCCTTCCTTCAAGAGGTCTGCTGTTATCTGATCTTCACTAGGTGCTTTGCCCCCTTTCATTTCTTTCAATGCTTTCTTTACTTATTCTGTCGTTGCTGGTGGGATGTCTATCTCCACTGAACTACTTTCTTTTTGGACACTATTCTGGATGTCCCGGCTACTGTACAGATCTCTATAGAACTCCTCGGCTACTTTGACGTATTTTTCCCTATTTGTGATGATATTTTCTTGCCGTCTTTAAGTGCATACATCTGATTTCTCCCCACACCAAGACGCCTCTTAACCTTGTTCAGGCAGCATCCGTTCTTTACAACATATTCATTCTTTTCCATATTATACTTCCGTATGTCAGCTGCCTTACGCTTATTGATTAGCTACGAAAGCTCCGCTAGTTTAATTCTGTCAGCTGGGGTGGGGATCGTCATGTTTTGCTGTTTCCTAATTAGATATTTTGTCTCCTGGGGAGAGTTTGCCAGTCTCCTATCTAGCCATCGTGCTCCCGGACTTCTACGTACACTCGTGTGATAATACGCGTATAAGATTGTCGCTGGGTTTTCCTGTATCGCAAAACTCTCAGTAAGACTTCAATATCGGTTCTCCAGCGCCGATCCTGAATCTTCAACTTTCACGCCTTACTGTTAGCTCATTGATCGGCTTCTTTCGTACTAGCTTGTGCGGTCCCTCCCCAAATCTAGTCTAATCCGAGATCTCTCCATACGGTAGTCACTACAAATTACCCGTCCGAGTACTTCCACATCCTGCACGACGCCAGGGTTATCGCATAGTATGAAGTCTATGTCACTTTTATGCTCCCCATTCGGGCTCCTCCACGTCCACTTCCGACTCTCCAGTTTTCAGAAGAAGGTATTCATGATGCGTAGATTATTCCGTTCTGCGAACTCGACTAGTAGGTCCACCCTGCTATTTCTACACCCCAGACCATAGTTCCCAACTGCCTTATCACCTGCCTGATTCTTGCCTACTTTAGCGTTGAAGTCTCCCATAGCTTCGGTACACTGGGTTTTTTCTTTAGCCAATGAAAATTCCACATCTTCATGGAAGCCTTCAACTAGCTGGTCGTCATGGCTGGATGTAGGCGCGTAGCCCTGTACTACCTTGAGTTTGTACCTCTTATTCAGCCCAGTCACAAACCGGTTTCCCTTTTGTTAATGCTATCAGTAGTTCGTCTGTGGCCAGCTATGCTTTTATTGACTAGAAGTCCGACTCCCAGTTCTCTTCTGTCGACTAGACCACGGTAACAAAATATGTGCCCATTTTTCGCACCGTAATTGCTTCATCCGTCCTCCTAACGTAACTGATCTCTATGACATCCCCTTTAATGCCCTCTAATTCCTCGAACAATACCTCTAGACTCGCCTCACTTCTCCTTAGCGACAGGAAAAAAAACGTTCCTCTCAAAAATTCTTAGTGATGTTCTTTCGCGCTGCTGTAACCGTGCAAAAAACCACATCGAGGTACCTTCCTCCAACACACGAGCTTACTGAGAGGTTTCAACCAACCCTCTCCGATATCTTTTGTTTTGTCTGGGCCCTCATTACAAGAATTGGGACACTGTATTAGCCTTGGTCACTTATGCGTACAACACTGTAACACAACGGGCTAATGGCTTTCCGCCCTCCATTCTCGTTGACGGCCACTCTCTGTCTTCCGCTTTCGATGCCGGTTTTTTTTCTGCACCTGCCTCTCCACAAGCGGATGCCCCAGGTGAATGTGTCTCTCGCCGTTAGCATTGCAGTGCCTCGCTCAGTTGAACAGCAAGGCCTGTCAAGGAGACCGCAAGTCTCGTCAAGATGCCACGGATCGGAGCCTTTTTTTTCTACGAGGTGATTAAAAGTTACTTGCGACTTCTATGCGTGCACCAGGATTATGCAAAAGTTTCTTCTACGTTTCACCGGTCCTTACAGCGTTCTGGAGCCGACCTCCCACGTCACATACCGGGTAGATACTACTCTCCTCACGTGCAACCGTGGGTGCCGCGGAACTCAAACTGTCAATGTCTCACTTCTTCATTCATTTTGTTCACGCCCCTCATCTCTTTAGCGCCCGGAGTGGCCGCTTCCGTCGAAGCAGAAAATTTTTAGAGCACGAGCGTCATCGTTGCTACGTAACTGTTTCAGGAATGGTCGATTCCACCTAGAAACTCATCGCCAGCGTTAAAAATGTGAGCTGCACACAATCTTTATCTCCCATTACCGCGCCTTCATGGTCACATGGTCGCGCCTTCATGGTCTCCGCGAGGCTGCGTCGTCATTAATGCGTCCTTCAAGTATCCTGCGTCCAAGTCTTGCAATATATTTTAGTATAGATATACATATGGTGCTGGTGTGTGTGAGGTGCGTGCTTGCGTGCGTGCCTGTGCGTGCGTGCTGCGCGCGCGCGCGCGTGTGTGTGGTGTGTGTGGTGTGTGCCCGTGTGTGCTGTGTGTGTGTGCTGTTTGTGTGGTGGTGTGTGTGTGTGTGTGATGTGTGTGTGGTGTGTGTGTGTGTTGTGGGTGTGGCTGTGTTGTAGAGGAGATAGCCGCATAGAGTACAGAAGGCAGTGAACGACGGTGAACGACAGCTGTTCAAGTCGCGGTGGTCTGAAGGAATGAAATTCAGGGGTTGATAGCCGGGTGGCTCATGCAAGGTATCGGAGAAACCGCAACCATTCGGTAAACATCACTCGCCTAGAGATACTTCGAACGAGACACGTGCCCAGGAATGCACACGATAAGCAAGTAGGGCTGGTTGTGGGGCATTCGCCAGCCATTTTCAGCTTGATATCCTCTACGCCTCGGCGGTATCTGCGTTGTAAAAGTATCATGGGCGAGGCGAAACCCTTAGTAAGACCTTAACGCATTCTGTCGGAACGGTGTCTAGAAAAGGCCTGCTGCAGCGACGTCCCTACTTGATGTGGAGGCCGTTCAAGGTATGTGAAAGGACATGACTACTACACCAGGCCTTGACTATTCGCAACCTAGCTTTTAAGAGAATCGGCATTTTGTAGCCTAACCTTTGTTCTCCGCATAATATATTCTAATCGCATACCATCTAATCTCCGGTAGGTATAGTGAGGCCTCTTGCCTTAGTTTGTGAGAGGTACCGTCATTTAGACAAGTTGTACGACATCATCTATCGCCGCGGACGACAGACATTTTATCGAAGCACTCCAACAAGCCTGTACAAATGTATATTACACCTACATTGGGGGTACTCCGTTTTATACAAGCATCTTGCTATTTCAATGCAAAGCACATCTTTATAGTCTTGTTTTGTCTAAGAGATGAATATAAATAACTATAATGGAGTGCCAAAATTTTCGGTCCTACATTTCGTCTCATTGTATTGCATGTGTCCCCCAGAATAAACCTTTCGTCTGTGATGCTCTCCTAAATAGGACGGCTCAAAGCTTTGTGTACCCGGAGGAAGAATATTTTTGCACAAAGTTCTCACCTCCTACAAATATCGACAGCTGGGCTAGTTAGTATCCGTCCATTCCTAAACAGCGCATGACAGCACGAATACGAGAAAGAGAGGATACAAGACGGCGATCCACCAATAAATCAATAAATAAATCAATCATTCAATCATTCAATCAAAATTATTAAATGAACACCATCAATAATTATGGCCTATCCCCAACCTCACAAATGTCAGCAAGAATGTATATGTGCATGAGGTGTACAATCGCTTATTACCAAAAAAAGCGCGTACCGGCAGCCTAAGCGACAATTTTTACGCCGCCAATGACATATTTGTGAAACAACGCATGAAAAGACAACACACTGATGATGATGTTGTTGATGATGATGATTCGATGATTTTGATTATGGTGATGATGATGATAGTGATGTTGATGATAAAGGAGCACCGCGACATGTATTCGTCTGCCAGGCGCCGTTGTTTTGGGCTTCGTGTCCTTAAAGAAAATGGATGATTTCTTTTCAATTTTATATATATGGAAATTAAACACAAATATTTTTTTATTGTTAGGTGTGAAGTCTTATGATAAGGCATTTACTCTCAACATGTAGGACAGTAGTCTAGGAAGTCCGAATGAGCACTGTGGCAATAAACAACACAGCTGGTATATCAGCAACGTTTGCAATGATTGCATTTTTCCTGCTCCTCACCTTGTGTCGTCGTACGGAAGATACATAAGGACGGCAATACAAAGGCCTGCAAACGGAGCCATCGGACCGGTTCTCTTTTCTCCGAGGTCAGTTCGAGGAACCTGAAAATAAAAAAAACACTGCAAGTTAAGAGAGGGAGGCGGCCTCAGTCGGTTATTTTTCGAAGTTGTACTTTGTTGGAAGGGCTAAGTGTCCGTTTCTGCAGGTAATTTATTCAGCCTACTAAAGTAAAGCAAGTGTAGTACGTTAATACCTTTTTACGCGTTCTTACAAACGCGCCAAGTTTGACCCTAACCGACACTGGTCGCTGTTTCTAGTTTGAGCGAAGACACCCTTCTTGAAATACATATTCATTGTCCTTTATACAAATTGGGATTATATTTCACGATATTGTAGTCTGTGGTTCCGCCTCACTCTAAGCGCTATCGGGATCATACATGTGTCTACAATAATGTATAAATGTATCCTCTCTCACATCGTTCTCAATAGGTTTTTAGCGGTAGCTACAATCCCCATGGCTGTGTGACTTCTTCATCGGTATCGGCTAATTAAGCCACGAATATATACATTCCTATGTATAAAGTCTCCCTTCTCCATCTCTTTCTCAATAGATTTTCTGAGTGTGCCTACAATCTCAACCTGTAATGTCCTCTGCAGGTTTGCCTGGCATATCCCAGTTTACACTGGTCGCAACTACATTTCTTTTACCGTCTCGTTTTACACGTCACACATGTACAGCATATTGAAACATGCCGTTTTAAAAGGAACAGTCGCAGGCCACGAGACCCGCATCGTGTAATGGTCGTGAATGACTACAAATAGAATTCTCGGTGCTTGGTTAGGGACCCGTTAGCGATCGGCACGAGCTCTCATTCGCTTTCCCATTTTGACGAAACATCCCACGTCCCATCGTCCCACAACATCTACGCGTTGCCTTATAACATTTTTGGGGGAAGTGCGAGAGATGCGGTGAGGAGGGTAGGTACGCAGGTGTTTGTAGCCATATTTTAAGTCCTGTTCCTATTGTGTCAGTGGGTGGTAAGCAGGCCCTGCATATTGACGCCCTTATCTTCTGCGGCCCTTTACCAAGCCATTTCAATGTTCGAAACTCTCAGCGACACTGCCATATGGTACACCAAACGGCACTTACTTTGCATTATTTACTGAAGATTCGTCCTACTGCGCTTCCTACGAAGCGCCCGTATTCCTTATGTGCTTACCTTCATTAATAATTGGCTGAGGCCTTGCGGTAAGCCCAGATTACCGTTCGGTGACAAAATCGCTGGGCTACAACCAAAATCATGCACCCCTCGCATATCTACGACGATTGGTGAACACAAAGCTTTCTGGTGAGGGGATGTTTTGGTTGTCCGTTGGGTTTCGCCTTGACCTGCTGGATGGTTAGGACATTGACTCCTTTTTCATTTGACATGTCTACCAAGGAGCTTGACTTTTCACCACAGCGACTTCGACTTGGACGTTTCGCAATTTTATAATCACACGCAAAAGGTTCGTGTTCAAGTATCGCCATCGTTAGACGGAGGGGTGCATAATTTTCTGTCTACTTTCCACGCCCCCTGCAACCCTCTCTAAATACAAGTTTATTCGACCGTGTGAGAATGAATTTGGGCTTGATAACATGAGGAACAAGGGCCAATACTGAGTGCGGGATGCGCCTTTTCTCATAATTCCAGCGCGATCGTTTTCATTGAAACAAAAAAAGTTAGCTTTCCTGCAGTGCGTTTAGGATGCCACATACGCCATCAGAAGGCATTAAAAACTTTGCTGTATACTAAGCGTTTCACAGTCACTATAACTCTAGTATCGCCGACTTAAAAGCTAGGCGTGTGCCATCGACGCAGCCGTAGTGAACCCTTCAATTTTTTTCAATCGACGCGCACCCGGTATAGTGCCATGACACATGTCGCAATACGTTCATGAGAATTACACACTACCACGTTTTTGAACTATTCTATTGCGCAGGGCAAACCACTTTCTGACACGTACCACGGACGTTTAGGTCGCTACTCTTGAAACCCAAATGCCAAAGAATGGTTCCCAACACCCTTTAACGACACCTAAGAGTTACTTGTCGTGATCGGCGGCCAATTGATGCTCTGATGGTCTGCACCGATTGAAAAACCACTAGTTGCTTGTTGCCCTAGAGACACGGGTACTTTCATCGAATCTGCTGTGCCTAACATGATCCTGGTTGCTCATTCAATATACAAGGTGCTACATTCTGCGGGATCAGTGCTCTCCAGCAAGCCCGAGCCCCTGCAGTGCATGCGTCCTGGTAGCAAATCGATCCCGCAGTTATTGGGAAATCGGTGATGACTACCAGCCGTCCTTAAGGATGTCTTCGAAACTCTTAGTAACCTCCCGCTTGGCCTAAAAATCAAGAATACATTGTGAACTTATCCCTGTCCTCCTGCCGAGCAATGGCGCCAGGATAAATGAACGCACTCCTGCCAGCCGACAACAGGAGTTTTAAGTGTCCCCATTCCCAAGCAGCTTTATTTGCGGCTACTTGCTTTAGCAGAGGAGCATTTTTCCCGTCGCACTGCACTAGCTCTTAAAACCACGCGAGGCACAAACCTACGCGTTTCTCCAAAGGATCAATTTTCCGTCCGTCACACTGAGCTGGCTCTTGAAATCCCGCGAGGCACAAACCTGCATAGCAGGTTCGCTCTTGAACACAAGCTCTTGCTTTGGTGAAATAGCATAAAGTGATCCTCAATTCGGGTACGACCAAGATTTCGTCTCCTTATTATAAACCATCGCTTCAATACACTACTAACTGGTACATTACACTACTCCTGCTCAAGTCCAGCCGACTGCAGCCGAACTCTTGGCGTTGAGTTGCTCTGCCTTAGGCAGGCGACAGGTCACACCAGGGTCCTGCCGCCGACCTGCCTTGCGCCAGAAAACTTGTAATGAAAGGCTTTTGCTTACAACAGTTTTTTCAGCAATATGGTGTACCTTGCATTCACAAGTATCGGCAATGTCAGAAATGCAGCGGCTATACGCTTAGTAATGAACACACATATCAGCGATGTGTACAGGCCACCTCGTCTATCACATTTCTTGCCCAGATTGATGATAAATATTCATTGTTAAGTTGCGTCGCGGCCCTACTAGAATCTATGGGCAACTCTGTGGTCCTAGTAGCCTGGCCACACTATAGCACTCTGTGCACCCCTACCCATCACGCCACCATCAGAGGTCCGGTTAACAACACTACCCTCCTTAGACGTACACCAAGGTCGCAGCTAGGACTAGAGTCGCTAATTGAAGTATTTTTTCTCTCTCAACATATATAGTGTTCTTCTGCTGTGACGCAAAATTTGGCGAAAAAGCATTGACCTACTTCTGTTCTATACAGCTATAATAAATTTTGACCTCGTATTATGAAAGAGCTCAATTTCGCCAAAAGCCTGCCGTTCGAACATTTTCGCAATGCGAACAAATTTTGTGAATTACGCGCAATTATAATCGCAAATATATGCGGGTTCGGACCTGCTACAGGTAATCAAAATTGCCGACGCATAAACATAGCGGTTACTAAGCACTAAATAGGAATTATGAAGCAATATTACATGTATAATTAGGGCCACGTACTTATGTGCACTTATGTCAACGCGTTTTTCTGGTTCAAATCGATATCGTTCCTTCTGTCGGTGGGTGTCTTAGGAATGGTGGCAGAGAAAATTGGCGCAGCTTGCACTTGTGGTGCAAACCTGCAGAAATACCAGAGTGGGAAAACCCTCTCCCTTCGCTGTTGCATACCACACATATTTCCGCCCTTGCCACAGAGGGTTCCCTACAAGTAGTCGGCCCGGATTGGTCTGTGCGTGTGCATCCACATATATCCAAAGTGGGCCGCGTTAGGTCGCGCAGGAAGCAATGGCACCCGGCTTAGAGTACTCGGCGTCGGTAGTGCGAACTCGGCGTTTGCGCTCCTCACTTCAGGCGTGAGCGTAGCAGACCAGCACGTGAGCAATGACGCCACGAAGACAACTGCATGGATACCGGTTTAATAGCGCGAGAAAGCCGTGTGATATTTGTACCACCATAAGCGTTTTTCTCCTGGTTCATCTTTTTATATATGCGGTCGAAGTCTTTTAACTGTTTCGGTCGTGCTTAATATGGAGAATTAGGCTATCGCTTTTTTGTTATTTTCTTTATCAGTTCCAACCTCCCAAACCCTTGTTTGCCTTCCCTTCTTATGATGAAGCCGCCTGGGAAGGCGATATGGAATGATTTTTGCAGCCTGTGGCACCTAAACTGGTTAATTGTATTTCACTTTTACGCTTCAAAATAGCCCATTTGGCTCTGATGTTCGTGAAAAATGTCATCTTGCCTTTTTTTGTATTGCGCACTGCGTGCTAACGCGACATTTGGTTCTTTACTAATGGAAGCTGATATAAGGGTTCCCCCAGCTGATAACTCCATACCACACCGGACTTTGGGGTGGCCCATTTGTTGGGTTGTCGGTTTCAAGTCGCCCAGTGGTTTCAAGTTAGGCCCCGGTTTCGGTTCCCGAGACCTCCCTAACCGCAATATTTTTCAGTCGCGCACTTTTACCACCTTCGCGGAAGTTACTTGCGTCCTCGCTACTTTTCCTGACACTTCTTGGCGTAGCATCGTCTCCCTCCGCTCTTCTCCGATGATGATCGTTTTTGTAGCGTAAGCTACACTGGCCGAGGTTGAGCAGTTTGGCGTGGACCTTGAAAGGGCCGTGCTGATCAAGCGCGAGGAGCATTAAATTAGATTGGATTGGATTGATTTGGATTGGATTTGAATGGATATGGGTTTGATTGGATTGGAATAAACTGGATTAAACCTTGGATTAGATTGGATTTGAAATCCAAATGGAGTACGGAGTGCCTGTATTCTCGAAGCACAAATTGGGTCAGCACATTTTTGCGTAAGCACGCCGTAGGCAATCAGTCGTGCGGCATTCCAGGGGATCACTGTGACGTCATAGCTGCCGTGTAGCACTGGCACCGGTGCGTGCAACTGTGCGCGTCTGTTGCACATTAGCCAAGTCTCACGTTGCGCCCTAGCCTATGCTTGATAGCCCTTTCGCGTTGCTCCTGGAGAGCCGTGCTGCGCATGCAGGAGGAGCAGTGACTAGACTGAACTGGAATGTATAGGATTGGATTGGATTCAACATCATTTTAGCAGCCGTAAGCATTATAATAAGCTAATCCTAGACAACCAGGAAACGAGATAACCAGATAAGGATAACCAGCTCACGCTACGTATATCCTTGGCATAGCCGAGCTAAGCCACGGCTATTTTTTCTGGTAACTGCTAAACTTTGCTAAATATTGCTAAACTCTCCAAAAGTACAAAAAAAAGCAGTTCGCATCATCATGAACGCAGCATACGATGGTCATACAGCCTCCTTTTTCGAAGATATGAAGTTATTACCAGTGACCCATTTCTATAAATCCTCACTGCTCAAACGCTACCAAACCAATGTAAAAAGAAATAACAACGTACTATGCAGTATTTCCAAACTTCAGTTAAAATGTACCCGCGAAATATTCGCCGAGTTGACCGCTGGCTAATACCGAAGAACCGAACGAATTACGGTGAACAAATGCTACGTTATCAGTTGCCATTTCATTTGAACAATGTATCATGGATATAATGTATCATGTATCATCTGTTTTATGTATGTGAATTTCATGATGTACCGTGTGTGTGAATTTTATGATGTGCTGAATGTGTGAATTTTATGAAGTACCATGACTGCTAATCAACCTGTAAATTTTATGCCTGTTCTGGTTGCATCTGCATAGGGGCCGTGGACCCTGTCAAGCCCTTTCTGAGGCTTTTTGTTCACGGTCCTCAGCATGAAATAAGTTCACGCTACGATTTGATGGCCAAGCTAAGCCCCGGATTTTTTTTTTATAACTCTAAACGGCGGAACTGAAAGCTTAGAACGCTCTCTTGCTAAAACGAATACGCACCTGTGCATAAGTTTGATCGAGCGTTACAAATCTCCTGCTCGCAGTAAGGAAACCGTTGGTACACAGTGGGTGCACCTATTAATTATCCCAAGTGTGGTTTCCGCGCGGAGAGTTGATGTTAGACTTAATCGCACATTACTGCTGCTCAACCTCACTGCTGCGCGAACTGAAATTAATATATTCATGCTTGTAAGCCTTGATGTGTGTCCGCTGTGAATGCAATCTTGAGGGAATTTAAGAAATATATTATTTGTTTTCAGTGCGCACAGGTTTATTTTACATATGGGAAAATGCAATAAATCGATATTTACCTCTAGCTCTCTGCCGGATGAGATGGATATACTAGGGCGGCTTCCTGTGGCCTACTACGATCCCAGAGCGAAATTGGCAATGTGTCATTTTAGACGTCAAACTCTCGGTTACAAAAAATATAAAAGAGTTTACGAACCTAATGTCTCGAGGATATACGTAGCTCAAGCTCAGAACTTCTGCCTTGAATGTTGAAATCCATGTTCGAGACGGGCGCAAGTGAATTGGCAAGATGCCGGACTCACCTAAGCACCCGATTAGCAAAAACAACTTGTGGTCCAAGCTAGCATTGAAGTCTTTTTGAATTTATTTACGTATTTAAAAATTCCACTACATCTCGCAAAACGACATAATAGTTTTTATTCAGATATCTAGATAACAAGCAAGAATGCTATCTTATTTGCTAAAAATAAACTTTTTGGTAGGTTGTGACCCCAGCTATAGTATGAATAAACGTGGGGTTCTGGGTTATAAAAGCACTTCATTTGGCATCAGGGAAGAGGTACCGCATGGGTGCTGCGTGTTGACAAGAAATTGCATTTTTATGTGGGTTCTGACCAAAGTGTTAGTTTGAATCAATGCGGGGTTTTTGCTTATATAAGCGCTTGATTATCTAGCCCTGAACAATATCCGCAGCACCCAATTTTGCTATATTTCATCAATACGGTAAGGTTTGCTCTAACTCGTTACAGATTAAACAAAGTGTACGTACCAAATGTACACCACCTGTCAGCTTTGCAGTGGAAACTTACGTTGAAAAAGAGATGTATACCATCCGCATGCACAAGTTCCGACCGGAGCTTCAGAATATGTGCCGACATAGGTGGCAGGTCATCACCCAGCATCTGAAACATGTTTACCTGCGAGCAGTCAATGAAAATTAGGTACGCCTTTTAAAGCACAACGTCGCGTAGAAGCACATTCAGAGCTTGAGCTACAGGTTTTTCGCATTTAAATGCAGGAAATTTCTAAAATTCTTGAAACGGCCTCAACAAGTAACCGGAGTTGCTTTGCCCGTACTTCTGTAAGGGTTGCTCAACAAAATATTTCACTATCACCAGAGAAAGTACCATCGCCAATCGCTCCCTTAGGAAATGAAATGTAGAAGTAAGGTCTCTGGCTTACTAGCGTGTGTTGGAAATGCCTTAAGACCTGCACGAGTAGATGGACCTTGCTTATAACAGAAACAGCAAAATATTAGTACGCATAAACGGACAATGTAGGGCTTCCAAGAATAAAGGAAGAGAAAACAAGGAACTAAAGTGTCACTGATTCCGGGGTTTCTTGCGCATCTGTCCTCTCATTGCTTTTACCTGGTCTTTGCGCTGTTACGGCTATCGCTATAAAAGTAAGCAGCGCCTAACCCTCCGCCGCCTTTGACAACCATACACTAACCAAAAAGCCTGGTTTTCATCGCAATATTAAGGAAATAACAGGAAAGGGAGCCTAACAACATACAATTTGAAATAACCTCTCAGAATGGTCTGGCCTCTGGGAAAGAAATTGCCTTCAAATAAGGAATACATTCTACCGCAAAAGCACTGTTACGAAACGGAAATGAAAGTCCGAGTGATGCGAGAAATAAGAATTAACTTCATGATTGATACAATATTTCATTGATTGATTGATTGATTGATTGATTGATTGATTGATTGATTGATTGATTGATTGATTGATTGTCGGATTTAACGCGCCGACGTAACGCAGGTGTTGAGGCGCGCAGTAGTGGAGGTCTCCGGATAAATTTTGACCACCTGCGGATCTTTAACGTGCGCCCAAATCTCGTACGCCCGGGCATTTGTGGTTTTCGCCTCCATCAGAAAAGCGGCCGCCGCGGCCTCTAACCGAACCCCAGTTCTCGAGAGCACCAGCACAATGCCTTAGCCACTGCGCCTCCGTGCCACCGCTAAGGGTGATACAATATTTTCAGGAATTGATGTTGTGAAAATGAGCGAATAAAGGGCGGTCAGGATCCGCCTCTCTCTGGGTCTCTGCTGATACCGAATGCATCCGGTAAAACGACGTGGTACTATCACGAATAATATTTCACTTCGGCCACATAACTTAACCTACTCCTCTAGACAAAATTCCCAGCACCGTCAGGTTAGGATGAAGATAAACGTAATGATCACTTCTTTACCTGGCGACGCTGATACTTCGAATAACAAAATCAGTGCTTTTATCGGACACGATCAATCCCTGTGCCTAAATTAACTGAGGCAGAATAGCCAAAAGAGACATATTTCGGGACGGAAACGTGCAAAAAGTAAAGACCGTTTTCTCTTAGCTATCTTGAAGCCTTTGTTATTACATTCCATTCCAAACACTCAAGTCGTCCTAATTTCAAGGGGTGGTAGTTGATAACACTGTATACGGCTGCGGTGGACGTACATAAAATAATATAATGCAAATATTAGTTGTGGGAAACACTTTTTTAAAAGGAAACCTTACTGGAGTGGTATCGTTACTTTTATTTTTTTTGGAATTGATTGAGCGTTTAAACGTGCATATATTAGGATACAAAAAACGGAACTTGTAAAGAAATTTGTTGGAACTACTAAGCTTCCGGAGTTTGTTATTTCCTTTAAAATATTTCTATCGGTTATCCCAAGTTTTAATGCCAAATATAGAATTATTTGAGTCACCACATAGTGCGGAGAACTACGTGCAGCACATGGACAATACCATTTCTGGGGATACCCCTAATTTCAAGGGGTGAGTTGATAACACTGTATACGGCTGCGGTGGACGTACATAAAATAATATAATGCAAATATTAGTTGTGGGAAACACTTTTTTAAAAGCGAAACCTTACTGGATATATTATTTTTTTTTGGACATTGATTGAGCATGTTTAAACGTGCATATATTAGGATACAAAAAACGGAACTTGTAAAGAAATTTGTTGCGAAGAACTACTAATGCTTCCGGAGTTTGTTATTTCCTTTAAAATATTTCTCCATTCGGTTATCCCAAGTTTTAATGCCAAATATAGAATTATATATGAGTCACCACATAGTGCGGAGAACTACGTGCAGCACATCGACAATACCATTTCTGGGGAATTTCCTGGGGCAGCTATCATGTGAGGAATAATTTCGCAGCTATCGGAAAGCATTTCTGTGGTACGTTTGTCGCTAAAGCTATAGGTTACAAACATTGCAGGCAGTTGGGAACTCAAGGAAATAACCTTCACGGTGCAGGTTCCCACCAGAAACACTATTTTTGGAATGCTCTCGTCCGAGGTGGTAGTATGTTCTTTGGATTTCTTTAGTTAAGAGTCTTTTACAGGGCTAAATATTGTGAAGCGAGTAAGACTTGTTTCTAAAGTGGGTAGTGCCATTACCAACTGAAGTACGATGTCATCGAAATAACTCAGAAGCTGTTCTGGCAGGGTACGGGAATATAAACAATATTGCCTCAAGTAGCAAAATAACCCTATTTAGAAATGCGCGCGCGAAAACGAGGGCACGTTTACTTGACTGGCTGCCCCTTTGCTGAGAGAGGAATGAAAAATAAAATTGTGTCCCGTGGATAAAAATGCCGCGATGTAGCCCCCGGAATATACGGGATGGGATTGTGCCTCACTCGTCGTCCTTCGAGAAATGTTATAGCCAGTACTAAAAACGTCCATCCTTCTATCAAAGTCAGGGTTCAAACTGCGCACATAGAATCCGGAGATGTGGCTCGTATTGAATAGGCATGCATATGAATCACAGCCTTCCAGCTTGTGTCGATATTTTCTCCTGCATGAATAGTGGGCACGCGTATGGCGGCGAATTAATCAGCACTGGTGGAACGACGATGAAGCTGCGAGTGTACTGCAGTACGTTCAGTTTTTACTCTCAGGCAGAATTCAGGCAGTGCCTGAGACCAATAGCTTATTTGGCGGAAGTGTGCAAATCAAGCACGCTTCGAAAATGGGGCTACAACCGGCATGCAAAGACTGTATTCCGCATTTTCTACTTCAAATACTCTTTGCATATCAGTAAATTGTTGACGCTAAAACCACCGACTCCCTTATTCCCGCAAATTCCCGGACGTACACAATCAGGCGGGACTATTGTAAGAAACCCAATTCTCGCCAATTATGCATTCAAGATACCAGAAAGTCAGCGTTATTGGCGATGAAATCAGAGTGCTCCAAAACGCATGTGAATTCTAGTGTTCGTAACATAACCCTATGCCACGAGTCCCGACCCAAATGTCAAGCGCAAAACTTTTTCAAAATAAAGTATAAAATTCTAGTTTCTATGTTGTTGTCGAACCTAAGATTAGGTCGAAAATTGCTTGAAGTAATTACATTACCTATATATACTATCTCAACAAAAGTTAGGCTATTTGCCTGGCATTCGTTCATTCAGTTCATAATTTGTGTCCAAAGCGAAGTTCTAAACTTTAAAATATGTTATCCTCTATTTTCCGCAGGTCTCCTGCAGGTGTTTACACGATGAGATTGTTGTGAATGCACCGACCATCGTAACATTCAAAAAAGCGTCTCAACGAATTTAATATAAACCTTTTCATTCATTCCGGCGGTCTCGCCGACCCATTGCGTTAATGCTGGTTTAGGAGTTATTTGGCGAACATGGACCCTATGACAGTGGTGCAGTAGGTTTTCGCTTACACCCTATTTGGGAAACGACAGAATTCTGCCGCATTCGTGCAACAGTTTCTTGGTTATACTTATGATGGAAAATCCCACCATTCAACTCAAATCAAATTACAGGTAAAGTAAAGCGGTTGTAAGTCCCATGCGACAGTTTGTCAGGTGTTTCTAAAAACAGTGTGAGCACAGAAGGGGTAGTGCTCCCCGCTGTTAATGTCTTGCGTGAATATGAACTGTTTTTTTGTATAAGAGCAATACATGGAAAGGTAGTAACAATCTCTGGGTCGCGCCTGGCCATTATTGCTACGCTCAGAGCCGAAACAAGTTCATTTGTCTGTTCTTGTATAGAAGCTCTCCTGAAACCAGCTGGGCGTCGTAGGTTTGAACCATATGAAAACGGTGGGGGAATGATTTATAGCGCTTCCTATTGGAGATTTTTTTCGCCCTCACAAGTATCATGAAAAAGGTATCTAGTGGGGTAGTTCCTGGTTCATAAGGGTATTGCAATATAATGAGGAGATCTTTGCATCATAATTGCGCATGTAGTGTCCCTTGCCATCACGATCATGGAAAAGCACTGGTTAAAGTTGACACAGATTTCTGGAATTGTGTACATCGATGAGATGAAACAGTGTGTAATCTTTAGGCAGACATCTAATTATTAGGAATGAATTAAAAACTCTTTTCTCAATCATCATGCAGGCTTCATGACAATAGTGAGGGAATAACAGCAAAGGGAACATTACAAGGTAAAATTTTCAATAACTCCTCGGAATCAACGGGCTGCAGTGATACTGCGCCTCTGGGAAAGATATCGCCTTCAAATAACGAATACGTTTTCCCACGAAAGCACTATACGAAACCCAAATGGAAAGTACCATTGACGAAACAAACGACATTGGTTTCTCAATAATGGCAGTTATATGCTTGATACAAGTTTTCAGAATTTCGCGGTGTAAAAATGAGCGAATAAAGGGCGGTCAGGATTCGCCACTCTCTGGATCTTCGGCTGAGACCGAATAAATCCGGTATAATGGTGGGGTACTAGCACAAAGTAGACTTGACTACGGCGAAAGAGTTTAACATACTCCTCTCGACAAAATTTTCAGCGGTGTCACATCAGGATCACGATAAACATAAAATGGTCACTTGGTTACCAGGTCCACGCTGGGAATTCAAAAAAAACTAAGTCATTGCTTTTATTTGGAAATCATCAATCCCGTGCTTAATTATCTGAGGCAGAAGAGCCCAAACAGAGCTACTTCGGGCAGGGAAACATGCGACAAGCAAAGACCGTTTTCTCTTGGCTCTCTTGAAGTGTTTGTTAATATATTGGGTTCTAAACACTCACGTCGTGCTAATTTTAAGGTGTGGCTGCTTGATAACACTGTACACGCCTACGGGTAACGTACATAAAGTAGTATAATGCAAATAATATTGTTGGAAACACTTCTTTAAAAGCGATACCTTACTGGAGTGGTAGCTTTGTCTTTTATTTTTTTGATTTACCTTGATTAACCATGCTTAAAACCGACATCTATTAGGATACAAAATAATGGATATTGTGAAGCAATACGTTACGATGAAGTACTGCTGAGTTTACAGCTAGGCAACAGAAATGTAAGAAGCGTGACATAGCATTACCATTGAAAATTCTTTCCGGCATGTGTTAATCCTTTGAAACATTTCCCCATTCGGTTTTCCCAAGTTTTAATGCCAAATAGGAACTATATATGAGTCCCAGAGACGGAGCGGTCTGTCAGGTTCTACGTGGCAGCACATCGACAATACCTTCCTGGGACATATCCTGGAGCTGCTATTATCTGAGAAATAATATCACAGCTATCAGTAAACATTTCTGTGGCACGTTGTCGCTAGGCAACATTGCAGGCACTTGCGAGAATGAAAGAAATAACATTGACAGTGCCGGTTGCTATCAGAAAACACTATTTTTGGGATGTTCTCGTCAGAGGTGGCAGTGTGTTCTTTCCGATTTTTTTCAAGTAAAAGCATTGCAGAGGGCTACAACCTTGTGCAGCGCGTCATATTGTGCAGCGCGTCAACTCTGCCCCAGCTGATTACCTTCTTAATAATACCAGTTTATCTTCAGTAACCAGTTATAAATATTTCGGTGTATATATCGCATCCGATCTCAGTTGGCAATGCCATATATATTACATAATTAACATTGCAACCGTTCACCGTCGGCTACTGAAGGTGGAACTTTTCTAAAGCCCCTCTTGCTATAAAATAATTTTATACAAATCCTTGGTTCGCTCAAAGCTAGAGTATGCGTCCATCTGTCTGGGAGCCCGGACTTTCGAAGGTATAGCTTTCTTGAATTAGTACAAAATAACTCTGCACGCTTCATTTTGTCAAACTATCATCGCACTAGTAGTATTACGTCAATGAAAAAAACTGTGTCCCTCCCGTCCTTGGTCAAGCGCACGAAAATAGCTCGACTTTTGCCTATTTCATGAAATTTAACCATCGCCAAACCTTGAGCCATCAGTTTATCAGCCGCCCCTTCTACGTTTCGTCTCGCCGTGATCATTGCCACAAAGTCTAACCGTCACCACATGTAATCATGACTCAGTTTTTTATTCCCTTTGTACCATGTACTGCTTATGAGTGGAACTGCCTCCCCTCAGATTTGGTCTCAATAGTGATAACGTATTGTTTCCATGCGGACATCACCAGTTTGTTCTTCACCAAGATCTCTGAACTGTACTTATGCTGTTTGTCCGTTGCTTCATTTATTTTTCTCGGTTGCGTGTATTAGAACCCTTACGCCACTGTATTGCATTTTTTATCCATTCACTCTACTTACGGGCGATGGCAGCTCTTGTTTCGCGTTATGGCATGTCAAAAGGAGTGGAACGTAATCTGTTCATGTGCGTTTTGTATTGATTGCAGCGTGCCTTATATTTGCATTTTTTTTGTTTCCTCCCTCCCACTCCCCCTGTGTTATGCGACTGCGCTTGAGGGCGAAATAAATGAAATGAAATGAAATATTTGTTTCTAAAGTGGGTAGTGCCATTACAGACTGAGAACTATGTCACCGAATAAATCAGACGCTCTCTGGCAAGTTGCAGTCCTATAAAAAAATATTACCTCGACTAAGCTAAATCAACGTCTTTAGAAATGCGCACAATAAAAAGGGTACGGTACTTTACTTGGCTGTCTTTCAGAAAGCGGGTGAAAATCAAATTGTCGTCCGCGGTTAAAAAATGGCCGCGATGTCGCCCGGAATATACGGGATTGGGATTGTGCCTCACTGGTTGTTCTTTTGAGCAAATATCAAACCAGTACTAAAAACGTCCGCCTTCCAGCAAAGTCAGGGTTCAAACTGCGCCCAGAAATCCGGAAGAGGGTGGCTCGTATTGAATAGGCATGCAATGAATCAACAGCCTTCCAGCTTTTGTACACATTTTCCCCTGCATGAATAGTGGGCACAAGAGTGGTGGTGAATTATATCCGCATTGGTCGAATCACGATGAAGCTCCGATTGTACTGCAGTACGTGCAGTTTACTTTCAGCAGACTTCTGGAAGCGGCGAGACCAATAGCCCTATTTTACGGAAGTGTGCAAACAAAGCCGCTTCAAAACGTTAGGCTACAACCGGCATGCAAAGACGGTATTTCCACATTTTCTACTTAAAATACTCTTCATATGTAGGTAGATCTCTCTCCAGGCAGTAAGAACAAGTGGTTGTACGTTCTGTGCGCCCCAAAGCTAGTTGCGTTATTCAAATTTCAGCCATGCAATTTTGTCACCCCTGGGTCCACTCTCTATATCGCAAGGTATATGAACCGCGTGTCTGACATAGCGCAACCTATTATGAGTTTTTTTTCTTTTATAACTCTGCTTCCGATGCTGCGGAAGGGTGTTCTCAAGCTTCTCCAACTTTATTTGACCCCTTTCTAAAGAATATTCGTTTTCTTATAAAAACTACCCCGGTGGGTGGGCCGTTTCGCCTTGAAGTATCTGCAGTTTCTTGACATCCCGTTTCGATGAGGCGCTGTTACTATTTAGTTATATATTGTTTCTGTCTCATTCAGCGGAATACTTTTTACCCAATTTGAACTCTTAAATGTCTACCCGGGTGAATTACTAGCGCAATATTGACCAGCGACTTCGCCGATTAAGACTGGAATTTCAGATGTTGGCTGCAACTTTACCAAAACTGCTCGTAGTTAGCTGATTTACCTTGCCAACCTATCAAAACAGTTTCGTACTGTGAAATAACTCGTTCAAAAGCGAGTTCATTTTCACTGACGTGTAGATTCTTACTTTTGTTTATGTTCTATTCAGGCGAGCATTAACTTGAAACCTGTAGTATGAAATATCTAGCTTGCAACAAAAAATTGAGAATCTCTGGGCCAACTTTTTGTAATCCAGGTTTAAACTGTGGCATTGTTGGAGCTAAGTACCTCTGAGTCGGCGCAGCCACCAATATACATAATACGTTCAGTGGCAGACACAATGTAGAAAGAAGTTAATTTATCTGTCCGTTTAGGGGAGCTTTTCAATATTATTTGTAGCACAAGATGGTTGAGCAAGTTGAAGGGGTCGGTAAACGGTTTACACAGCGCTTTCTCGTGGATGTTTTTTTTTATTACCCCGGAAATCCTGAAAGAGCCGGTAGTGATTGATGTCCCGGTTTAGGGGGCCATA
Organism: Haemaphysalis longicornis; assembly: GCA_013339765.2. Classification (NCBI taxonomy): domain Eukaryota; kingdom Metazoa; phylum Arthropoda; class Arachnida; order Ixodida; family Ixodidae; genus Haemaphysalis; species Haemaphysalis longicornis. The sequence continues at coordinate 26,208,010 of CM023455.1, forward strand.
CCATTGAAAGTGAAAGAATTTTTCAGCAACGACGAGGTGTGCAGCATTTATTGTACTTAGGAACATCAAAATGCACGGGATTCAAGTGACCCAGATTACCGCACCTATGTCACACCAGTGATGAAGAAACTGCATGTTGTCTTTACGAATTGATTAATGGTAATCAATAAATTCCTGATAATCTCATTTTTCAAACATCATGTGCGTTCGACGCAATAGTAGGGAACACAACTAGGGTAGCGTGCTCACGCAAAATTTGGATTAATATCTCAGAAGGGGCGAAGTAGAGCAGTGCACGGGCCGCAATTTACGGGCCGGCCCGGTCCCGTGCACTGTACTAGGGCGAAGCGCATGGCCACTTCGCTGGGAAATTTATCAGATTTGAATGAAGAGTGCTCTCTTTTATAAAAGCACTATTACGAAATGGAAATAAAAAATTCTAAATGGTGGAACAACCGGCGAAATTGACTTTTTTCTTGGCGCTACTGCACACATCATACAATATGTTGAATTATTGGCGGAAAAAAAACACGCGTATAAATGTGATTCAAGGCCGTATTTCTCGGTAAACTGACTGAGAATCAATGAAGCCGGTAAAATGGCGGGATTCTATCCTGCACTCATAGAGGCCTATGGCCGAAGAAATTATGCTTGTGCTCGATGAGAAATTAGGTTGTACTGTCGGATCAGAACGACGATATAGGTATTAGAAAAGATCATTTTGTAACCAGGCGCGGGACATTATTCGTTTCTAAGCCATTGTCACGACCATCTACAATTGTTATAATGATTATACTTGGTTGGTATTCTTGTTGTTGTTGTTTTCTGTTTAAAATAGGTCATACATAAATTGGTGTGGGCTTCCTTTAAATAAACAGATTTCAGTTTGCGAAGGCTAACTGTTTTTCTCTTCACTTATTCGTCCACGTTGCGCTTGCGTTACGTTTTCTTGTTTTTATGCCTAATTTTCCCCGTGGCGGAAGCGCCCGAAACACGGCGACGGTGGGCACGGAAGCATTGGATCAGCCAAAACCGTTGTTTGTTCGTGGTGTCTCGAAAGCATTTGCCAATACGGCATTTCAATCTCTCATTACATACTGGTTTCAAATGGTGTAACTTTCAATTCATTTAATTCACCTTAAGAGCCCATGGCATTACATAAGGGACGGCAAATGACGAGGTACAGTGGGGGGTTCAATAGAACACGCAGAAAATGCAAAAGAAAACACACAGAAACCAGACTCGGATCCATGTCGACAGTAAAAACAACGAAAAACGCGATTGTTGTCCGAAAAATACAATAACAATATTAAAGTACGTACACACCTACAATTCTTGACCGAAAAAACATGAGGTAGTGAAATTATCACTCTTAAATATTCAAAGCGCAAAGGACACAAGGACGAGGGAAGAATACGAGACAATGCGCAAACTTGCAACTAACTTTATTACTAAGAAACGCGTTTTTATATACACCAAATATTCACTCCACCTTGCACAATCTGCCACACGATAGTACTGGGGAACCTTTTCAGACTGATCATTGATTGCACAGCAACACCTTGGCTTACAAAATAAACTTCTTTTTCGGTGAACGTGAGGAAGGGCTAGCTCTCAGAATTATCACCGGCACGTGTGATCTCATGGGCCTCAATAATTTCGCGAGTCCCTTAACTCCTGTGGTTGGCGATAATGCTGCTCTTGTCAAACAAAGTGTACAACGATGGTCGCGACAGTGGACGGCGAAATGTCCAGTTGTGCCGTTTCGCACGTTATTGGCGTATTCACGCAATATTTTGTTGAGGGACCGCCCAGTCTGCCCAATATACTTTTTGCCACAACCCAATGGATAACATAGACGACGCGCTTACTGCAATCAACGAAGTTGACCTTGTGTTTATTATCACATGCACGTTTGACAGAGTTGCGAAACTTTTCTTGCATAAAGCGCCAAGTTTCGGCGGCGCGGAAAAGATGACGTTTACGTCAGCATTTTCCCCAATAATTTTGAGACGGTGGGAAACACCGTACTTGTACGAAATGACGGCATATTTCCTTTTGCTTTTTCTTCCTGTTTTCGTACGCCAAAGCCCTGCTTACAGTGCTTGAGCTCGTCATGCGCAACTGATGTCAACTGATCGTTCGGGAACTCTTGCTTATTCCAGTCGGTTTACTTCTACCCCCAGGCTGTCATCCCTTTTGTGTGGGCACGATTTTTTGAGGCTATTTATAAAACATAACTTGGCGACACCTCGCTTTACCACCTTGGAGTGTCCTGACGGGAAAGGAAGCAATGGCTTGCATGCCCGGGGCTCGTATTGCCAACAGGTGGTGGTATGAGAGAACTGTAGGTCAAGGAATTTTATCGAATTATCCTCCAAATGTTCATGGGTTAATCCTGGAGGACGCAAGTGTTCAGTGAAAGCAGTTAGTGTTGCAGAAACATCTGGGTTGATAGGGAACGGCGCCAATAAATACAACAAGGTAATCATCAACAAAGCGAAAATGCCAACAATGTTCAGGCTTTGCTGTAACGGCGCCAGTATTCGGTCCAAACGGCCAAAGAATAAATCACTGAGAAGTGGGGCCACACAGGACCCGATGCACGCACCACTCGTTCACAGATAGACGCTGTCATTCCAGTTCACGAAGGTGGACTGCAACTAGAGTGAATGCAGTTTAATGAACCCCTTCGCGGTCAGACCAGCAGCATTTTGGAACTTGACAACCCCGTACTGATCGATGCTTTCTTCTATAAATTCTAACAATTGGTAATGAGGTAAGCTGTAATATAATCCTTAATGTCTACTGAAAAAGTTGTAATGTCTGCTCATAGTTTGTCCTTTAAGAAGTCGACTACTTCCGCTGATCCCTTCGTCAAAAACTGGTAGTTTACATCGAGCATTGCGAGCTTCTTTTGGAGAAAGCGCTCAATCTATTTCTGCAGGTTCCCTCCTCAGAGACTATTAGTCGGAGAGGCCTGCCAAGTTTGTGAGTTTTGGCCCAAAAAAACATTTGTAAACTGAAATCTCTACTCTTTTCAACCGGCTTAGTCAGGTTCTCTAGGTTGAGCTTCTTGCGCCGTTTCTTGGCTTCAGAGCTCACCTTGGAAAGCGATACATCGTTACGGCAAGTGAACACGCTTTTTACGGCTTCCTTGGCTTTTCGTTCGAAACTGTCAGCCCGAAGGACCCTAAAACTTCTCTATTTATCTGCCGGTAAGAGACACAAGTTGGTTTCTTTTATAAAGCTAGCAACCCCCTTTACAGGCACACTGCTCGGTACTTGCTTATTTCGTAAGAAAACATCGACACCCGCTGAGATACAACGAGAACTTTCATCAGCAGCTCTCCTAGCAACAGTTTGTATCATATTTAAGAGTTCTGACGCCGACATTCTGGGTTTCACAGCGTACTTCGGACATATATTCAGAGTCTCTTTGACATATTCTGGTAGGAAAACATTACCTTCAGTGTGGACATTCTTTGTAGAGACTTGGCGTGTTGCTGGCATCGAGGACCTGAGTTGACGTAGAACGGGCATCCATAAAGACTCTAACGCCCAATTTTTATTTTCTGCGCTGCTTCAAAATTCTTCAAGATTGTACTTCATACACTACTCTCTTTCATCGTAAAGACTATATTATTACCTCAGCAACACGGCTTTCTCGCTGTGAGATCAACCACCACTAATCTTGTAAATTTTATGCGGCTTGCTTCGGAAGCTGTGCTGGGAAGAGGACAACTCGATGTCGTGTATTTCGATTTGAGCAAGGCTTTTTATATCGTCTGCAATGATATAATTATTAGAAAGCTGTTTCAACTCCATTTACAACCATACATCACAATCCCTTTTATGTAGCTATTTATCGGATAGGTCATGCTTCGTGCATGCAAACGGGCAGTCTTCCCTCTCCTACGAAGCCACAAGTGGTGTCCCTGAGGGATCTGTTCTGGGGCCACTCTTATTCAAATTTTCATAAATGATGTTTCTTCAGTATTCATGATTGTAACTTTCTCTTGTATGCTATGATGTCAAAATGTTAAGGCTGTTTCAAACACCGCAAGCTGTTTCGCTCTCCAGCGAGCGATAACGTCTTTTCAGACTGGTGCTCACGCAACGAGCTACCTATCATTACATCAAAAACTAAGGTAGTGAAACTACATTAGAAAAACTGAGAGCATATTGTTCTCCTATAAAATTAACGATAAAGCACTACCACGTGTTGGGGAGGTTAAGGATCTTGGTGTTAATTTCGACAGTGAATTGAGCTTCTCCTGCACATCCGGGAAGTCAGTAGGCGGGGCCCTCCGATCTCTTGGCGTTATATGTCGCCTATCAAAAGCAGTTCAAGGAGCAGGGTCTTTTCTCAAGCTGGTACACGACTATTTGTCGTCCGCAGGCTCGAGTATGCTTCTGTGGGTATGGAATAGCGCATGCAAAAAAGTCGGGTAGCATATTGAAAGTGTTGATGCATATTGAAAGCCAATAACCGTTTTGGGTCATTCTCTGTACCCGATGCTAGAGTGCTTAAACTCCAGACGTAGTAAGTCTGATCTAGTCCTGTTCAAAAATAATTCCGGCACAGTGTCTTGCGGTGAAATGCTGCAACATGTTTACACTCCATGTGCCGGCAAAAATCCACCAAAAGACACGACCATTCTAAATCCGAGCTGTCCTGCTAGGCTTGTGCCCCATGTTTTTGGCCTCCAGTGTACCTACAATCAGTACAACGAATATGTTAGACATATTTAATTATTCCTCCACACAGTTCCGCAAACACGTCTGTGAGCATGCCATGTAAAGTGCGCCTTTTTATCCTCTGTTCACACGGGGTTCAGTTGAGCATTAAGTGATGACAACACAAGACGTTCTTTTTGTATAATCCCCTTTATTCCATGTCTGGTTTTCTTACATGTTCATTCCTTCCATGCTCCTTTTCTTACATATAAGTTATCTTGATTCACATCCGTTTTCCGGGCACTAAACTTTGCTAACATTCATATATATTGGAAATTATCTGTGTATGACGACCAGTGGTGTGATGTCACATGCCTTAATGCAAGGCACTGTACTTCTTTTTGTGTGTATGTGTGTGTTGTGTTTTCTGTGGGTGACAGTATAATGATGGTGTGCGAAGTGTGTAATTTTTGTTCGCGTGTGTCAGTATCCCTGTCCTTTAATTGCATTACCTGTGAGGTGTGGGCATCTTACATTGCCGTGTTTTTCTTTTTTGTGCTCCAGTACGAAGGCAATGCGGTTGGTCCTGGCACGTTATTAAACGATTGATTGATTAATTGATTGAATATTATGCTTATAATATATTATCTTCGGATAACAGCGCCACACTTCCTCGTTCCCTCTTCGAAATACGCGAAGGGACGAACGTTTCGGCAATTGACATTACATGCTCGTGATGATAAGAACATACCGTAGCTGAAGGAGGTTTATCTTATTCGAGGCCTAAGAGCATGAGGGTGACAGCGCACATCAGTCGAATAATGCGTTCGCCCTTACGAGAGCTATGTTTATATTCAGAATAGGAGCTGATTTTACGAAGTAAGCACCTAACTATCTCATAATGACATAGGGAACCATCTGGGGAACCATGTGTTCCAGTTGCCCAAGCGCACCGCTTTTGGTTTATCGGTGCCGAAGTGTATGTATTTATCGGTGTATTTCGGCGTATCGGTGTATTTATCGGTGTATGTATTTATCAGTGGCGAAAATGTATTTTTATGTGTTGTCATTCGTGTGGGTATCGGACTGAATATTACGTCTTTATGGTTCTTTTGGGCAGTTTTGAGCTACTGTTACGCACAGAGATTGCCCTTCGTCAATCATTTTACTGCTTGAGCAAAATTATTTAGTCCTGGCCAATTGCCCTGAATGCGTACGCTCCATCTTTTACAGACAGCAATCCTGGCTTATTGACACGTTCACACGATACGGCAAAACAACATTAATGATTTGATGTGATGGTGCCTCTAGCACCCACACGCCAAAAGCATTCTTTGGCAGTTTGTACTTTGCTCCCGTATTTTTCCGCATATAATTTCAAGCTCACTGCTCCAATACGCCACTCAATCAAACCATTTGTGTCTCTTTAACTGGCGCAATATTTTGAAACCGTTCAAATTAAAATGATCCCCTTCTTTACGAACACTTATTTCCACCAGTGCATTCAATAAACCTGCAATGCCCGCAAAGCAGTATAACTTAACAGCGGATGATTAGCGTCGATTTCACATGGACAACTATTAGTACTAGGGAATATTAGCTGCACCTCGACCCTACATGGTCCGTACAAATTTAGTTCCCTTCCATTCCGTGAAGAAGGAATTACCGACGGAGCTGGGCGGCGACAAGCAATTGACCCAAAACAAGCACCTTGTAGAAAATCGATGTGATGATGGCAATCATTCCAGCGGTCAATTTCACTATTTCATTTCAAGATCAGTACGTTTAAATTGTAGTGTAACAGAACATTTCAAAAACGCTGGCTTTGCCAAAAAATTGAATTTTGGTTGTCCCTACGTTTGTTAATGCGACGTAATTTTTGCTGCTTGCCTTCGGCTTCGTGCTGTCAAAACTCATAATTGGCTAGCGGTCAGCGCTGCCGTTCTATGGCAGAACTGGAAGGACAGGAATTCGGCAGTCTGGAAGTTTGAGTTGTTAACATACGGGTGGTAGGGTGTTTGTTGTAGAGGGAAGATACAAGAGAAAAATGCAAGCGTGCGGTTGAATTGTAGGCCAAGCTCCAATGCCATGGTTCAAGGACTCAAACTGAAGCACTGTTGTAACTAGACCGTGTACAATGACGCATATCACAGTCATACGCACCATGTTATGGCTAATGTAGGAATTAGGCTTTCAAAATTAAAGAAAGCATGGTGGCAGCACACGGGGACACCCGTTAAAAAGGCACACGTTACGCATTATGGCGTACTACAGACGAGAGAAGACTGAGGGATGCACTTTTTCTCAGCCATGAAAAGGTAATCGAAGGACAAAAACTTGACCCCTCAACAAGCCATACCACGTGCCTGCATAGGCAAATATTCCATCAGGTGTCATTCGAGTCGAATGGCTTTGCTTTCATCTCGCAAAAAAAAGCACCAAAGGGTATAGCGGTTCTAGGCGGTGTCGAAAAAAAATTTCTCTTCCTCAACTCACAATATGTAGGAGCTCCTATTCTGCGAAAGTGGTGAATTTTTAGGTAGTAGCTCCTCTGCCGCGTGGTCCTATGCTTATTGGTCCCTCGAACATTCAGGGCCATTTATGTCAGACTTTCGGTCTTTATTTATTTTTTGCTGCTGCCCGTATTGCGGTCACCACAAGAAAGGGTTTAAAACAGTACATTACTTGACCCCATGCCGTGTTTAAAGTCATTGTACACGTCCTCTTTCTTTTTCCGCTTCGTCTCACTACGTGACAACACTATGACTTCCGCTTGTTAGGAGCCAGATTCGGCTTGAATATTGGCTTGACATTAAGATTTCACAGGTAAGAGAGTATAAAAACGGATCGCGCAAACATCGGCGCAAACTTCAACTTTGATAAGCTTTTTAATTCTTATTTTGGCGCCGGGGCGCTCAGCAATGTGGAGCAGCAAAAGGCGTCATAAAAATATCTGGCGAGTATACTGTTGAACCTTGAAAGGCGTAACTTTTGGGAGAAGTTTATAGTTTTCAGAAGTGAGTATAATGGCTCCTGCGTGAGCTCACTCCATTTTTTTGTGACTGGCCTTACAGCCTCAACGATGGTTTTCTCAAGAAAATGGTGGGATTCTTCCTTTGCTTTATTTAACTTCAAAACATTTGATTGGCAATACATTGCGGTATCTGGGATGTTGCAACAAAAGAAAATGTTCTCGCGTACTGAATATGCTACAATTCCGCCAAGTTTATGTGAACCGTAACAAGGCGATGTTTTTAACCTCACTTTGCGCTAGTAGAATCGATATGTTTTAATAACGGAACACCTGTAACTTCTATAGAGGTGACTAACGCTAATATCCCCGTTATATTACCTCCGGCAGTTTGCCGCAAAGCTCGAGCGCCTAGTTCCACATCCTGCACGTGCACGAACTGGAATATAACAGCTTGTTGGCATCCGCATACTTTCAACCTTCACCTCAGTGCCCTCGGCGATTCACTCCAGCTGTCTCTACATGGACGTTACAAACAGCTGCTACTACGAGGATCACGAAAGTACTGCGTACAACGCCACACAGGTGACCGCGAGCTTGGCCCAATAAGAGAGCTACACGAAGCATTTTCTAGGCGTTCTTCACACTTTTGGTAAAGCATACACATTCCTGCTGTTGTTCTATTTAAATATCAAAGCAACTGCCGCAAAACTGCGTTGTATTCTGCACACATGTGTAGCTTCACCACGAGTTTAGCGGAACCTAATTTTGACTCTCTATATTCAATAGGTAAATGACTATGGGTGCTCTTCCTCGGTACAAAATTGGTGACTGACTGCAAGATTCCCTTAGATGTATTTTGTTCCCAGCACATTCCTCTATCTCTGGGTGGCGGGCAGAAAAATATTTTACTCACTACTGGTGCTCAAGTAGAAATTAATAAACGTTGCTAGGGTATACTTTTTTTATGCAAGGGAAACCTAACTAAAGGGTGAACGCAAAATATAGCTCTAGTTATTCACAAAAAAAATTGTCGTTCATCAAAAACGAACTAATTGTGCAAGGCATGGAAGATTGAATACGGCGAGATCTACCACGCCTTTCTGGGATTAATGAAATGGCAGCAAAAGCACGAAATGTGTTTGAAATTAAGGTACAAGTCGCACAACGTCCGCATCCATGTGTTACCCTTCATCCGTTGTTCTTGAAATCGCATTTTCGAGCTTGTGAATCTGCAATGTGTGGCTTTTTAGTTGAGCAACCTTTCTTAACTTTTCACACGAGTGGCTGGCTTAGAAGAAGACGGGAGAGAAAGAGGACAGATGAGGGGAGGGAGGTGTTGGACAGAGGGTATGATGTATACCCCCGAAGGAAGAAAAAACGTTTGAGCCTGGGAAATTATAAATAGACTTTTAAGACACAATCGAAAAAACGAAACATTTTTGCAGTGATAACGTGACTGTCTGAAACAATTATTTCAATATACATGGCACGCACACGATAAATTCATCACCGTCCTCTGCCTCCAAATCTGGCTCTAATGATAATGCTTTGTCCACTCTGCTACGGTATCGAGTCGAAAATAAATGAAAAGTGGTTGGACTCTTTAACAGAAAAATAGGAGAGAAGTAGTTCTAATAAATTGAAATCAGAAGTGTTTTGAGTGGGTGGTCACTGTCGCTTAAATGATGCAATGTTTATATTTGTGGACTATAATGGAACCGGGTTTAAAAAATATAACGAATACGAAGAAACTGGAAAACGCACGACAGGAACGACGAAAATATATCGGCTGGAGTTCATACTACAATTGAGGTAGTCTAGAGGATGTGGTGCTGAATGTTGGTTTCTCTGCAGCCCGGTACTATGCGTGAACACGTTGGTAACGGCTGCCGAGATATTTCCCGTGCGGGGCAGCAAGGTACGTGGGACGCAATTACGCGGTTTACAGTTCGTACTTTGGAGTGCGACCGCGCCTACAAGACGGGAAAACGGGACGTCGAATCAGCTTTTATTTCGGGAACGGTGCCACTCCCTCCGATGCTTTCGATGAACACCAGGTGAAGTGACAGCTTCACTTGTGGAATGGAGCCACAAGTCGTGTGATCGCAGGAAAACAGGACGTCCTTGCGATACTTTCGTCTTTTGGGGTTGATTCTGCCGCCTTTTAAACTTAAATTGGAATGTTCTTCGGTGAGCGCACGTATTACTGTGTACGTATACATTTGGGGGCCATTTGCTGCTGCGAACACCAGTTCTTCACCTTATGCTTCAGCTGCAATAACATAGCGCAAACATGAACCTATTTTACCTTTGGTCCCTAATTGAGCTTTGTCTGTATTTCCATAGTCCATAAGCTTAAAATGAAGAAAGGGTCCAGCGAAAGTATTAGCACTGTGTGTAGAGCCCACCACATAATAGTTCTGTTTGCTCATTCCATTTTTATAAAGTTCCTGTGATATTTTCGCAGATTTTCTCCAGCATCGCACGCGAGTTTTATGACATCATGGAGCAGCAACGAATTCATCAGGTGATCGAAAGCCCAAAACATTTGGCCTTTAACTCTGATTTACATTTGTAAGATAAACAGAAGAATATACGTAAATTGTTTAAAAACATTTTCGCGTTGAAATATTGTAAGAGTTTCATTGTCTACCATGTCCATTTATTCGAGGCATGCATCATTTACTTGAAATATTAGCACCAATGTGGGTATTCAGAACATTGGCGTATCACAATTCCATTGAGAGCTTTGACTTGTTCTCCCCGGAGTTTTCCCAAGCAAAAAAGAACTACTGTGTCTGACATTTCGGCCCACGTTAAACATCCACAACTGGTCATCGAAGTACGGACGTAGCCCTACAACTCGGCCCGCTGGCCAACTACTGGAGACAATGGTGGTCATTTGTTCTAAAAGAGAAAAAGTCGAGGTAAGGGTGTAAGCTAGACGACGTAATAAGTTATTTCATAACTTTTTAACGTAGGCACCAAAAACGCCGATCGATGTTCATGACGATAGTATTCCTTGCAAAATCACGTAAATCAACAAAACGCTTAGTTTTTTTGACGACAAAAAAACAAGGCTAAAATCATTGTCTTTTTATTTTACAAGTTCATTTTCTTTTCTAAAAATACGAAGAAAAAGCGAAAGGGCGCTGTTTGCAGGCGGTATTAGGCTATGTAGTTTAACATTCATTCCTGCAGGGCTTACGGATTTAAGACGTCGACCAGGTAAGCGATGGGTTGCTCTGTGCCGAGTATTCTATTGGCGGTGAGCGCGACCACGGGCGGCGCTGCGAAGCGCCCCTCCGTGACGTCGGCTTAGGGATTCTCGCATTTGTCGTCTGCTTCACTCGGATTCCCTCTACCTGCTGTTTCTTTGCGCCTGCTGTTTCTTTGCGCTCGGTTGACTTTTGATGTTTGTTTGCACCACAATTTGCGTGTGCGCAACTTTTTCATAACGCCTTCGGTGCAATAGCATTACTATTCCCCGATTATAATCGCATGCATTAGCTCAAGGCTTGAGCAACTGTAGGTTAATACCAAATACCCGCTTTTTAGGCACGTGCTGGATACCGGTATGGAGATATATTGAGCAAAACTACGTACATATAGAACAAATCAGACCTGGAGGGATATTTGCTCCCACAGTCATATCTTCCAATATTCAGATTTTTGTCACCCAAGAGGAAGAGAAAACATTACTTGCGAAGCCGTCCTCAGTCCAGGACAAGGCAGTAGCTGATTTTCTTCAAATTGAACACCATCCCGAGTAGACCAGGTATTGTTCTTAGGGCCTGGAAGGGTTGGAAAACAATAAAGAGCTGCTTAGAAATACTCATCGGTTTCAATTCTTGTAATAAATGCACCTAGGTTATTTATTGCGACCGTTAGCGAGTATATCATGCCTTTACACCGTAATCATGTCATAATTGTTCGGGTTGAGTCACTTCGTTAGAAGAACGATGGTTACGATAGAAATTCGGAGCACAAAAGCCACTTTCGAGCACTCTTGACAACGCTTTTTGGGGCGCGATCGCGCTGGAGTAGCACAAACCTTCTGATTCTATTCGCATGTGAATAAACAAGGCACGCTGCGAATATGTACCCTCTTCCACGCAGCCATAACGAAAGCCAATTTATGACGAAGGGAATGTATACGCCATACAGCAAAATACCCACATGATCTTTATGAGCCTCCCAAACATCGGCAAACCTATGAATAAGACATTTGAGACGATGCAGAATATTTAATGCATTGGGCACACACACACAACGGAAACATTCATCTGATACAAATCAAGAACATCGAAAGAAATAGAAGACAGCCGCTTTATTTCCTGCTGTGCGATACGCGTGTAGGTGCCCGCTGCTAGGTACGTAGCATTAGACTGTTGAGTCTTCATAAGAACATCTCACAATCACTGCAGGGGGCCTACGCAGTTTGAATACTTATCGAGGAGATTTCAGCGCTAAACCTCGCGAATAAGCTAGAAATTATGAGTTTCACACGTTCTTCTGACCGATGCTCTGAAGAAAGTTGTTCTCTCTCTACTCGTGTGTTCCAAACTTGTGGGGGACACAGCTTTAAATTATTCAGATGTGTCAGAAGCTGGTAAAAATAACTAAATTACTAGAGACACGCTTTTTAATGCATAAACTACCAAAGCGGGCAATTTCTAGCACAGGCCCTGCTGCCCCTCATAAGCGGAGTGTAGCAGACGACAGCGGCGCGAGTCCCTAAGCCGACGTCATAGCCAGAGGGCGCCACCTAGACATCTCACTGCCAATAGCAAAATGGTCGCTCCGCTTCCTCATTCTAACCTGAGAATGGCGACTTGTTCATTACTACTTATCCAAAATGCGGGCCCATTTGAATGCAGCAAATTGTGTACAGCATCCTCACAAAAGGAAACGGCAACTTGCTAAGAACGAAGAATGGCCGATAATGTAATGTGTTGGGGCTGATGCTGTCAGTGCAATAGTGAGGCCGAGAGGGATTACAACGCATCTACCGCTGGACTTGCTCAACTTCCCAGCGAAGGCAAAGAACATAGACGTCGCCCGGAATCGATACGACTGTTGCGTGTTTATTTACTACCATACGAAGACAGTCCCTTTCTATTACTTTGAAAGCGGCCCCGGCGATCGACTTTTTGAGATGTTTGTCAGAGTAGGAGTCGCCTATGGCGACTACTTTAGCCCTACACTGCCGGACTAAAATCACCAAAGTAATGAAAATGAGTCATTTTTAACTTGCGAGGACCTCAAAAAGCATACGCGTGATTGGATACTATAAATAGCCCACTTTCTTGGGATTCAATCGTATGGTTACTTGCGGAAAGATGACTCGGGGATGGTAGAAAAGGAGTATGAAATACGTAGGTTAGGGTCAAGGAAGCACATGTGCGAGCGAGGAACTAGCTACAAAGGAGTCTGATGTACCGACTGGCGTTAAGCAACATGGCATATGCAGTTAAACGTCTCAAAATGCAGGTGAATGCGAATTTCCCCTAATAATCAGGCACCGCCGGCTTACACTCTTAAGGATTCCCCTTTACAGACCGCGCTCTTCTACAAGTAGTATCTTGGCAATATTATTACTAACAGCCTTTCATTGAACCTACATATAGAGAGCATAATATCCAAGACTACCCAATCTCTAGGCTACATGCCTAGAAATTTTTCTCTCGCACCTTTGTCGTTAAAGTTACTTTTATACACTACCTACATTCGCCCTAAATTAGAGTATGCTTCTTCCATTTTGAATCCGGCTCAGATGAAATTAATGCATTCAGTCGAGGTGGTACAAAATCGCGCAGCGCGTTTTATTCTATCGAATCATCACAGCACAGCCAGCGTCACTCAAATGTGAAAAGGCTTTAGGCCTTCCGAACCTGTCGACTCGCCGAAAACACCCACGAATTTACCTCTTTCATAAAATGTATAACCATATTTGTTTTCCCCATTTATCACCATTTATCAATACGGTCCCACATTCCGCATCATTCTTTCTGAAAACGTAAATGAATTGGAACAATCTATAGAGCTCTTTACAAATATTAAAAACCGTGAGCTATTTAAGGTTCAATCAATAACACGGAATAAAGCCGCCAACAAAGGGACGTGCGCAGCCTAGTGTTGGCCTAATTAATGGGTAAAACTGCGTTTATTCCACATTCTATTGTGCCGAAGGCAATGTTGTGAAAAGCTAGACGGTCTTAGAGGAGAGGGAAAGGTTAGGTCGGCCTCCGTTTTATTATCCGACGTTTAGGAGGCGGCTAAGTGGAGGCCGCTTGACTCTTGTGGCTGTCGCGGAGCCGAGCACCAACCGGTGGCGCGGCCGTCGTCTTCAAGGACCAAAAGGAGTGCTCGCTAGACCACGGTGGCTCGAAGACCACGGGCATTTATCTTTTGGAGCGGGTGTTTCTCGAACCGCCGAATTACATCGAGAACACTGTAGATAAAAGAAGACTATTCTAGGTTTGTGGCGTGAGGGCGAAACATTCTCCCTAGCAAGTGACACAATCCGTGGGGCATAAGAAAGACAGAAAGAATAAAATACATACCAATCAGGACACAGATGACACAGCCCCGCGAAGCGGGGTGGTAAAAGCAAAAACATCAATAAACGAATCCAATGCATAGCTTCCGGCATTACCCCCCTCTAAGAGTGAAGTAGTTTTTGTTCTTTGACATACCATGGCTCGTGAAGGCAATTACGTTTTCGCAACCGCTTGGCCTTTGGACGAAGACGGCACCCAAGCCCATATCACTGGCGTCCGTGTGCATTTCTGTTTCGTGGATTTCGGGGAAATGAGCCAGCACGGACAGATATTGAAGGCGTTGTTGCAGCTCGCACACTTCTTTTTCTTGGGCGTTTTTCAGCTAATAAATGTGTGACTGATGCCTCCTTCATAGGAATCGGCAAAACACGACAGTTAAAGGTGCCTTCACAGGAGCAGTTAAATCTTAAAGGAACGTCCTTCATGCGCGCAGGGTTCACGAGCCTGACCCCGCCAGGCGAAGTAAGACAGACACGAGAAAAACAAAATACAACTGAAAACAAAAAACAACCGCACATGCACTTCTCCCTCTGTTCTTGTGTGTCGGAGCGAAGAGAATCATCACGATTGTGCTTGTATTTGTCGTTTAGTGTACACACAATCTCCCTGCTCTTGTTGCGCAGAAAATGTCTCTGTCTCTTTGATAACTCTCCTTCTTCTTGTATATATACCCATATAATTGCACTGTTACTTCCCTTTTCATATTCTGTCTTCTGTATGCCTTATATGTCTGTATTCTATGCATCACCCGAGAAGGCCATTGCGCTGTTGGTTAGCATTTCAAACAAATAACTAAAACCAAAAATGACATGCACAGAAAGAGCAGTTTGAGACAGATAACGGTCATACGAACAACACGACTGCGGAGGGTGGCTCAATTCTTGCTCCGTGGCTCAATTCACGCCGTCACCCGTACACGAATGTGCTGGCATCGAGGCGCCAACTGTAGGCGCTCATAAGCGTCATGATGCGCTACTTGCCTTCGCTTCTCCTAGGCAGCAGAACCATCTGAATTACTCGTAGTTAGGGATATAAGGCGTGTTCGCACAGGTCAGCCTCGTCCCTATTCATAGCGCAGTGGGCAGAGCGCCACGTACCTCCCGTTGTGGCGAGATACTCCTGTACTTGAATCCAGGCACCTCCGCGTCAAGTGCCCTTTTTCTGGCGACGTGGCTTCCGTGAGGAATGTGACGTCATCCGGATCTTTGTGTACCCGGTAGTAAAACACTTTCGTGTTAAAGAGAGGTGTTATTTTTCGTCAAGTCTGTGATTGGGTCAGCAATGCGGGCGAAGTTTGCGACGAAGCGCCGGTAGTATGCGCATAGTCCGAGAAATCTCCGCATGCCCTTCTTGTGTTGCAGTCTTGCGAAGTTCCCTAAGGCTGAAGTTTTCGCTGCGTCAGGCCGGACTCCCGCATCGTTGACAACATGGCCCATCATCTTCAGTTCCTCGTAGGGGGAAGCGGCACTTTTCACTTTTCAGCGTTAACCCCGACATATGTTAGCCCATTCCCATTCCTGGAATGGATGGGAAGCTCAATTCTATTGCTTTAATTCCGCATCGTAAAAATTGCCTCAGGTGCTTTATGGAGTTGCCGAGAAACGCAACGTGTATCTTACGTTATCGTACGGGTTTAAAACTGCAAAGGTAAGCAAAATGTGCCACTTGTCACCCAAGTTGGCAGGTGTTACAGGTTGTTTACATATATCGTGCAGAACAACTACCCAACGCAAAAAATTACCGTCCCGTCCTATCGAAAGTAGAAAGAAGCGCGAAAGCTAAAAGTGCGTCCAGCTTTCGCTGAAAGTGCTTCTAAACAATTGTCAAGCCTTCAAGCACCCAAATCGCAAGCGAAGAACGAACCCATGAGACAATTTTTCGCAAGTAAACGCAACTACGAACGATCTAAATGTACGTACAAAGTTACGTGGTTTATGAGATAAAGGTAAAGGTTCATTATTGTACTCCTTTTTCATGATCGAAGCGTGTGTTGTCTCATTTAGACCCGTTCGTTTTTTGCGATTTTGAAGTAAGCGTTTTGACGCAATGGAAGTCCTGTTTCAGAGAGACAGAGAAAAAGAGAGACTTCATTTGCGGTCCCCGGTTTTACGCACGCGCCGTGTGTAGAGACCTTATCAGAGCTTTTCTTTCGAGCAACCGGTATAAAGGGTAATGTAATAAATTTTTGAGAATGTGCTCACTCCTACTAAGAAAGCATTCGCTTTTAAAAGGTTCAGTGCCGCACTGCCCCTTTTTGCATAATAAGTAACGGACCGAGTATATATTATAGTATTTGCATGTTAGTAGGCTTTAACGGTTTGTTATTGAGCGATGCGAGATGAAACAGGTATTACGCTCTTACGTTGATGTAGGCTTTTTCCGTTTCATTGCGCACTCCGTCGCATGCTATCTTGCTATCTGCTTTGCGCACCGTCGTATCAACGCCATTAGTATGCTGTGGATGACTAAGAGACATGTCGCGCGGAGCTTGCTCACATGTACACGTATTCTAAATGCTTACTTGAATGATTTCAAGTGAATATACAGCATCGAGCACTACACTAATACTACTGTACCAATGCGAGAGACGGGAGGGCAGCGGCACAGAACACCTTTAACAGTTTTAATGCGTAGCGTTCTTTGCCGAGTACTCCTACATTAGAGCCGTGTAACGCTCTGCAGTTCCACAAAAGTGCAGATATCGCGAAAGTTCCACCTGTAATCGTTGTAATGGCGTAAATGGATATAAAGGGTCGCACAAAAATTCGAAAAAATAAAAAAAAGATGAGAAATATTAAAAAAATTACGAAAAATGGCGAAACGTGTAACGCCCTCATTCCCACAAAAATGAAGATTTCGTAAAAGTTTCAAATGTATTCGTTGTAATAACCTAAATAGAGATGATTGGCAGGAAGAAATTTTGAAAAACTAAAAAATAAGAAATATATTGAAAAAATACGGACAATATCAAATCGTATACCGCGTGCTGTTTCCACAATAATGCATCATTCGCGAAAGTTCCACCTGCAATCGTTGTAATAGCGTTAATAGACATAATTGTTCTAACGAAATTTTGAAAAAAATAAAAAAAAGACAAATATAAAATATAATTAGGGAAAATGATGAACCATGTAACGCCCTGCATTTACAAAATAATGCAGATTTCGGAAAAGTCCCAAATGTAATCGTTGTAATAACGTAAATTAAGACAATTTGTGGGACAGCATTTAAAGAAATGTGGCTGAAAAACCACACTCACGACAGGCGGCGTAAGAATGCTACGCATTAGTAGATAAGTCTCTGAATTATCTACTCGTTGTTTCATGTTTCATGAGCGAACGCTTTATATTGTTAGCTCCAAGACTTCGCAGCAGCATCTTGCGGTGAGAAACACCGCGGCTTCTTTGCTTCTCCATGCTATTCCCCACTTGCTGGCCTGGCTACACGACGCTTGCCAGTGTGCGAGACGCCGGTCTACCATCGCGGTCACGGACAGTTTTACAGAGAAGCTATGCCTCAATATTGCATATTTCATTATTTCCTCCCTCCCTTCGTACCCGCAGCCTGCCGAAGCTTGAAGAGCTGACCTAACAGCACCACCGCACAGACGTGCTTGCGCAGGTCAAAGTTCACTTTGACACACGCTGCGGCAGGTTGCGCGGATTCAGTCACTCGAGATAGCGGGTATGCGTTCTCGTTTTCGTCACCTTTGAGATATACCGACGCAGTCGTCGCCACAGACTAATTAAGTAGCTGGAAGGCGCCAGCAATGGTGACACCGTCGTCTAAAAAATCGCCATACCATTCCCATTTCTTTCCGGGCAAAAGGCCCTTAAATCCATTCCCATTCCATTCCTCCAAGCGTTGTCGTCATTCCATTCCAATTCCATTCCGGCATCTCCAAAAGGTGGAATGAATCCGGAATCATACCAATTCCAGAGTGGCAACTCCGCAACACTGGTACTGACTCCACCCTTGCAAAGGGTTCGTCGAAAGTTCAGGCGAATACCATAACGTCGTCGAGGTATACGAGGTGGGTGTGCCGCTTCAGGCCAGCCAGTACGCTGTCCATGACTCTTTCAAACGTTGCTGGTGCCATGACAGCCCGAACGGCATCACCTTAAACTAGGAGAGGCCGTCCGGGGTTATTAAAGCTGTCTTCTCTCAATCTCTCTCATTTACTTCCATTTGTACTACACGTGGCAGAGGTGGTCGAGGGCGTCGTCGATTCGTGGCAGGTGGTACACGTCGTTTTGGTGATTTTGTTTTGTCGCCGGTAGTCAACGCAAAACCATTGTCTGCCCTCTTTTTTCTTCACGATACGACCCGTGCAGCCCAAGAGCCTTTCGATGGATGTATAATGTCGTCGCTGGGCATGTGTTCCTCATGTGTCCGGATGGCTTCCCGATCGTGTGAAGACACGCGGCACGGTGACTATCGGGGAGGTCGTGCTCCATCTTCGGGTATTATTCGGTGCTTCGATAGAGGTGTCTGACGAAATTAGGAGATCGACAAAAAACGCACGCTATAGCGGTGCAGCAAAGCAACTATTTTTTTCGTTTTTTTGCGCTTGTGCAGCATTCACGTTGAACGGATGCGGAGGCTCGGAGGTATCTTCGGGTGCTCGTTGAAATTCGGCAACCATGATCAATTCTCTTGCTTCTTGCGTTTCTTCGAGTAACGCAATTGAAGCGCCCTGGTGTAAATACGGGCACTCCTCGGTGAAATTAGTGACCAAAACGTGAGATGGGTTTTGACCAAATCGCTCAATGCCTCTTGCGACAGAGATAACGCCGTCGAGAAGCAACCTTTCGTCACTCTCTACGATAGCGTCGACGTCAGGAGCAGCATCTTCACAGTATACCGTAATTGGTAATCTTGCGCGGGGTGGCAGGGTAACGTGATCGTCGGCGATCCTTACAGCAGCACGTTTTTCGGGGTTCGGTTCTAGCGCCATGCAGAGAACGGAAGAAAAAATATCGGTTTGGTCTATAGAAAAGTTATTGCACCGTTTTTCGTTAAAATTCCATCCCGAGAATTATGTCGCGGGAGCAGTTAGGCAAAATAACGAACGCATCAGGGTACACCGTGCCGTCTATGGTGACCCGCGATATGCATGTTCTACTGGGCGTTACGAGATGGTATCCTGCTCTGCGTATGAACGGACGGTCCCATTTGTTCGTAACGAATGTATTCAGCGTGGACGCGAATTACCCGCTTCTTAGTGAGTAGTAGGCTCCCGTATCTATGACGGTGACTACATCAAAGCCTGCGATGGACAACTGGACCACAGAAGCCGCTTTCCTCGAGTTTCGGGTGCGTCGGGGCGTCGTGTCTCTGCTTCAGCGTGTAGACGGTCGGGCAATGCGTCGTCATTATCGTCTTCTCAGCGGCAGGGTGTGGCCTACTTTGTGTTCGGGAGTCACGTCAGGGTTAGATCGGGTCGTCGGGCTGTCGTGAATTATCGTCGTCAGCGATACTCTGCGTCGTTGGAGGGTTTTCATTTTTCCGCCGGTGTGCAACTTTACCCGAAGGTGCTGCTTTTAGTTTCCACTGCGTCGGCTGGGGGAGCTTCCACGTGCGAAATCAGCATTGCTACGGTGGGTCGGTGACGGGCATGGGTAGGGTGAAGACGAACGGTTGAAACGAGCTGGACCACGGCTGGTTTGAGGTAAATATTCGTCGATCGCACGTGGTCGTTAGTCAGGGAGAGGGCGAGAGGCGACGACGTATAAAACACGAAGTCCGAGTCTCTTGTACGGAAAGCGGCGATAGATGTGGTCGGCATCTCTGCAGTGGTAGCAGACAGGATGGGTGTCGAAGGTTCGCCATACGTCCGTCGTCTTCCTCGGCGTCTTGTTTTTGACTAGACGTGGTCGGCCAGGCGACAGTGGGCGGCGGTACGGCGGGGTCTCTTGACGACTTGTTGGAGCTGGGCGGGGTCGATGAACAGCTTAGGCGTAGGCCATAGCTTCTGGCTCACGGGGTGCTTCCGGCCTCGTACAAGTTCTCAGTGCGTGTTCAACTTTTTGGATCACGTCAGTCAGGGAGGCGACTTTGGGTTGCGGCGTTGTTGGGGAAAGTTTCCTCAGCTCTTTGCGAACGACGGCGCGGATTGTTTCCCGTAAATCTTCCGTAACGAAACCTGGGGCGTTGACAAGGTTTGCAAAAACGCGTTGAGTGGTCCATCGTACTTCCATGTCCAGGGTGCTCTCAATCATGGAGGCCTCGGTCCCGAACTCAGAGATGGTTTTTTGGGGGGTTGCAAATGAGTCCAGCATAGAAATCTTGTTGAACTCCCCGCATCGGAAAGCGCATCTTCTTATCTGCCATACCAGGGTCCGCTCGTCGGAACAGCATCTTCATCTCCTTAACGAACACTACAATACCTTTGTTAGGGCTCTGAAGTCGCGTCTGCAACAGCAGCTGATCCCGTTCTTTATGCATGACAGTTGTGAACGTTTTGAAAAATAGTTTTGAACATGCTCCCATGATGTTAGCGAGCTCTCGTGATTTTCGAACGACACTTCAGTAGAGGCTCTCAGGTTTCATCAGGTTGAAACTTCGAACACGCTCTAGCTTCTCCAGCCACTCTTCCGGGTCTTCACTAGCGGATCCTCGGAACGATGGAGGCTAACGAGGTTGCTGCAGAACGACCGGAGGGTTGGCTTGGTTGACCACGGTGCTCGCCGCCAGGTATACCGTCTTCACTGTTGCGGTAGTAGCCCGAGCTCGGGTTCTAGCCTGTCGGCGAGTGGTGCTAGTTGAGCTTGCTTGGCGGCTAGCAGAGGGATTAGATCGATTGTACCCCGCACCACTACCAGGTGTTGCGAAGCCAAAGAGCAGTTGTTTGAAGGAAAAATTGTTGTAGCGAACTTGTGCTCCCCCAACAACTACACAAATACACAGGTGGCGATGCAGCGGTAGACGAAGTGACTTGCGCAGGCGATTGTCGGAAAATCGAATGCCGTGGCGTCTGCTCTGCGGACCTATATCTTTCGGCACGGGCGTTTCTCATACTGTGTAATTACATTGAGACCACTATAGATAAATAAAGGCTATTCTAGGCTAGCGACGTTAGGGCGAAACATTCTCCCTATCAAATGAGATAAACCGTGCGTCATAAGAAATAGAATGAAACATGCGCTTCACTCGGGACACAGATAACACAGGCCGCCACAGGCAGGCGGTAAAAGCAAAAGCCAATAAACAAACCCAATGCATGGTTCTCGGCAATATAATGTAGATGCGAAAGCAGTGCTATCTCTTAAGCGCGAAACTTGACTGTTGTCGTCGTCACCACTAGTGGCACAAAAATAGCCGCCGCTAAAAAAAGAAAATGAAAGCACATTTTGATTCATGCGCGATTAAAACTTGGGCTTACGGAGCCGGAACCGAGGGCTGTGCCACTGCGCCTACTCGGCCCCCTGGAGAACGGGGAACAAGGGTTAACGTGGTGTGTCGATTGATGAATATTTGTAGGATCACAGTAATACACTAAACGACACCTAACAGCAGCTAAGGATAATAAAATGAATGATCAACGGTTATTTAATAGTTATGCCTACTATGGTAAAAATGAACTGGATTAACATAAGTGAGGAACTGATAGGATAAGTCCGGAGGGATTAGACTGATTTCAAGTGAATTTGGATGGATAATGACTGTTTTATATACAGCTTCTTTCCGAGAGCAATAAAACAATGAAATATGTTATCAGATGCCACAATACGCACCTCATCTATGAAAGAATTTGTTGAAGTTATCAAGAGCACATATGTGGGCAGCAAATCATCCGGCCAAATGTCGACAGCGTCATCACCTGTGTTTGTGTCAAATGTTGCAGTTGACTTTATGTGGCATTTTTCGACTATACTTTGCGTTCGCATTTCGAGAATTGTATTTGATTTTTCCACCTGAAATCATAGTATATCCTTCCACTTCTTTTATAGCCCTAATTGGTCTGACAGAATAAATAAATGAAAATAAATAAATAAATAAATAAACAAATAAATAAATAAATAAATAATAATAAATAAATAAATAAATAAATAAATAATAAATAAATAAATTGTAAAAGGAGTTTATTGGCATGGAATGGTAGCCTTCCAGTTGACGGTATTCAGGTAGGCACCGACAGAATTAGCCGAAGCGATGATCACAATGCAGCGAGCTATCAGAGATCTTGGCGCGTTCTCCACGAGGCCGGTGCTATCTCCTCATCGTGTTCACTGTCCCGATTCACTACACACCCATTATTGCCCATCGCCACCGTATGAGAGGATACCCACACGGGGCATAGTGCGTCCTTCGCAGTGTCTAAAAGCATACTCTAAATGGGCGGATCTTTAGCCCTACAAAATAAATAATAAATTTATACAACTAAATAAATAAATAAATAAATGAATAAATAAATAAATAAAAACAATGATTTGTTATTAAAGGTTCATTAGCATCAATTAGGGTGTAATAATGTGAATAATGAACGATTCATGAAGATTGAACTACTTTAAAGCAGAAAATTGCACCGATTATTATAAAATACGGACAGCAAAAAAAAAGCGCGGCCGCGATGTCGGCGATCGGACCACTATATAGACCCACCTATCGCATTTGTACACAAGCTTCCAGTTTCAAAGCATGTAAAAAGACCTATGTTTTGAGAGAATTCTTTATGATTTGTGTATAAAGTAGTTTGACTTTCAATGATCACTGTCTAGCATGCGAAGCGATTGGCAGAATGCATGCTATACTGTAAGTACCGTAATTACCTTATTCTAACGCACCCCCGATTCTAACGTGCACCCCATTTTCCTGGCAAAAAAACAAAAAAACTTGCACTTCCGATTGTAACGCGCACGGAGCATTGTGAGCAAGAAAAACGAATGCGAGATAAACGGGCGATTTATTTCTCGAAGTAATGTCACCCATCTCCCTCCTCGTCGCTCTCCGCTGACCACAACATCTCGTCCTTGGTGCCGTCAAGCGCGTTCACTATGCCACACTTCATAACGAACGTTCAACCATGATCGATGGGATCGTGGCCCACGCCTCGCACGCCAATCCTGCGAACTTCTCCAGAGGCGCACGCTTCAGCCGACCGCCACTCGTAATAAATGCGCGGGAGCCGATGCTGCTATTGCTGTTATCAAGTGCGCAAGTGGAACGATTTGACGATTTGTGTGAACGCCGATAGAAAATCCTGGGCGCCTATGCTTCCGGCGTCCGAAAAATTGTTGCTAAAAGCTTTGGCGCCATCTTGAGATGGTGATGGGCGAGACGAAATTTCTGTTGTTTCGGCAGTTTTGGTTTCGTATCCGATTCTAACGCGCATGCGATTTTTCGACCTATTTTTTCGGAAAAAAGGTGCGCGTTAGAATCGGGTAATTACAATTTAAGTGAAAGAACAAATTTCAAAATACATGTAAATTGTGCCACGACGTGATGTTATCAACGCGAGGTGGGAATTGTGGTATTCTGAAACTGGTAAAAAGTGCACACCACACTTTCTTACCTTAAAGAGTGTGCGCACCATTTTTCCCCTCAAAACTGGTCCAGTAGACTTCTGTTCATGCAAGGAACGTGTGTATTAGTGGCGCAGTGATATTCACATCGGCTTTCTACCACTAAGGACCCAGCGTTTATCACATCCAGTGGAACCGGTGATCTTTTCGGAGCCTCCGTTTAGGTGGGTGGCACCGCGTGACTACGGTGGCTATATACTGTGACCCCGGACGAGCTGCGACGAAAAGCCGGGCCCCTCAAGTGCTCCGTGCATGGAAGTTTTGGCATACGCCCCGGCCTGTGCCCCCCGGCATAAATAACCGAAGTACAAAGAGAAAAGCGACGTCTTACGAGTTTACTAGCAGAGCTGCTGAAGCTTTCCGTTCCACAGTCCAGTCTTACCAGAAATAATACAAAAAAATACCCAGCGAACGTGAGCGCGCGTGTCGTAAGGAGCACCAGGCGTCGTCCAGGCTTGCGCGTTGGCTCCCGCAACGTGCGGAGTTCGCAAAAAAATACCAAGCAACAATACCGAGCGGAAGTGAGCGTACTCCGCATGAGAAACGCCCCGCGGCGGCCACCCCGACCTTTGAGAACACCCTTTTCATTGTTCATGGCCTGATCTCTCGCGTGCTCGTCTCCTCGCCAGGTCACGTGCGTTCACACCTGAAGTGAGGACCACAGACGCCGAGTTCGTGCTATAGTCGCCGAATTTTCGGGGCCGGTTGCCGCGGGTTCTGGAGCGTGCTATGCTAACACGGTCCACATTGAGAGAGATGTTAAAGGCTGCAGAAAAAAATGATCTGAACCTGGCAGTCATGGATACCTTTCACCGGCAATTTCGGAAATCCTTGTAAGGTGCAACACCCGCGCCTCCAACAATGGGAGAGGGGGAAGCTAGCTCTGCCGTTTCTGCAGCCCTGCAACACTAGTGCAAACGGCGCCATTTTTTGTCGCGTCTTCCGACGGCTCCGATAAAGTTTCTGCCTAAGCGGACACCTCCTTCAGCAGTAGTTCTCTGTAAGCAAGCACGCAAGGATATAAACAAGAAACTAGCTGCGGCTTAGCTGAGCTAACCCTGGATACGCCACACGAAAGCTTGGCTTAGCATGGTTAGTCTCAATTTCACTTGGTTACCCTTTATATTTAGCTGTCACTATTATACTATTTGTCTAAAGCCTGCCTTTGTGTCCGGTTGCCGTCCCACTTCCGTTGATTTTCGAGCCGAACGGCTCGCCGCGCTATGTCCGCGGAGTGGTCAGGTGACACTGGCCGACGATGGATTAAAGCCTCCAGATCCCGCGGAGTGGTCAGGTGCCACTTGCCGACGATGGAATAAGGCCTCCAGATGCCGCGCAGTGCTCACAGGAGATGGTACGGATTCGCTCTCATCCATGTCCAAGCTCGTATGCACGCGGCAAGGCACGTGCTCAGGCACAAAACAACTGGTGATAGCGCATGCGGCAGGCCGTCAGCGGCATTGACAGCGGCGAACGCGGCAGTCGGCGCAGGTCCACCCGGGGAGTTACGTGATGCGTTACCAAGGTGCGGCGCAGCTGCGGTGTAATGAAAGCCACATTTACCGTGACGGCGAAACCACTCAACCAGAATACAAAGCTTTGCTTTAAAAACTTATGAGCGCTCAAACATAAACATCTGGATCCGTACAGCGCCCCCTGCTTCAAAGACACGCAGATTAGTTTGGCTTTGCCTCAGCTAGTTTGACATTGCGGTGTCAAAAAATGTATGGAAACCTAACCAAATACAGTTCCAGTGTGAAAAAAATCTCAGTTTGTAATAAAGCGCGTATGAGAAGCGAATGAGAGAAGAAACAGGACCAGTTTTGACAGTCAAAGCGAACTTTTATTCCAAAACGAAGATAAAAGCTCTAAACGCCGCAGTCTTACTACAAGCCACAGAAACACGCGAAGCACTTAACCTAACGCGGAAGATGGTGTGTTCAATTACTACTCCCCGCTGGTATGGTGTTCTACTTATTCGTGTTTCTTTCGTCTGCCTAATATACTCCAAGAAAGGAACCATGATACGCAGCCTGAAATCAAGCCGCCACTCTGTAATACACCAGTAACTGCTGCCGCATTCTCATGTCAGCTCTTCTTGAGTTTTCCGTCATTGATACTGTCCTAGGCATGTGGTAAGATGTAGTGGGTGCGGCCGCCAGAGCACCAGTAGAGACATTGTAAATTGTGCATGGAAAGCTGCCCTGATTTACGTAATTACTTCTAGGTCGCTGCCTTGCGCCCACTCAATTTAAAATGAGTGGGTGAAAATGTAGTCTTAGTTGCTCAAAATATTGCTGCGGGTGGTGCACCGAAGTAAGAAATAGTATTCAGCATCCCAGGGAGTTATGACCCGAATGTACCCTCTGTCATCAACTGCCATTCTATTCCACTGTCGCCCCATCTAACAGGCATTCAGATTGCATTCGCAGCACTAAAGATTCCAATTCAGCTCCCTGGCTTGTGTTTGCTTGATGTTTGCCAAGTTTGCCGTGACGGTTGCTGTTCTCACTGTTCAGGCATGTGTCTGTTCTTGATTCATTGATCTTGGGGTTTAACGCGCCGACGCAACGCACGCGATGAGACACGCCGTAGTGGGAGGCTCCAGATTAAGTTCGACCACCTGGGGATCTTTACCGTGTGCCGAAATGTGGTACACACGGGCATTTTTGCGGTTCGCCTCCATCAGAAAAGCGGCCGCCATGGCCGGGAATCGAACCCGAGCACTTGTGCTCAGCAGCAGAACGCCTTAGCCACTGAGCCACCGCTGCGGGTCACGTGCCTATTCTTTTTTTAAATGCAGAGCATTTCTTAAGCTCGCCTCTTCCTGCGTCGGACGGTGTCAACAGCTCCGCGTCCGCAGCAGGTGCGCCTGTGCTCCTTCCCTCCTCTCTCTCAACAGCAGCTGGCGCGCGCATGCGTCGTAGTCAGCCCGTTCGCTCCGTCGCGGTCTCGGCGTAACAGGTGCGTGATAGCAGCGCGGTGGGGCGTGGAAGGGCGCGCGCTGCTTGCGCATGCGCGCTCTCCCCCCCGTACTGCTCTCCCTCTACTGCGCGCGCTGCAAATATAAAGCGTCTAGCGGTCGCTCGTGCTTCAGTCACCGCGTTGCTCCTTCCTTCATTGGTTGACGCTCGCCCCCACGTTTACTCGTGTCTGCTACTCCAGCATCACGGAAGAAGCGATCGAAGCAACACTGCCTTCAACCAGTACTGAGGCCCCAATGCTCTGCATTTACTCGTGTTCCCCTCGCGGGAAGGCGCGGGAATTTTTTTCACACATATCCCTCACGAAATGGCATGAAAAGTGTTGGCAGCCCAAAAATATGCACCACTCCGTCTAACGACGACGATGATTGAACGCGAAGCTGCCTCGTGGGGGATTTCTTCGTTGTGGTCCGAGTCTGGGCTTTAGCCCTCACACAGTTTCGACCTATGAACTTTTATTTTCACTTTCACCGCTCGCCATTTGATTTCGCACGAAATAAAATCTTCCTTTGCCAGCACCGTGTTTTTTACACGATAGGGAGAATAGTTTTTAACCTTCTTTATAAGATCAAAAGTTGAATACTCTGGAATATTCTGGAATCCTTATCAAGCACAGTTGGCCGCAAAATAAAATCGTTGCAAAACAAGAGCGCTCGGTTCATAACAGGAAACTACTCACCCCATTCAAGCATTGCATTGATAAATAGGAATGTCCGTCTTCAATCGCTTGACACAAGACGCAAAATTTCCCGTATTTCATTTTTTCAGCAGGTCTACCATCACTCTAACAATATCACTGCCTCAAGAATGAAACCAGCGAAACATATTTCAGCGCTTGTTTAGCTTGTTCAGCACGTGTTCAGCACCCCACAAAAAAGTGCAGACCGAATTATCGCCTGCCGACGCGCAACGCCTTTCTTTCGTCCCCTTATCCATTTGTGAATGGAAAGCTCTCCCAGAGCGTATTGCCACAATTACTAACCACGAAAGATTTACCCAGGAAGTTGTTCAACGGTATTATTGGGTGGATTAGCAATTTGATCATTCCCGTTTGTTGCCTATGTCCTATTTTTAACCGGACCTACCCAGTATACACAGTTTGGCATTAGTTCTTTTAATCAAAGTTGCAACACTAACGCTTGTTTTTGTGTTTCCACATGTTTTGTATGTGGCTTTACCTGTATAATGATTTTCTTGTGAATGTTTTAGCAACTTTAGTGAAGGTACTTTCTGTTGCTTAGAGTACATCGTGCAAATCTTTTGTCCCCCCCCCCATATGTAATGCCCGCGAGGGCCCTTAGGGTTTTAAAAATGAAAATGAAAAAAAATCAGTGTAATGTTGTACGTTCATGTGCCTTCCTCCAAATTAAAACTGCTTTGAACATGTTCGAATGGCGTAGTCGGATTGGCACGCGCTTTATACCTCAAGAGACCCTGGTTCGATTCCGACCACGGGAAACTTTTTTTTCTTCCGCTCCAGTCATGATTGTTGTCATCTTCACAGGCAGGGAGTTTTCTGGAGTGCATTTTTGATGCAACATACGCAATCAGTGACACATAAACAACTCCTCTCTAAAATGCTTAAATACATCTGTTTCAAGCAATTATTCATCTGTACGTACCTGTGCAATTTGTTTCTATTAAATGGAGGGACAAACCTCTTATATTTCCACCTGATGCAGCATTGGCATTGTGGCAAGAATTACACTTGTACTGCTACTCCATATATGCAAACATTCTAATGTCAAACATTCTAACTGCCGAGCATCTGGTTAAGTAGTGTGACCTATGTCGTCATAAATTGCTTTAGTTAGCAATATCTGCAGTGTAACCGACGATACCCGCCAGTAATACCAACCAAGTATTGTGGCCTGGGAATTGGGTTTGCGACTGCTAATATACAGGGATTATTAATCGCTTGGTATAAGTAGTGGACACACATTGCGGGGCAGGACTTTTACGGCAAAAGACCAGCCTGGGAAAGCGGGTTGCTCGTAGAAAAACATTGAGATTCCCGAGCATTAACGTAATGTGATGGATAGTTTATTTGCTTATTGATGGATTACGTGATGAGGCACTGTGTACAGGTGCCTGTAGTAGCACTTCTGGTAGATGGGAAATATGACGCTTGACGAATATGGAATACGGAGCAATAAGAAAGCCATAATTTATGACTTGACGGCAAACTGATGTGACAAGTACAAGAATGGTTCTACGTTTTTAGATGCGACGCATCTCTTGCTCTCGGGCTTGTCCCTCCTGCGTCGCCGTGCCGTCCGTCCGCCGCCCTCCTCCGTTCTTCTCTCCCAAAGCTGTGTTCAACACTCTCAGTCCGGCTCATTAGCATACTACAGCTGGCGCGCTTGTTTGGGCGCGCTTCACTGCGTTAAAAACTGCTCCGGCGCGCGCAAGTGCGCGCATGCGCGACTCTCATCAGTTGTCTCCTCTCCTTCAATCGCTGTGAATATAAAGCGGGTATCGCGCCGCGGCGGTTCAGTCAAGCGCTCGCGGTCATACTGAGGTGACCTTGCTTTTACGCCCACCTTCCCGCGTATGGGAACACTCGCATGTGATGGAAATGCATCATGCGCGTTCACAACACGTTTCACCCGAGTTTGAGAATCAACCGAACGGAAACACCAATTGAGCCCCCGGATGCGTCGTATCACACTATGGTTCCCTCGCGGGAAGATGGGCGTAATTTTCTGTGTTTTTCACCATTGCAGACCATACGTGTATAATGCACCAACGCACATTTATTTGATGCTCAGCTTTTTATGCTACTGCGTTCACAAAAATCTGGTAGGGGCATCAGTACGCCAACACATTTCGAAATAGCTCCGTATTTTTTATGCGCATTATATTCTGTCATGGACGTGCTGTGTGCAGATGCTGGTGTGAATTTTGGAGCTGAAACTAATTTTTACCGTTGATATGTCAGTTTCAATGCTTTTGGGGAATACGACCATTCGGCAGAAGTCACAAAAACGCGTACTAATGGTCTCAGTAAAGTTTCAAAAATATTAATTCCTTTTAACACGCCGTAGGTGAAGGTTGGTATAAGGTCAGTCATCATGCAGTCCATGGCCTGTCTTCTACGCCAGTAGCGAAAAAACCTGTGAGAATAACTGTAGTGAACGTATTCGTATTATAATTGAAACGATGGTTGACAGTAATACAAGCAGCAAGGGTCCTTTAGAGGAGAGCACCGACAGCTGTAGAGAAATCTCCCAGCATCAAAGAAAGCTCAGATTTTATTTTTCGGCCATGCATAATTTTTGTTTTGAGGTAAACCGAAAGTGCACACCGAGTAAAGTCTTACCAAAAATGCAGCTTTCTTAGCGAGTGTTTGCTTCTTTTTACTCATAATACAAAACTTCTTTTGAACATAGTGTGAGTTTTGGTGTTATGTCGGAAGCGCAAGCTTTCATATTCTCGTCATACATACCACCGTTATTCAGGTAATTATTCGAAATGTAAGGAACCATAATTAAAAATTGAAATGTTGTTAAGCGCGGAGTGTGCATCAAAAATAAAAAGCTGTCCCTTTTCTTCTGTTATTGCAGGAACAGTATTACCAAAAAGTCTACTGGGATATCGACGGCATTCCGTTATGCCGAGCCGTGAAAGAGACAAACGTGCGCTCGGTTCTATCCTACAATCCTGCTGATGACGACGTGTTTATTGTTACCTACCCCAAGTGTGGCACCATGTGGATGCAGCACATCGTGTATGGAATTATCACCCACGGAAGCAAGAACTTGCCAACGTTAGACGAGCGAAGAAAAACGATGCCTTTCCTAGAATGGGTAGGAGCTGATGTTGTTAGTGCCACGGCGCGACCGAGAATCATAAAAAGCCACTTGCCGTTGCAGTTGCTGCCGTTCTCTGCAAAGGCCAAGTACATCTATGTCGCCCGAAACCCATACGACGTGTGTGTGTCTAACTACTATCACAAAAAGGTCGTTCCTTTTTACTTTTTTGAGAACGGTACCTTCGATGAGTTTGTCGACATGTTCGTTCACGGGAAAGTCACATACGGTGATTACTTTGATCACCTGCTCTCCTGGTACAAACACCGGGATGATGACAACGTGATGTTTGTAACGTACGAGGAGCTGAAGAGGGACACCCGTGGGTGGATTTTAAAAATAGCCGACTTTCTTGGAATCGAAGAGTATGGGCGTCCGCTGAAGGAAGACCCTGTAGCTCTGGAAAAGGTGCTCGAACTAAGCTCTTTCGAACAGTCAAAGAGCCTGTATACTAGAGATGATACTTCTACCGACAACACTGTAATGACAGACGTTTGCCATGATGAAGCCTCAACTTCGATTGGCATGGGAAAGCATGAAGACATCCTTAAAAAAGTGAAACAAAATCACACACGCAAAGGCATCGTGGGTGATTGGAAGAACCATTTCTCCACGGAACAAGTGACCAGGATGCGAGAGTACATAACGCTGAAGACATGTGGAAGTGACGTCATGAATTTGTGGAAAGACGTTAACATTCCCTGACAGACAGATCACGTGTGCGGCGGAATATAACTTCTTCCCCAACATTGTAAATATTTCAAAGTATGTATATCTTGATTGATATGGCCGTGGAGGGTTAAGTGACCGCACAAATGTATGTGACAGATGTTTGCTGTAAGGCGAAAAAGAAAAAGAAGCTTGTTTCTGCTTGAGCGATTTAGCAATACCAAATACGGCCCGAAAAAAGTTCACAACCGCTTCTACAAGAAGGGCAATGCCGCATTAAATATTGTAGCGTTTTCCGAAGAAATAAAGATATTATCGTGGTTGTATTTACTTTTTCTGAGGGCGCAGCTCTTTCTTTATAGACAGACTTTGCGAACTCTCGGTTTCTTAATTTTGTGCAGAATTGCTCTTTTCGGCTATTTCAGAAGAGTACGATATTGTATCGAAATTATATATGTGCACCATTTTGTTTCAAATCCAGGAGCCTTTGGTTATTTAGTTATACACTACCCTGTGGCACATATACCGAGCCAAGTGATGCGGATAAGCTCAAAAACAGTTCTAAACACCGGGTTCCTGTCATGTACGTTTCTGCAGGAACTGATTTTGTTCGCACTACCTAAACCTTTTGTAGGCAGTAAATGTATCCAAGGGCTTAAAGACAAAGACCTGGTATGCATACAAGACAAGGATTGGTTCTATATATGCAAAAAGGTGACTTACTGAAGTGGGCGCTCGAGCACATGTGGTGTAGTTTTGAGGGTGAACAAAACAATGGTCACATAGGTGGCGACGCCATGCGTCAACTATACTTCATGGCCATAAAAGTAACAATAATTTGTTACTGTAATTGAATAAACCTTCTTTCGTTGCATATTTAGTACACAGGTGAAGTTGGTTTAAACGACGTCTTAAAATGTAACGTGCTTGTACCTCCGTAAGGTCCACTAGTAGGTTAATATTTCGGATATCTGCGACTGTGCCACCAAAAATGACGCTTCTACATTCCTGACTAAGTGCCTCTACAGGATCGGGCTATCACAACGTGAAAAAAAAAAACGTGTCTTCAATGTCTTTATCTTATATTGTGAAATTCGGTTTACTCACACTTTGGGCACTCCAACTAAATATCTTGTGAAACAGACTTATTCAGCGCTGCTACCCAATATCCTGTGGAAAAAGACTTCTTCAATCTACTGGCTGTAAAATCGATTTAGAAGTCTGCAGCGGGTATTACCGTCTGAACCTAGTCCACTGCCATATCAAAGGCAACTATTGAAGTATCTGTACCGGCTGGTTATTGTACACGTATAGTGAAGTCAATGCCATGAGAGACTCAGAAGAAGAAGCGATGAAACTCATCATAGGTGGTATTGAAGAAATTACAGAGCACTTCACCAAAAACAATTCTTCTATTTTTGGTTGCAACGTTGCAAAATGAAGGAATTCTTTCAAATGACGGTGCAGTTTTATTGTTAAAAAACTTGGGTTGCATATTTCGCGTGCCAAATGCAATGCGCTCGCGTTTTGGTAATAAGCTTGTTCGAACGGCTTAAGTTGTCTGTGAAAGATTTTCAAACATAAACTTGCGCTCCGATTTGAGGTCGTTTGGAGCGATGTCCGTCGCCCGACGAAGCAGGGTTCCCACGACATCTGAAAACTCGGAGCACAAAATCCTTAACTCAGTCATCATCATCTTTCACGCGACCAAATAGACCACACGGTATGCCATTTCTAATAGCTTATTCCTTGGTGTATATTCAATCAGTACATCCAGAATAAAGGGCAAAGTGCAAGACATCAATCTCAGTTTTGGCTTTATAGGCCCCGTTTACGTGGCGTGAACAGAAGGTAGGGAACTTAGTTTCTGTGGTGTCAGCGTCACGCAAACGGCTTTCTTTATCGGAAAACGCAGCGAAGTCACTGCGCCTGTGGGTGGTTGACCAACATGAGGCGGCGCCAACAAGTAGACCAACAGAGCCCAGTCGAACCGCACCGGGAACAACGGAGGCATTGTGGGATATACGTTTCCCGCTGAACGGCACACTAATAGCAGTTTCAGCGTCTTCATAACACCAGGAATCCAGGTTCCACTCTGACCACGGGAAGCGATTTTTTTCTTGAGGTCCCTAAATAAAGTTGGTTTTTCGTGTTAACGGGCTTTTACCGGCGCCCGATGCCATTGGTGAGGCATTTACACCCTCTTTCTGAAATTCTTCAACTGCGGCCAAGGCTACAGGCTTACACCCCACAAGGCATCCTTGTAGACACGTTGTTATTCCACAGACGCTGATCGCGAACTTCAACGCTGCACACCATAGCGATATCTATGGAGGCGGTGGCAGCATGATGCTCCGTAACCACAGTTATACGCTTCGGCACTGTGACGTAGCCGAATAGAGTAAACTGGTCGCTCGGTGCTAAAACTCATACTGCTTTGCAAGATTAAAATGCCAGCATCTTCAATGCATGGGTGATGGCGAGGGTGCGGTGTACGGGGACTCGAAATGATATCCAAGTTTCCCCCCAGGGACATCCGATTTGCGCCCCGACCGTAATTCGATTTGAGCAGTGAGTTGCACATTGACTGTTCCCTAAATGAAACTGACACTGACGGGTCAAATGGAATTTCGCTTGATTTTGAATTAATAGTTGTGTGCGCATAGATGAACGCGGACGGACATTGGCATGTCCTAAGGTTCTCTGCACCGTTTCGGGCGAGGGAGTAAGCCATTTGACTCTCGCGTGCTATCTCACGGTAGTAGCCCAATGATTCTGCTTCCAGTTGCGCCAGCGTGCGTTCGCAGAATATGAAGCTTCGCCCAAGGATCAGCTTCAGTGGGCCTTTTGGGCCATGGTAACAGGTTTTTTGCCCAAGTTGAGGATGATTATCAAGTACTTTTTCCACAGTTTTCTTCAGGTCACTCGGTTTTAAACACGGTTTTTCTTCATGCCGCCATGGGTACCCGGCCTTGCCGTGTTGAGGACTTTCGGGACGTTTTGGCTCGTCTGGAACTGCTCCCCGATGTCGTGGAGTCGAGGGAGTACCAGATGAGTCACGTCTAGGCAGAGACGTTCAAGTCGGAGAAGGATGTGAAAAAGATTTCGGCGCTCACTGATATCAAGGTGAAAGGTCGTCGGTGCTATGTTATCGACCCTCCTAATCAAGATGCCCGCCTGAAACTACACTGGCTGCTGCACCAATAGTGTTTATTACACTATACACTAGAGAAAAATGTGGTGCTAGTGTCTATGCAGCTCACGTCAAGGCCGTCTGTCTCGTCATGGACCGCCATTATATATTGCGCTCCCCTTAGTTTCATCATTGGCTTGCATTGAAACGCTTTATTGACCGTAAGTTTAAACAAAGTTGACACAAAAACGATAAGAATAGTGCGCAATTATGTATGCGGAAAATAAAAACAGGCAGTTTTAAAACTAAGGAAAAGAAAGTAAAGCGTATTTTTGCCGGAACAGTGTACCTGCTATTCCGCACGCCAGGTTGTAGTTACAAACAAGGTTAATATTTGGCGGGGGGGGGGGGGGGGGGAAGAGAACTCATTAAGGAAACTGATTTTGTTATTTTACCATTATTGCAAATAATAAGTTGCTTGAAGAGTTCAGAAAGTTTTTTGAGCGTGCCTATTCAAACGTTGCCTTCGTGGTGAGCCGGTGCGCCTACCGCCAACTAGTTTAACTAGACAAAAGAAAACGTGGCGTTAAACAGCCGTGGACGATGACAAGATAGGACGCATACGAGCACCCGTATCTGTCGTATCTTGTCTTCGTCGAAGTACGTTCTGTTTCTTCTTTTCGTCGGCTACAAATTTCGCGGGAGCATATTACCCGCCCAGTCATAAGTCCTTCGACTGCGGCGTGAGCAACGTCAGGTGCGATCACGTATTGTCTGCTGTTTCACCGAAGACGGCTGCCGCAGAAAGGCAGGATTTCGGCTTCCTTGTAGCTCGTAAAGTATCAATGCATTGTGAAGAAAGAAAATTCCCAGAATAGTTTGCGAATCGAATTGTCATGCCAAGCCCAAGCCAAAAAGGGGGGTCTTCCCATGAACCCCCTCGACGACATGGCATACCAGATTCAGTTTCCTCTCTAGTATACTTACTAAGAAACTCAATGTGCTGTAGAATGTGCCGGACGACGCTGTTCGCGCTGCGCTGGCGCCACACGGGCGTGTCGGCGAGGTGCGCAGGGAGCGGTGTCGCGTCGAAGGCATCCAGGACCATGGCTCGACGCTTCGTTCGGGAACACTCAAGTCCAAGGCGGGCATTACCATCGACGCCCTGCCGCACGAACTTGGTGTGGTGGGTGACAAGGCCCTCGTCGTCGTGGGGGGAAGGGCTGCGGAATGCTTATGTTGAAACCTCAAGGGGCACGTCAGGCGTGAAGGCAAGGTGCCCAAGTGTTCTTCGTGCCGTCTCTTCGGGCATGATGCAAGCGCCTGCGTTATGTTGTACGCCAGCGTACCCGGTCCAGCGGGGAACGACGACCATGACGAGGCTGAAGCGGAGGAGACAGCTGGAGGGGTCACCGACAAGGCGGTGAAGGGGCCGATGTCGGCTGGGCGGTTCGAGGCCAAGGCTGGCCAGCGCGTTCCTTAAAAGGAGAAGCCGGTCCAGCCGAAGACGCCTCCCTCTCCCTTCACGTCAAATTAGGCCCACGGCACTGGAGCGTCGAGGCAGTTGACGGAAGCGTCGGCTCCCGCAGCGGAAGCCGCGCAAATGGAAGTTAGTGGTGTGCCGCAAAGCGACAGCGCGAAAGCAACGACACAGGGCAAGGTGACGGACTCACCAGCAGCGAGGAGTCCCCGGCTAAGGCGGTTTCAGGGAGACGTCCGAGCTTCAAACCGAAGCCCCACGTTCCCCAAGAGCGAACGAAAACTCCGGCTCCGCCCACTTAGACAGCACGTCGATGCGAAAGGTAGTCGCCATCCTTTTTTCTCAGTGTTTGGCGTTGCGCTGCTTTTTTGAACCGCCAATGAACAATATGCAGTATTTGCAGTAGTTTTGGAGTTGGTATTGTGTTCTCGTTGTTTATGGTTTGATCTTTAGGTTTGGCTGGAGGTAGGAGGTAGTGTGTATTGCAACGGCCATGAATCCCCCCCCCCCAAAAAAAAATATTTTTCTGGTTCAATTTTTTAGATTGCGTTTGGGAAAAATAACTCTCTCTTCTCCATTTACCCCTTTCTCAAATGAAGGGCACCGACAAATTGCTCTCAGTAGCATTATGGGGGCCCGCCGTCTAGTAAAAAACCCTGTTGTGAGGGAGGCCAGACTGCAGACCGGTGACGATGAAAAGGGACGTTTATTCTTTGCTACATCTTTACGAACGAGGCCCCAGGCCTTTCGTCGTGCGGACGAGCGTCGTGCGGGCGCTACAAAGACGACTCCCGGTTTCTCTATCCACCGGAGGTCTCGAGTCGCCCGCACCGCAACGGCCGCACAGTTCCGAGAAGCCGGCTTTCGGTCTCCGCTGCAGCCACGACCCGCTCACCCCCGATTTTCGTCGGGGCGAACACGTGTTCCTATTTCAGCGACCGGACCCACAGCGGGCGATCCAAATCACTTGTCTCTGTTCGGCCTTGGCTCCCCTCCTAATGTTCGACCTTGACTCCCCTCTCAGTGCACTTCAAAACATTGAGCACTTAACTGGCATCTTGGTCCCCTTATGGTTGTTTTTCAATCCTCGCTGACGACGGGACAGATATTTTCTGCACTGTGCAGCTCTCTCTTTGTGTCCGATACATCGACAAGCACACGACAGAGCATTGTGTTCTTCGAGAAGATTTTCTTGATTTTGTTCCTGTGTATGACCGCACCGGCAAGGCCCTAGCACACAGCATTTTGGGCACTCTACGAGCTACGACCTTGATTGAACTTTACCCTGTGGCAGGGCTACGATGGCGCGGCTTCCATGAGTGGGTACCTGAAAGGTGTTCAAGCTGTCATTCGAGAGACATTTCCAAAAGCCTTGTACGTTCATTGTGGCGCTCACTCCTTAAACCTGGCATTGCTTCATTCGTGCAAGCTGGCTAGCATTCTAAACTGCTTAGGGACTGTTTCTTCCGTGTTTGCATTTTTCAAGGCGTCCCCAAAGAGATGCAACCAGCTACAAAGTCAAGTTGAAACGGAACGACAAGGAAGAATGTCCCTCTTATCTTTCTGCCAGACAAAGTGGTTTGAAAGCCACGATGCTCTCCAACACCTTTTGGAACTTTACATGCCGATCACTGGATTCCTTGAAAACTTAGAGGGGGCTGTGTTGTCGGGTATATCGTCCAAAGCATGCCAGCTGCTAAGTGCGATCACTAATCCCGAATTTGTGGTTTCCCTACACATAATCAGCCGGCTGTTTTCCCTGACATTGCCACTTTGCAATTTTTTGAAAAAGTTCGACTGTGACTTGTCGCAGGCGTGTGACCGCGTCGAAGACATTGTCAGCGTACTCATTGAAAACAGAGCAGACGCAGCCAAAGAATTTACGAAGATTTTTGGGGAGGCCTGTCGTGTTTTAAGCGATGTGAATGTAGAGGTGGCACTGCCACGAACAATTTTGAGGCAAAACCAAAGATGTGAGACGCGTGCTGCCAATCCAGAGAGTACTATAGGCGAAATGTGTATTTGCCTTTCTTGGCCGACCTGGAAAACCAGCTCAAAGAGCGTTTTGAGAACCAGAGAAGTGTTGTGGTGGGTCTTCAAATGATCCTACCAAAATATTGTGCATCAGCAAACATTTCTCGGATCAATGATGCAGCGCAATTTTACCTCGGTGAACATGCGTCGGTGTTCACCGAGTGGAATTGATGCTGTGGAGGAAAAAATGGTCGAAAGTCCCCGAAGCGGATCTCCCAGCAGGCGCTTTGGGTGGCCTAAGTATGTGCAATGCTGAATTGTCTCCACCATTCACCGCCTACTTGGCATCTTAGCTACGCTTCATGTCTCCACATCAACTCCAGAACGCACATTTTCAACTCTGCGGAGGCTGAAAAACTACCAAAGGAATCGGGTTCAACAAGAGCGGTTGACCGGACTGGCGCTCCTGAGTGTACATAGGGAAGTCGAAGTGACCCCAGCACAAGTTCTTGCCGAATTTCTCAAGCTTCCAAGAAGGAAGAATGTCGATTGTGACACAAATTTCGCGAAAATAAGGACAGCAATTCTCGGACGAATGTGTTTGTGGCGAATGTGTTTGTAAAGACCTCTGGAAATGTGTAGTTTTCGTTATCCCTGAATTACCTTTACCTTTATTACTCTTACCTTCCCAGTAATCAGTGTCAAACTGGCACCGCCAGGAATCGAACCTGCAACTACTAGACTAACAAAGCGAGAGCCCGTAGTCTTAACAATTAAGCTACGACCCCACGCGAAGACTGGGAACCACAGGTGGTGTACTCACGAAGCACCATCTACGGGTTTACCCCCTGCGTTGTCGGTGAATGCCACGTTGAAAGCGTAACGAGGACACTCACACCCATCTAGCGGCCCTGTGCGCACCTTCCGCGTGTGCTAAGAGTTACAAAAATTAAAGGAAGCTCACACCAATGCATGGCATCTCACTTATAGTACGCCAATTTGTAAAGCGTGTGGCCTCCAGTGTTCACGTAAAGAATCCGAGCTCTTGTCGTCTGCCCTCACGCCAAATCAAGGAATACATTCAATACTCCTTGATGGCCAGGCCATCACTCCAAGCCCCAGAATCAAGAGCGTGGGCCTTCTTTTCGTGGCTAACACCAAGAGTGACGTCTCCCTGCAGCGCCTCAAAAACAGCATTGATCAAATCATACACATGATCAGGCGAAGTTGCCACAAGAAGCGAGAGGCCTAAAGGAATTTGGTACCTTTCGATTAATTGAAGCTTTTGTCCTCTCTAGAGTCACTTACGTCAAACCCATGTCTTCTCGCAAGGAAGACATGGAGAGATGCTTTATATAATGATTAGAAAGGCGGTGGAGGCAGGCAATTGGTCTTCTCATGAGTGCGTCCACAGAGAGGCTGCTGAGGATGGGGCCCATAACACGGTGG
Organism: Haemaphysalis longicornis; assembly: GCA_013339765.2. Classification (NCBI taxonomy): domain Eukaryota; kingdom Metazoa; phylum Arthropoda; class Arachnida; order Ixodida; family Ixodidae; genus Haemaphysalis; species Haemaphysalis longicornis. Next base: position 26,247,252 of record CM023455.1, read on the forward strand.
AAGAGGCTGAGAGAAGGCCATCTCTAAAACCAGAAGGTCCGACTCAGAACTGCGGTGGGTAACCGCAATTGCTTCACCAGATTGGCTGGGCAGCCGAGAATGTCACTCCGCTTGACGTACTCCCAGACTCTTGGTGACTAAAACTAAGGTATGCTCCCTTGCTTAGAATATGAACCCCTCACATGACGAGGGTCACCGAAAAGCACGGGCTCAAGCGCTAAACACTACCCTCGGTGGGGTTCATGCAGTTATCTACACAGGCGCTCCAAATATCAAGGGCAGCAATACGCCATCATCGTGGCTAACCTCCAGAACCAACCTCCTTGCGTGTACTTCGCTTAGGACGCAAGAAATGACGGCAGCAGAAGAGGCAGCCATCACTTTGGCTCTTACTCAACCAGGGGTTCGAAAGGTAGTCACCGATTTCCAGCAAGCCTACTGGAAATAACAGTCGGGTTGGGTGTCCTGACCTGCAGTGCGCGTGCTAAAAAGCCACTCCCTAAACGATTCCGTTCAGCTCATCTGGACACCCCCTCACGCTTCAATGGAGGGCAACAAATACGCCCACCCAACAAGCCTCGCTTTTACCTCCCGTGCTATGGAGCTGCACGAGGACAGGGACACCGCTTGTCACCTTCAGGCAGATAACCCAGCATTATCGCCTTCACAGACAGACCGTACCTTCGCCTTACCCTGAACTTTCCAGAGAACAACAAACTACCCTACGACTCATACCATACGGGCTCCTTCCTACAGCCTACGCGTCTTCACTTCATGCATCCGAATCGCTACGACGCTGAATGTAAATTTCGCTCAGAAGTAGGAACACTCCGCCCCGTAATCGGGGTGTGCGACTTTAGCCCTGAGCACCATCCTCTCTTTCCGTCAACTACCCAACAAGAGCCATGGAGATGCTGCTGTCCAGGCCCTCTTTATCTACCCAGCTTCAGCGGGTGGACGGAACACAGGCCGCTCGGACTGCATATGAGCCCCCAGAACAAGGAATCACTCCCCGGGGCTGCACTCTGGGCAGTTGATAAATTTGAACAGAAGTATTTCTTCTTCCTTTTCTGCCGCAAATCTCGTCGCCTCCATCCGCGGCCCAGAGGCGGAGAAGTCAGATCGTCTAACACCGGGTTGGAGCCTTACTTTAATTTTATAAAAAAGATTCCACTCTTGTACTACACCAATACAAATCAACCAAACACCGTTCATGTATCATGCATTGATTTAACCTTACCAAGAATATCTCTTTGAAGTAATAAATGGCGTGGTTAAGTGCATTTCACTTCTCTCTGGTTTTACTATTCGCAGGGCTATGTGAGTTAATTAAACTGATGTCGCTATGGGTAATCGTTATGGGTGCCGTTTACAGCTTTGCTTTCCAACCAGATTCACGGGGTGGATTGGCGCGATTTTTTTATTTGTTCGCTGGAGTTTTTTGGTGACACCAACGGTCGCGAAAGAATCCTTGGGGGGTAGAGGTAAAAAGCTTTGCTTTAAAATGAAATAAACCACCCTACGCAGCAATCTCGACGCTCTTAATAAAGAAGAATGTATATCGCGGTGACGTGCACAGTCAACTACATACTGTTAAGCACAGCTCGAGCAATCAGATAAGGGCAAGTATCATCGCGCGCTTGTCGGCGCAAGAGCAGAGAAAGGATGCTGCTAGGGGAGGCACTGACGAGACGAGCTCTATGCTCCGAGAAAAAAGTACGCTCGCAGAAATGCGACAGCGGAAATAGTAAGCGAAGGCGCCTCCCTCGTGCAAGGACCAAGCCAGCATAGAACGCTGTTTTGTAACTTTTACAATAAGCTGTTTGCACCACAGGCTATAGATATCGTCGCATTTAAAGGTGAATTTATGAGCTTATTGCCATGCCTAGAAAAATATGATATCAGCACTGCGCGAAACAGACATTACGGAGAACAAGTAAGAACAGCGATACAGGATTGGAGCCTAGGAAAGATGCTCGGCCCGATGGGCTCAGCGCCGCATTCGATTAAAGTGCCCGCAAAAGTTTTAAAGAGTGCCTAAGTCCAGTGTTGGATAGGGAATACGCTGAGGCTTCTCAGAATGGTGTGCTACCGCCATCTTTTCTGAAGTCGCACACCATTTTTGCTCCTAAGTGAGATGATGCCTAAACTGCGAGCTATATCTTGGTATCGCCCCATCAGTCTCACTAACGTGGACTACAAGATTTGAATGAAAATTCTGGCTAGTCGTTTGCAGTCTATCATAAAAGGACATCATTGGGCCACATGAAACCTGCTTCATAAAGGGGCGGTCGATAGTAACGAATATTCATACTGACTGAAGCGTTCTTGAGTGTTTGCGACAGTACTCAAGGTTCTCTAGCAATGCTGCTGGTATACCTGCAGAAGGCGTTTCGATCAGGTGTCACACGAGCTTCTTATAGCTATGTTAGAGCACATAAATGTAGGGGCTGTTATCCTTGCGGGATGTGCGCATGGCCTATAGCGGGTGTTCAACTATCCTTGTTGTGAGCACGTTTCTAAGCAAAGCAGTGCAGGTACAACGCGGCGTGCGTCAAGGTTGCCCGTTGTGTCCACTACTTTTCTGTGTCTACGCAGAAGCGTTTTGTTTGAGTGTTGTTGGAAGCAATGCCATAACGGGTTTAGACTATATTCGTGCTAGGGGCGCGTGCTGGCCTATGCTGATAACATTGCACTTTTCTTTCTTGATAAAAGCAGCATAAACAGTGCTGTTAAAGACACTAAAGGCCTTTAGTAAATACAGTGCCAGCAGCGTAAACTGGCAAAATGCCTAGGGTTCTGGCAGGCCCAATGGGATGAAGCGCCGGATGTGTTTGAAAATATAGGCTGGCAGACGACGCCAACCAGATACTTAGGGGTGCGTCTCGAAAACTATGAGGACAGCGATTCGTATTGGCACAGACAGGACAGCTGAATTGCTTGATAAAGCAGGAAAATGGCAAGGCAGTGGGCTATTCATTTTTAGTAGAGCCTCAGTCTGCAATGTGTTATTGATAAGCAAATATGGTATGTGCTCCAAGTGTTGCACTGTTCGCGTGCGGATGTGCAGGCGTTGCACCTAGTTTTCGCAGTGTTGATTTGGGAGTTCACATGAGAAAAAATGAGTCGAACGAACTTGTTTCGGTGCGTGCGTAGTAGGGGCCTTTCTTTGCCTCATTTGTTTTTGCGACAGGTTTGTCAATCGGTTTCCTTTCCCGCTGGATGTACAAGACCCCTTTTTGCGTACTGTTTCCAGATGAAGTTGTCTGTGGTGTTACCCGATTTCGTTATAGCGTCAGCACGTTCCCAGTCCTGACAATGAAAGGATACTTCCGCGAAGTTTTTCAAGCCACCAGTTTTTGCGTGCCCTCTTCACGCTTGAATACCTATCCAGTGTTACGGGGAAAATATTGCATAATGATCTTACCGACTCTTTATTTCCAGTTCCACTGTACCGGTCAAAGTTCCATGCAGGGCCAGCCAGGCCAGGATGGTGCTATATGCGTGAAGTCTATGGCGCTACCGTCATGGGTAAAATATTCTTTTTTTAAACTCCACGCTTGTGTCCTACCAGTCAAAACATGGCAAAACGAGAAATTACTGTACGTTCCATGGGGGTCGACTGTTATTCCGTGCAAAAAGCCAGAGACAGTAGAACACGTGCTTATAGAATGTTGGACGAGGCCTTTTTTTTGGGGTGTGCGTCAGTGAACTTTAAAAAAGATTCCCTCTAGACGCCATGGATCAGGTTATACCCATCGAGAATGACGGAGGGTTGCCGTACAATCTGCTGATGCGTCTGTCTCTGCACGGCATTTGGCAATCTCGCATGGCTACACACCACGCGAATGTTGATGCTAAGGGTTCCAAGGAATACTTGGGAGACACTGTTCGTTGATTGTAGAGCTTTGGAAGACTCAGCCTCACCCCCGGAATGGCTTCCAGTAATGTAGTCGCTGACAACCTTAAGCAGTTTTAGCCATGTTCAGATAGCACAAGACTGTAAGAGTTTTATCAGTGTACGTACATCTTTGTGTACCCGTTTTCCTTGTTTTGTGTGCTTGTTTTCTCGTCAGAGTATGGCAATAAAGAAGAAAAAACGGTCGTAGTCCAATGGGTAAGATGACTGCACTAACTCTGTCTGGTCTACCAAAACACGCTGTAAATCCTGCTGGCGCCTGTGTGATTTTTTGCGATTGTAAATGCTATGCTCACGTACGCGGAATGGACATTGGGTGTCCTAGGTGATGCGCACCTAAACCAGCGCACGGGACAGGTAGAGAAAGGCGACAAGGACGGGCGCTGGCTGACGACTAATTTGGTTGAAGGAAACAGCGAAATATATATGAAAAAGCAAAAGCACAAGCAAAACAAGAAAGGCAACAAAGGTACAACACAATGATTTTACAGGTGCGTCACCCAACGCAGCCACGACGCCCAACAACTAATCTCTTTTGCATGCAGTGCGATTGATGGCATGCGTACTCACGAGTCCTTAGTTTTTGATGATTTTGAACGCCTCCGCAACTTCACATGTGTGTTGTTCAGTGTACCTGGTCACAATCGAAACGTGGTCGCGCTTAGCCGAGCAGCTATGTTTTCCGTGTAGCAGCCGGGAATGTCGGCTGCCGAAGGAAGCCAGAAAGCAGACGTGGAGCTGGTTTGCAGTTTCAAGACACTGTTTATTTTCCAAAGATGCGAGTGCCGAGAGTTCACCCTGAGGAGGGAAAGAAGGGGAACCCCCGCGTCCTTCTAAAAGAGAGAGGAAAAAGGGCTCCCCTGAGCGAGCAGACGGCAATGCCGCCAGGACTAATCCGATGAGTCGGCGAGACAACATCTTGTTCCCCGAAGAGGGTAGGGAGTAGGCGCCGGCGTCGCGAATACCAGTCTTTCACAAAGGCCCGTTGTCCACAGGCTGGCTGCAGACGGGAGAAAAAGGAATGCGGCGGTGCTATGCAGCTTCCGCTACATGCGCAATGAGTAGCCAGGTTGATCCGTTTGTTCGGCTTGAGCGAATTAGCATGCTCGCGTAGGCGATCGTTGATACAACACCCTGTCTGCCCTACGTAGGACTTCCCGCAGGACACTGTGACCCTGTTGACCACAGACAGACTGCATTCCGCCTTGTCGCCTTTCTCGTCCTGTCCCTTGCGCTGTTTTAATATGGATCCTCACCGACTCGCCCAGCTTCGCACTCTTGTTCAATATGCTTTGCAAGCATGCACACATGACGCGTTTTAGGGGCCAAGCTCCACTTGCTGGGGCCCTGTCCCGTCCCTCGTTTGCTGCTGTATACGGAAACAAAAGGCACATTAATGATGATTGTGGCAGGATCCCCTAGGGATTGGCAAACCAAAGAATGGCCGAAGAGGACAAAAACGTTCAACGGGTTCGTTGCTACCCAACAAGGAGAAGAGGAAGAAGAAGAGGTTGTCGTTCGTCGCCTGCGAGCTCCAGACACGTACCGGCGGTGCACGACACAATACGCCCTGCAGAAGGTGCCGGCCAAGGTGGTTAAATGTCACACACCAAATTCGCCAACTTACCCATGCAGGTTCCCATCGTCCAAAACAACCCCTACATAACCACCACAAACCTCCACGTCGTCGACGGGCTTGTCAACCTGAGCGGTGGAAAGCTTTTACCGATAAGCATTTTTGCTTCGCCCCTCTTATCATAATTCATTTCGTGGAGATGGCGGATTTTTTTTCTTGTATAAAACGAAACACTTCGGAATTTTCTACTAATATGACGCCTTGCTTTCTGTGAGAATTTGCCTCAAAAGCGTGCAAAATGGGGACCACGCGTGGCCGCAAGAGGACCACGAGGAGGTGCTCAAAGTGTGGAACACGCTTCAGCCGAAGCAAGATACTGGAATAAAGCAGCTGGGAAGCGGGCAAGGACCGCTGATGGACCCGCATTTGCTGTGTTCTGGATCTAGTGCCACTGGATACAGGCACGCGAGTCGGGTCCCGCCAACGCGTGCGGGGCCCGCTGACGACTGGGGTGTGCGTCTACGAATGGCCGAGGTTCGAGATCAAGGCCCAGGAAGAAAGCACCCCCTCACCCGCCACGCAGAGCATGGTGCTCTTGCTGCTGCCTTGCCCGGGCAGAACTTACAATAGACGGCCGACGATCTACCACAAGCGTGGCTGACGACGACTCACTGTAGACGTCGCCGAGCATCGATCTTCAAGGCGGCTGTGAGAAAGAAAGTTTTTAGTTTTTTTGCACGCAACAACTGGGATGTGTATGACAAGCGGCAGCGTATCACGAGTTTTTAACGATTATGACTATACCCTCATTAGCCCCTGGGTACCAAAATGGGTACCATAACCTTATAGGCAAAAGCTTTCCCCTATTCGAAATTTTCGCATCAAAACTTGTTCCCCCCAAAAAACATGCCTCTGTTTCACTAAGCCTCCCCAGGTGGCGCGATGTGTCCATGCATATCTAAACAGCCAGGCCTCAAAAATGGCTGTCAGCGGAGCGAGCGCTTAAATGCGTCCACAGGATAAGCAAAACCCAGAGTACCTAAATGGGTACAATCAAATTTTATTTCTTTCGTTGGCTTTTTTGCTATTCTATTTATGCCTTTACTTCTATAGTTAATGAGCCGAATAAAAGTGTGTCGTAGCATTTTTGAAGCGTTGTGCCATTTCTGAATATATTTGTCCTTGCATTCAACACGCAGTGAAACCCGGAGTACCCAAAAGGGTACCAAGAAATTCTATTTCTTTCGTTTGCTTTTTTTCTATTGTTTTTTTTTGCGTTTATTTCTATAAATAATGAACCGAGTAAAAGTGTGTTTTAAAATATTTTTCTATTAGTGCACTCTTGGGTCTGAAGAGGATATACCCGGGCAGCACAGAAAACCTGGCGAGCGTTTGGCTCATTTTAGGCCGATGCTTGGCATGTTTGGCTATTGGCAAAGTTTGGACTGCCAGAGAATTTATGTTCTTCGGCATGCATTTGGCCACCGAATACTTGTTGTCTGTTTGGCCAGCCGATTTTTTTATACCAAAGGCAAGCGTCTGGCCACGAAGAACATGTGTTTTCGTTTATCACCATACGTCCGACGACGAACAGCTCGCGCCCGGCCACAGAGATTACTTGAGAAGAACTTCTTGCTGGGCTAGTTGGTGAATCGATGCCATGATTTGAAGCGCAACAAAAACACACGGACGAAGAACAGTGTAGACGAGACAAGCGCCTGTCTCGTCTACACTGTTCTTTCGTTCGTGTGTTTTGTTGCGCTTCAAATCATGGCACAGATTACTTCTTTCCTTTTTGGCCAGGTGAAGTCAGAAGACGAAATGCAAGCGTCTGGCAACGGGGGCCGCGTTGTCTGTTTGGTCAGTCTAGGTCCCTAGATGAACGGCAAACATCTGTACATGAAGTACACACTTTTTTCTTGGCCGCCATACGTCCGATGACGAACAAAGAGCGTCTGGCCACGGAGTAATCGTTTCCCGATTAGCTAGCGGAAGGCGGAACACGAACGGCAACAGTCTCGCCACGAATTACTTCTTTCCTGTTTGGCCAACAAAGGTCCGAAGACGAACGACAAGCATCTAGCGGCGGAATACCCGTTTTCTCTGCGGCCGCCCATCTAGAGATCTCCGGACAGAGAATTGCGCCTGTGTGTGGCGACCTCTGGAAGGAGGGGTCGCGGTGGGCGGGAAATACAATGGTGCGGGGGAACGAGCTGCTTGGCGGGAACTTTATGGCATGTAGTAGCATGGTATGTAGCTTCGCGAGCACCTGGCGGTGGCACTGACCTGTACCGCGAGTCTCCCTTTCTGTGAGTCAGTTAATGGTCGCCATTATAGGCATAAAGGTTTCTCCTTTAGGTGATCAGCTCTGGTGAAGCAGGTACGGCTGCTGATATAAGACTTGCTTTAACTGAAATACTAGTGTGTGGGATGCTAACTAAAATTTCAAAATTTTTTTTCGCGCCCAAGCTGGCTTAAACAAAAAGGTAACCTAAATGCTACATTTACATCATACAAGGATGTTAAGTGAGCGCAGCTAATGCGAGAACGGTAAGGGCCTTTTTTTTCAAAACGAAAAAAATGGCAGCTGTTGCAATGAATGTAACTAGCATTCGTGTTGTGTTTGGGAGCACCGCGGCACTCTGGTTACTTTAGGCGTGATACCCATGAATAAAAGCAAAAACAGGCAATGAGCATGTAGTCCGGTCATTTAATTTTCATGTTCCCAGCCTACCACGCACATCCATATGCCCTTAGCATGCAGCTAAGTGCCTGTGATACACGTGCGCTACTGATTCACATCAGCCTTTTATTTGAGACGTGTGCTGTGTAATAAATAAAAATAAATTTGCGTCGTAAAAACAATTTTTCCCTTAGCCCTGCTATGCACGACGGCATACTTCGCTGTATCACAATGTCTTGTGACCCAGCTGCTTTGCCGAAAACACGATTTTTGCGTAATTGGTGAGTGGAACAACCTTGACGCTTCATTTCGATGATATTTCCTGCCGAATTCAGTACATGGACAGAAAAAACTTTTTGAGGATTCCTAAGGTTTTATCAATGTATATTTACGATAGCTACAGGCCATGCTAAGGTTTTACGCTTCAATGTATATTTATATGACACGCGAACCCTCTGAAACGACGGGAGTTATTCATAAAAACTGCACGGAATCACAGAATTTGGGAAGCCATATATTTCTGGCACCCAGGGCATAAGAACTCTTCTGACATCCACATAGGATAATACAAGCGTTACGAGGTTGCTTGCAGGTTGTTGAATCTAAGCTATACTTACGACGATTGTGAATACCCTCATTGTACAAAATCACCTGCTGTGGGCGTTCTGAAGTCGGAAATAATGTATTCCGTGTTTGTGATGAGACGCGTATGCGTGTTATAACATAGAGATTTAAAGGACTTTTATGCCGTGTTTCCCTGCAACGTCATAGCATGCTTTCAATTATCGGTTTATAATCTGGTCAATGTCGTTACCACAAAAATATTCTCACCCAGGCAACGTATGTATCACGGCTTTTTTTTCAAAGTAGCGAATCCAGCGCACCGGAACGCTGTCTTCACAATTTTGATGCCACCATTTTTACGCAGCCGAGGTGATCATTCTGTCCCCAAAATGAATTATTACGAGAGCATTACGAATAACTACTTGCGTACAATTTCCTTGTGAGGCTATCATCAGTGACAAGCCAGCTATAAACTGAACGACACACCAATGAAGGTTATGGGCGACACTGCTGAAGGAAGTTCTGGCATCAGGTCGCATCTTGCCTAAACACAAAAATGTTTGCCCCTACGCCTCCAACAACCCAATCCCGTATCCGCCACATGCGCCCTACTCTTGCACCAGTCACTTCTTATTTTATCACAAACATTTCGGCCTGGCACACCTTCGTGGTTTCTAAAACGCTTTTGAGCTACTTCTGTAGATTTTTTCTCACTCGGAAGATAGAAATAAGAAGCATCGGCTCTGTGCGGGACTATATGCTTGTTTAAAAACTTAGACCGAGAAGTGAAAGTCTACTGTCGGCTCAAACGTCGGGCTGAATGTAAGTGAGAGAAGAGGAGGGGTAGAAGACGGGCGATAAGGGGATAGGTGCTTTTTCTCCGTATAAGTATCATTAGCATTCCACTGTATGGAGCGGAAAGGTCAGTGACACATTTTAGCACTAAACACAGAGGTTACAGAATTCAGGTGAAAGGTATGACAAATGTTTATTTATTTTACTTGCTCGGCAATCTTTCCACGAGCAAAGAAGATAAACTTCCGCATGCGGACGTCCACACTTTTTTTTGTTGGGGAAGAGAAAGAAAACCTCTAGCAGTGTTCGTGACGCATTTGACGACGCAACGGTGAGTCGCAGTTCAAACTAAACTGAATCCAATGTTTACGATGCGGCTGGTGGTCCAACAAAATGCGGAAATTTCCTCCAAAGCTACCCCCACCCTTACCCTCCTGAAACTGAACGTAACCACACGCCCGTTTCGCGCGGTTGTACCTAAATACAAACCCCCCAGGCAGCACGAGCATGTGCGGCCAATCTTTGCCCAAAGAACATTGGCCAGCCCTTTTCCCCCCGGCCAATCTTCGGCCAAAGTGTTCGGCACTTAATCCAAAATGGTCCTTGGCCGTGTAAGGCTGGAGCTTGGCTGTCATTGATTGGCCAATCTGCTTTGGCCGCTGATACCATTGGGTCACCGACCTATTGGCCGAATACGTATGGCCCTACAATTGGCCAAGAAGTATGGCCTACTATTGGCCAAAGACGTATGGCCTACTATTGGCCAGGGCATGTATGGCCTACCATTGGCCAAGCATGTACTGGCCTACCATTGGCCAATAATGTATGGCCTTCCATTGGCCAGATTCTGGTTATTCTATGCAGGCCAGAGGAAGCCCGCCCAAGGCTGCTGCCATGCATGCCCTGGAGCAGGCCGTTAACCTTGGCCGTGTTAATGGCACACAGGTGTTATGTAAATGAAACACAAACCAGTCAGTTTTATGTCTTTATTTGTCCTTACGCAATGCATGCAATTTCCTTTTGTTGGCTTTCAGAGCACTTAGATGGCATTCGCAGAGTATATTATCAATTTCTTCATAATCAGCATCGTCCAGCGTCGTGCTTATTTATATTGCCTTTCTATATGTGTCTTCGTCTTTCCTTGTAATGTTTTCCCATGAATTCTTCATAATGGCTGCCCCAATTCCCTTGTCGGCTTCTTGGTCTGGCTTTGCTGGTCCTGGAAATGAAAAATGAAATAATTATGAAACAAACAAATGAAATCAAAGCAATAAGCAGACCTGCCTACTTTCCCTGAATGTGCGCGGGGACCCTTGAATTTCAACCCCATCACCATTGTACGAATGTTATCTCGAATTTCCCGAAAAGTGGGCGCCACAGCACAGATGTTTTTCTTTTATTGACGCGCGCACGTTGTTTTGAAAAAAAAATGGCCGCCACAGAACAGAGCTTGTTTTTTTTTTCATCACGCGTGCACGTTAGTTTTTGTTGCTGCGACAGTTGCGGTGCTGCGAATGAGCACTCACCGCCATACTTATAGAACATTTTAACCATAATGTAGAATACCATTAAGTCCAACTAGGTGCTGCTCGAATGGTGTTTATGGCTTACAAAAGCTTCCCACGGGACGCGCTCACCACAGTACTCCCTAAAAGTGTTAAAATAGGTACAACAACGGCTGGGTCTATCTGTTGTAGCTATCGTTGAACGCATATTATCGGCAGGAAGCACTGATTCAAGTTCGGTGGGGAGTGTGGGCAAACATGCGCTATAATGGCAGTGCCGATTGAGGCGGCCGTGTGTGCGTAAATGTGTGCTTTACTTATGGTGAAGAGTCACTCAACCAGACAATGTCTTGAGCACATGCATTCTGAGCAGTTTTGAAAGCATGCGAAGCCCGCAATCGCTACCGTAAAAGTTGGAGCAAGTGTTCTCCTGCACGCAACTCGAGATCGCCGGCAAAGTTGGGAGGGAGCACTATCCCGAAACACCAAAATTCAAGATGGCAGCAACGATCCCTCACCAAGAAAAAAATACAGGAATGAAATGCACCTAACATTTCACCAATGTTAGTCATCGCTTTCAAAACCACCGAGACAGTTTCACCCAGTCAGTTTAAAAAAAAAAATTCGCAGAATTCCGCTTGAAGTCCGACCCCAGTCTCATGCCCTGACAGTAAACCATGTAGGCTACCTCCTCCGAACCATCCCGTGCATTCCTAATGTCCATAGCTACCAAAGGACCCCCCCCCCCTCTTTAAGTTTAATCATCCCCAGATTTCGTTTTCAGTCATATTAGGTATGTTCACTTTCGGGTGAAAATCTTGCAGGCATAGAGGAGGTCGCGGTCTCCGAAGCGTCACCGCATTGATGCAAGAAAAGCGATACATTCAGCATGAGCTCACAACCTCTCTAGTGCACAACAAAAAGGCCCCCCGAAAAGCCGCTGGGGACACAATGACCAGGATCGTTGGCGCCTGTCGCCTCCATGGAGGAACAAGCTTGCTGCCGCACTCTTCTGCACGTCGTGGTCCCACCGAAGGCGCCCCTCTCCTGAGCCCCGTTTACAGTCGACCCTTCTGCAATTACCTCTTCACGTTTCGCACGCCACGGACAGGCCAGACATTCCTCCCTTTCTTCCATTGTAAGAGGGGAAAATTTTGAATAGGCTGGTTGGCGAGCGCCGCGACAGTCCTGTTTAAGTACTTTGGAGAAGCACAAGTGACACCCCCCCCCCTTTCTCTACCAAGGGGGCTGTTACCCGCGATGCTCAGCCCCCCCCCGCAACCCCAAACCTTAGCGATGCCCCTGTAAACACGTTTGTTGATAAGCTTATAAATAGAACTGACACCGAACGCAACGAAGACGACAATAATACAGAAAGTAAGGATGAGTAAATGCACACGCGCTTAAGCTACCTTGTTTCCTTTCTTTCTCTCGCGGCAGTTTTGCTGTGGGTAGCGGGGGAGGCAGGAGATATAGGAATGACCTAGAGGCAGCAACGTCTCGCAGCGTTTGGTGAAGTGAAAGCACTGCGCTTCGGTAACACTTATTAGGGTTCTTCACATGAATGTTAAAATAAAAAGAAGGTGGAACCGAAGTAAATTAGCAACGTTAATTTCTCACATCTACTATCGAAATGGGGCTTTACATGCTGATGTTGCGCCTCTATTTAGCATTAGTTTCCGCGCAGTGTGGCCCAAACCCAACCCTCGAACGTAATGTCATGTCATCCGACAAAAAAAAAATAGGCAGTTTAGCATATCGTTACCGTGTTTGCGTTACCGTTTACCGTGTTACCGGAAGCCGCTGGTGACGGTGAGGCCCGTGCCGGTAAGTTACCGTTCGCGGTAACTCTCGCGCTGCGCAGTCTACTCCCGCAAACACGGTAAACGGAAACGTAAACACGGTAACAATATGCTAAAACTGCCTATTAAAGCTAAAGCGTTAAAATAATGTCTGGGACATCCCGTGCACCGAAACTGCCACACCGAGGCATCCTGCACAACATGTGCGTGCACCGAATATGTAATGTAAGTACAGTTCAAACATACAATCTTAACGGCGAAGTATGAACGAACAAAAGAAAAAAAAGCATTGAGGAGCAACAAACAGCAACAAAGAGTGCATGAAAAAGTTAAGAAAGAAAAACGCAAAAAATTGCAGGGGGTGTTTACGACTCTGAGAATGTGAAGGCGACATTTTCTGTTGATATGCCTTGAAATTTCGTACGAAAGATACGGCCACCCCCGCTCACACTTTTTTCCTGCCTTGGCTTCGGGACCATTTTTTCCTACACCCCTGTCAATACATGCATAGCACAACAGGGCTAAACACGCTTGCAAATACATGAAATAGAGTAAAGGAAGCCCAACATACCTTCAAACACCGTCACCATGCACTGCCCCAGAGGGCACTCACGACGAATCGCAGGACGCCGCTTCGTTGATGTCCCTCGTTGCACCGAAATTCCAGTACACACACACAATCGTCCCTCAAACAAAGACCGAGCACATAGTACGGTAGAAATAGGCGAGTCCTGGCTTCCTGCCGCGTATAATACACGTGACGGATGCTGGTCTTAAGTTGAGAACGGTAGTTTAGATTGAAAAGCATCGAACAAGTTAAATAAACTGAAATTACACGTGAAGCGATCGAAAATTACCCCAACGTGCCTAGCCGCCCAACTCTTTTGCCGGCCATTGCTTACTGGCTTTGCTTTGGCTTCAGTTACTGTCGTCTTGCTGCTGGCTGTGGCGAATGTTCAGTTTCGGTTTCAGTTTATTTTTTGTTGCTGCTGAGGTGCTTTACAAAATAAATAACTGAAGGAGATCCCATAGTCATACACCATAGAATTTCTCGAAACTCCTGAGCAACTTTATGTCATAGACTAATATAGTAATATCGGCGTCAACTGAAACGCGAACACAAAAATATGAACCCAGAACGTGCAAAATTGAAAAATACTGTTCGCAGAGTTCATATATTGGCTTGCTGTTGGTATGTTTGGAAATCCACTTTTCCAAAGGTTGTTTTTGTAACTAATGCACGCGTCATTTTGGCTTGCATAGAAAGAAATTGCGCTATTTGTGGGTTCAGGTTCATATTTTTGGGTTCGCGTTTCATTTGACGCCGATAGTACGTCGACGTACATTTGCTATATCTATTTTGGTTTCACCCGTTTTGCCAAACCTCCCCCCACTGCTGAGCGCAGTCGCTGCTTGAATAACTAATGACCTCATTAAAAGATGTCAAGTGAACTTCACAAGTTGAAGAGAAACGTAGATTTTTTATGCACTACCTTGAGCTTGTCAGCTGCTTTAAAACGAGATTGAAGTTAAATATTGGCTTCTTTCTAGCATGAGGCCATTGCTTAAGTGGTCAGTACGCCTATATGTAATTACAACAGATATATTAGGGTTGTTTAGCCACCTAACCAAAAACAATTTTTAAAGATGTTTTCGCATACTTTAGGCAGTGACATTTTTGTTAATAAGAGCTTTCAGACGTTCACGCGTGGATTAAGGAAGTTTTAGCTGTAACAATTATAAGCAATGTGAAAGGTTGCAACATTGCAAACAGGCGGGTGCAGTACGCGAAGGAGCAACTTACAAAAAAATAACAAAACCGGAAAGTAAAAAAAAAGTGGCTGGAGGGAGAGCGGGAAGGCTAAAGCCAGCAAATTAGAATAGGTGATATCTTAAACACTGATGGCGTGGCTCCTGTTTGTACGTAAGGGTCACGAGTTTTGTATTTATATAAAGCGCGCGAAACGGGCGTGTGGCTGCCTTCAGTTACAGGAGTGTAGGGGGGGGGTAGCCTATGAGGAAATTCTGAATTTTATTACACCACCAGCCTCATCGTAACAAGGGGTTTCAGTTAGAGTTGGAACTGCGACTCACCGCTGCGTCGTGAAATGAGTGGCGAACACAGCTAGAGGTTTTCTTTTTTTTTCCCCATCAGAAAAACAGGGATGGACGTCCGCATGCCGACGTTTATTTTCTTTGCTCGTGGAAAGATTGCCGAGCAAGTAGAATAAATAAAATTTTGTCATACCTTTTCCTGAATTCTGTCACCCCCTATGTCTATAGCTAAAAAGTGTCACTGACAATCCACCTCCACAGAGTGGAATGCCTAATGATATTTATATGGATAAAAAGTTCCCGTTACACATTGTAGCGTGTAGCGTTAACGCTACACATTGTATTTAAAACTTTGTCATAACGGCCATTATCTGCTGCATATTATGCATTATCTTATCCACAATGTGTTAGGAGGTCCCCCCGACAGTTCGTACTCTGGAACCTCCTCATGTACTCCGCTTATCTATTCCTTTATATGTATGCTTACCCTTCAATAAATTTCAAACTTCAAAATGCACCTATCCCCTTATCCCCCCTCTCCTACCCCTCCTCTTACCTCAGTTACATTCAGCCCGACGTTTGAGCCGACACTAGACCTTCGATTGATTGATTGTAGCGTTTAACGCGCCGACGCAACGCAGGCGATGAGGCCCGCCGTAGCGGAGGGCTCCGGAATAATTTTGATCACCTGGGGATCTTTGACGTGCAATCTCGTACACACGGGTGTTTTTTGCTTTTCGCCCCCATTAGAAAAGTGGCCGCACGGCCGGGAATCGAACCCGCGACCTCGTGCTCAGCAGCGAACGCCTTAGCCACTGAGCCACTGCGGCGGGAGACAGTAGACTTCACTTCCTGCCTCAAGTTTTAAAACAAGCATATCGTCCCGCACAGAAGCGATGCTAATTATTTCTATCTTTCGAGGGAGAAACAATCTATAGAAGTAGCTGAAAAGCGTTTTAGAAACCACAAATGTCCGCTAGGCCGAAAATGTTCGTGAACAAATTGGAAGCGACCGGTGCACGAGTAGAGCGCATGTGGGAGAAACGGGATGGGAGTGACGGCGGCGTAGGGGCAAAACATTTTGTTTAGGCGATAGGCGACCTCATGCCGAATCCTCCTTAAGCAGTGTCACCCGTAACCTCCATTGGTGTGTCGTTCACTAGTATACATGGCTTGTTACTGGCAATATAAAATATACTATTCAAGTACTTGGCCAACTGATATCCTCAAGTAAATTGTAAGGGTTGTAACTATTCGTAATGCTGTTGTAATAATTCATTTTGGAGACAGATTGACCACCTAGGCTGCGTAAAAATGGCGGCAGTCAAATCGTGAAGAACAGTTCAAATGGCTACATTCGCTACTTTGAAAAAAAAAAAGCCGTGATACACGGTTGACTGGGTGAGAATATGTTTGCTTGGTAACGACATGCACAAGATTATTAAAGCGATATTGAAAGCATGCTATGACGTGCAGGGAAACACCGCGTAATGTTCCTTTAAATCTCCATGTTATAACACGCATACGCATTTCATCACAACCACGGAATACATTATTTCCAAATTCAGGATGCTCCCAGCACGTGATTTTGTAGGATGAGGGTATTCACAATCGTATGTATAGCTTGTATTCAACACCTATGTGCAACCTCGTAACGCATGTATTATCCTTTGTGCATGTCAGGACAGTTCTTATGGCCTGGATGCCAGAAATATAGGGCTTCGCAACTTCCGTGGTTCCCACCATTTTTTATGAATAACTCACGTTGTTTCAGAGCGTTCGTGGTTCATACAAATATACATTAGAGCGTAAACATTAGCATGGCATGCAGCTATCGTAAAATACATATTTCTAATACCCGAAGGGTTCTTTTTTGTGTCCAGGTACTGAATTATATAGGAAATATAACCGAAATGAAACGTCAAGGATGTTCCACTCACCAATGACGAAACGTGTTTTCATTGAAGCAGCTGGGTTGCAAGACATTTTGACACAACGAAGTATGCAGTCATGCATAGCAGGGCTAAGGGGTATGTTGTTATTACGCCGCAAATTTAATAACATTTATTAACACAGCACATGTCTCAAATGAACGGCTGATGGGAATCAGTAGCGCCACGTGTCTCACGGGCACTTAGCTGTATGCTAGGAGCATATGCATGTGCGTGGTAGGCTGGGAGAATGAAAAAGAAATGACTGGTCTACATGCTAATTGCCTGTTTTTGCTTTTATTCATGGGTATCACGCCTAAAGTAATCAGAGCGGTGCGGTGCTTCCGAACACAACACGAATGCTAGTTAGATCCGTTGCAACAGCTGCCGTTTTTTTTTTCGTTTTTTAAAAAAGAATGCCCTTACGTCGCCTTTGCGGCGCTAACTTAATATCCTCGTATTGGTGAAAATGTAGCATTTAGGGGTAACTTTTTGTTTAAGCAAGCTTCGGCGCAAAAATATTTGAAATTTAAGTTAGCATCCTACACACTAATATTTCAGTTAAAGCAAGTCTGATGTCAGTAGCCGTGCCTGCTTTATCAGAGCTTATTAACTAAGGAGAGATCTTTGGCCATCATTAGCTGACTCAAAGAAAGGGGTATTCGCTGAAGAGGTCACTGCCACCGCCTGGCACTCGCGAAGCTACATACCATGCTACTGCATGCCACATAGTCCCCGCGGACAAGCGGCTCGTTCCCCCGCACCATTGTATTTCCCGGCCACCGCGACCCCTCCTTCTAGAGGTCGTCACGTACACACACGCAATTCTCTGGCCGGAGATCTTTTCTAGATGGGTGGCCGCAGAGAAAACGAGTATTCCGTGGCCAGATTTTGTCGTTCGTCTTCGGACCTCGGCTGGCCAAACAAACACAAGTATTCCGTGGCCAGATTTTTGTCGTTCGTCTTCGGACCTCGGCTGGCCAAGCAAACAACAAGTATTCCGCGGCCAGATTTGTGTCGTTCGTCTTTGGACCTCGGCTGGCCAAACAAACAACAAGTATTCCGCGGCCAGAGTTTTGGCCGTTCGTCTTCGGACCTCGACTGGCCAAAACGAACAACAAGTATTCCGCAGCCAGATTTTTGTCGTTCGTCTTCGGACCTCGGCTGGCCAACAAACAACAAGTATTCCGCAGCCAGATTTTTGTCGTTCATCTTCGGACCTCGGCTGGCCAAACAAACAACAAGTATTCCGCGACCAAATGCATGCCGAAGAACCTAAGTTCTCTGGCAGCCCAAACTTTTCCAATGGCCAAACAGGCCAAGCATCGGCCAAAGATAAGCCAAAGGCTGGCCACGTTTTTCTGTGCTGCCTGGGATACTGTCTGTTTCTAAACTCAAATATATTGAAGGATGAGAGGATCTCGCATTTCAGAAAAACAGCGTATGTTGAATATTTATTAGGTCGAACAGAACCAGCTCAAATATTATTCACACAACGAAGCCTGGGAGTGATTTCCTTTTGCATTTCCCTAACATTTCAACAATGCCAAGTTCGGCTGATGCCTAATCTCATTGCCACTATCTGGGCTGACTAGAAATATAATTTAGGTTGTTATATCGTTTTAATACTGGCACTTTTTTGTGCATCTTTTGTGCAGAATTGCTGGTTCATCTGTCTTGTTACGTACTTTCTGCTTTCATTCAAAGCAGTCTTTGTAAAGTATCCTGCCAACGGAATCTTTGTCTTGCCGTTCGAAGATAACCTGAAAAGGTACTCCTTACTTGAACTAGTCAAGAAAGCAGACACTGATAATTTTCTGATACACAAGCATTTGGATTTAGGTCAGTAGAAATAGGTTTTGAAACTGTAAAATTTTTCTTGGTAGTTCTTTACCCAGACGCCTTGTGACCGTAAAGTTACTTCTTAAATATCGCTCCATCAACAATATTTCGCCTGTACATAACTGAATGTTCAGGACCGATATTTAAACAGAAGCGTGCAACGGACGTACCCTAATTATTTACGCACTGTATAAGACGGTATGCTCTAGCCAGAATTTTCATTATTTCAGAAGAACCCCTCAATATACTTTTTTGCTGCATAAATGTTTACAGAGTTTGGTGGTCCATTCAGTTCAGTACTCTTGCTCCGTATGTAGTTACCATACATCGGTCTGAGAATTGGTCGCCCGCAGCTTCGCACATACGGCCTTCTCTTGTCGAAATAAGCAACGGACTGTCGCCTTATTTGAGATCATTCCTGAGTGATGGATATAACAGGCAATATAAATCTCAACAATATTTTAGATAAAATCATGTTCCTCGCCCTGTCGTGTTCGATATGCAGTCACCTCCTACGTTCAAGAATAGAAATCTGTGTGTTTGACTTCTCTCGAAGCCTGCATTTTCCTTTCAACCGCACCGGAGGGACGCCATGATGTACTTCCAGTGAATTCGAAAGTGTGGTTGGCAAGTGTCTTCGTTCCCATTGTGCATAAAACCATGCTTTGTCCCCGACGTATACCCTCCAGCAAAACAAATGAGCGATCGGCAAAAGTCAGCGCTTTCATGCAAACACATCGCACATATCGTTTAAAATATGCTCTTCTGCTATCCATTATGCACGGAACAATCAATACAGAGGCAAAGTTTGACATAATTTCTCACATCGTTCTTGGTGCCAAAAACACGGGCCCATAATTTTGCGGAGATTCTAAAACGCTCTTCAAAATGAGAGTTCGTTTTGGGCGGCGCTGTGCAATGGAGCACTTTGCATCATTGCTGTGCAACTGGCTTTATGTGCGTTCTCCTCAGTTCTCAAGGTAGACAATTATAGTCAGCACAAAGCCTTTACAAGGCATTGTAGTGTCAATTGTAGGCGGGAAATACCTTCGTTCTGGTGCTACAGATAGCTGGGCGATTTGTGCTACCACTAGCTAGTCTAGCCTACGTGTTCGCTTTTTTCTTTTTCACACTACATTCTGCAACCCCAGTGTGTGAAGAAGTCAAAGAACACGAAGAACCTAAAAAGAGAGAAGGCAAAGAACCAACCACTGGGACTGCCTATGCCTGCCTTGTCTTGTTTCCCGTGCGGCAGCATGGAAACTGGAATCCCCCAAAGGATGGTAAGGTAATGTGCCCCTATAATCTAGTGTGGGAGGACCCCTGTGGCTTGGGGTCGCAAGGAGCCCCTGAATTCCAGCTTGAGAGGAAGCCGTGGTATGTGAATGTTGCGCGGCAACTCCTGCGCTCCACGTACCGCCCGTTTTACAGGGGGCGGTCGATTGCTTACGCAATGGGTGTAACACTATGAGGCCGGAGGGGGGGCGTAGTGAACCCCGGAAACAGTTGCTTGGAATGGGCCTACAATGCATGCTGGTCGCTGGACGAGGGAAGTGATGATCCTTTCTAACGTAAGCACTTCGGGGCGAAGGTACAGAATTACGTGGAGTTCTGCAGAACCGACTCCGCGTGTGGCCCTTCACATCCAAGATGTTCCGGCTCGAAAACGGCCTGTCCTCTGAAAAGGTAAGAAGGTAGGCTAATCTGGGTCACCGAAGGCTGAGCCGGATTAGGCTGACTGAACCAAGTTAGTAAGAGGAGCGTTTCCGGATGTACTCACGGAAGAGATAACAAACTAAAAATTTATACAAATCACTTAGTCGATAATCTGGTTATTGAGGTGGCCAGGAGTAGCCAAAGGACCATCAGGCGGAAGCCGGACAAAAACGAGACAATAACCGTTCCTGATACCCTCTGGAGACGGTTGACCAATGAAGTGAATAAATAAATGCCTAGGTATGCAAACGCACCCATTGTGTCTCCCCTGCTTTCACGTATTTGGCTTCTCTCTTTACAAGGAACTGTTACGCCACCTTAAAAAAAGCGCTCTACCAGGTTTTCAGAGCGCTGGCCAGTGCACGTATCGGTAAGAAAAGTGCCAATGCTCAATAAACAGCTATACAACGCTATTGATTCTGGGATTCTTCGAGAATGAAATTGATCGCAATGTGTGGTCACCAGGCAGATAGGTATTGCACCCTCCAAAAAGTGCGTCAGTACAGTTTGTATCCGCGTTTCGATAAAATTATCGTTTGCCATTAATATTGTTGCCTAGATAGCACGTGCGGACCTTTCTTTTGCTTTTTTCACCCTAAAGTTTGTGCAACTGTACAAGTCGTATGTGATTATTGTCATATATGTTTGGCTAAGGCGCTCGGTTTAGCTCATCGAGCTTCCGCCATTTCGACATTATTGCAGGAAGGGCAATTTTTAGATGCGAAGCATCTCTAGCTCGGGGCTATGTCCCTCCGTTGTGCCTCCGTCCGACGTCCGCACCTTTCCTCCTCAATCTTGTTTAAACGCCAGCTGTGTGATAGCGCGCACATGCGCGCCTCTCTCACCATTCTCCTCTCCGCGTCAGGTGCGTATCTAAACCCGGTGCATGCGCTGCTTACTCAGTTGCTGCTTCGGATGAGTCACGCTCTTCTCTACTCCGGCTGCTACCGGTGAGCTAGATGGAAACCAGAAGTCCTGTCAGCAGGCGGATGCTTCGCATCACCTCAGTGTTCCATTCGGGGAGATGGTGTGATTTTTTGTAGCTCCTTTTATGTTGGTAGGTCACCCCGTCCTTTTTGTCTATGTCTGCTGCTTCATTTAGTTTTACGTTGAAGCTCTACGCTTTTCCTTTTTTTCTAGCTTACCTATCTCTTTTATCACACCCTTTCTCCTTCTCAATCTTTCTTCCTCCCGCTATCCTCCCCCCCAACACTGGGTTGATGCAGGTCAGCCCCCAGTTGGGCTCAATAATATCCCCAGTGCACTTTCGTTTCCTTTTTACCCGAATCACCTAGTAGTAGTAGTAGTAGTGCTTGTTTAGTTCGTTCTCACAATGGAGGGGTCTCAAGACAGCGCGGCGCCGCTCCAGCGAACACCGCGGATATGTTTTTGGTTTTGACGTCAGCAAACGCTTTGAAACTTAAGCCTATAAAATGCCAGCGTATTCACTGGGATGGACTCGTCGGAGATTTTTTAAGCCAGCGGGCGGGACGCTTGGAGCGGTTAGTTGTAGTCCTGACGGCGCGCAAGTCGCCGCGGGCAAAGATTCTTAGTGAAAGTCCGCTTGATGGTTTCGCTTCGGCATGATCAGTTGCAGGAATTCCTGGATCGTTCCCGACTCGTTTTTCGCGATATTTGTTGTGTTTGAGTGCAGGGTTAAGGCCTTCTATGCCTAGGCTTAAGGCATTCCATGCCTAGGCCTAGTGTGTGGTGTCAAGGCCACACCTAGTGTTTGGATTCCAAGTAGTCCTCGGTATGCCGGCCACGGCCGCTAGTAGTCCTCGGGGCTTCCAGGCCATGCCCGGAAGTAGTCAGCCGTTAGGTTTGGTTTTATTTCCTCGTAGAGCATTTTCTTTAGTCCCCTTGTGTGTTCGCGTCCTATTTTTGTGTGTGTACCTATAATAGTGAGTTAGGTG